>VXAV01008967.1:233439-274628 GCA_013399715.1 Alectura lathami | reverse complement strand
AAAGTCAAGCTAACCCTTATGTTGAATTTTCTATTTGGTTTCTTTCCAAAGGCCATCTACAAAATGGTGGGCACTGTGATAATGATGAAAATGAACGAGGATGGTCTCACGCCTGAGCAACGGGTAGACAAGATCTTCAGTAAGATGGATAAGAACAAAGACGACCAGATCACACTGGATGAATTCAAAGAAGCTGCAAAGAGTGATCCTTCCATTGTATTACTCCTGCAGTGTGACATTCAAAAATGAGCTTGTGTATAATGCATCATAGACTGCACAGAAGTTTAATGTTCCATTCAGTTTGCAGCTATTTCCACACACACAAAAATTTGCTTGGACTACCTATAAATGGACTTGCTTCTTGTGTTTGAAACACTTGTGTGCATGAGAATGTCATTTGCTAAAGAATTTTAAAAGTATATATTATAAAAATAAACTGCCACAACGTGATGTGTGCAATGTCATTTCATAACCCTGCTCCTCTGAAGCCTGTGCAGCAGTCCTGTGCTGCGGTGAATTATATTATTTATTGTTCATGTTTTACTGATGCTAGCTCTGTGTCTCCTAGACTGAGTAATGTTAGTGACACTGAATTCCCATGGTAATGTTAATTGTTTATTATAAACCATGGCACCATTCTGCTGTAAAGTAGTACTGGACAGACAGAGGGAAGAGTTCCTCAGTTCTTGAGTCTGATCCACACACGTGCTTGTATTGTCAGTGGGTATAAATGTACTCCATTTGCATGCCTTTTAGGTTTGCCTTAATTCTTACCTCATTTGCATCCCTTCAATCTGGAAAGAGCTATGTCAGAGGAATGCAGTATCAAAAAGCAAATCCTGCTAAAACGATCCCTTTAAAAGTATATATAAATATATATATATAATGTTTAAAATATTGTTTTATTGGAAGTTTAAAGGTTTTATTGGAAGTGTATTGATCTTCGCCTGAATTTTCAAAAGCTTCCACAGAGGTTGCAATATATATGTCCCAAAATAAATTTATAACATTTGACCTTTTCCCCTAATTCTTATTTCATGTCTTCAGCATGGTAATATAAAAAAAAAATCAATTTTTATTTATCTTTCACTGTACTACTGGAAAATATATATATTTCATTATGGAAAGCATGAAGAAAACTTTGCACTCAGTATAAGAGTCATATGATACAAAATCAGCAGTTGTAGTGCTTGTATTACCGACAGAGCAGCTGTTTATCCTCTGAGATGTTAATGCTAAATTAACAGTATACCTACTAGACCTGTGCTTACATCTTTTTCAGCTAGCTGGAAGTCAAATACAGTTTATTTGCTTGGCCTAAATCTGGTCTTTTAATGTTCTTCCCACCTTAAGCAAGAATTTTTTCTCATAATATGACATGAAACTACCACAGACATAAGGAAACATTCTCAAAAATGGTTATTGATAAATTCACCCTACAGTATGATTATTGAGAAGGGGCAGTCGAACGAGCGGCCTTCATTGTCAGTTCTGCTTGCAGCAGTCAGTTTATGTCCATTCCGTGGCAAGTAGAGTTCTGCACAGCCCTGGGAAAGCACGGAGAACTACCAGACTGCAGAGAATCTTTCCTGCCCTAGGTTTCCCAGTTGCTTTAAACAAAGCCACTCGCTCATAGTTTTACAAAAAGAAGTCTGCAAAGCTCACAGTTGCACGTTTGGTGTTTCTTCCTTGCCTTGTGAGGCAGTCCTCCTAAAAAATAAAAATCAGATAATAAAACACGACACAAAAATCATTCTCTGCAATCTGAAATTTAAAAAGTGAAGCTCATCTTAAAATTGAGAGAAAAAATCACACTGCTTTGCACATCTTGCTAACAGACATATTTCGGGGGGAGGAGGGGGAATCAATCATGACCACAATCACAACCATCCTCTCCTGTTTAATTTTCCTCATATTTCAGACAAATAGCAAAATACAGACGTTTCAACTACTTTTTTTTTTTTTTTTTTTTTCCTAATACCAGAATTTTACTTACACTACACAGGTAGTACTCTTGCCAAAATAGTGGTATACTTTGTATGTTTGGCTGTAACTTAAAAATAAAAGTTCTGAAAATATAACATACTTGAGTATGATATGCCCGTTGTTTCCACTTAGGCTTAAATTACCAACAGTAGAGAGAACGTGGAATAACCCTGGGATTCTGTGTCTCTTTGGCTCACACGTGCTTATTAGGGCTGCAGTACATCATTCCACGTTTCCCCGCACCTCAGATTTATGTAGCTGAACAAGCCCCGTTTACTTTAATGCAACATTAAGGACTGCACAGCCATCCAAAACGGCCTACAGCAGAAACAGGCTCAGATGTA
This sequence comes from Alectura lathami, assembly GCA_013399715.1. Classification (NCBI taxonomy): domain Eukaryota; kingdom Metazoa; phylum Chordata; class Aves; order Galliformes; family Megapodiidae; genus Alectura; species Alectura lathami. The sequence continues at coordinate 272,298 of VXAV01008967.1, read as the reverse complement.
ACAGCAGCACTGCAGCCCTCCCTCTCTAGGTAGCTGGTGTAGTAAACTAAACGCTTGCAGAGTCAAGAACAGGGTAGCTGAGACCACAGTAGGATCACTGCAACATAAGTGTATCCAAGCAACTGCTTCAGTAATTGTTTATTCAGAGCTCATTCTCTACCAAGAAAATAGTTGCCTATAATTATTTTACAGTCAGGCACATCAAGTACTATGCTAGATTAGAATAAATACAGTATATGATTCGAACCAAAGACCAGAATCACTGCCAATCACTCTGATATTTCAAGCCAGTCAGCAGAAAGCTTCGGAGAAGCCTCAAGCGTTAGCTCACCAGGAAGGTGGTAATTTTCCTTACTCTCTGTTTCCCACAAGTCATTATAAAAGTACTAATGAAGATAAATGTTTTTTTCTGCCTCTGCACTTAATTTTTGGAAGCTGAAGAAAAACAGGAGGAAATAAAGCTATGCTGTTCTATCTGTGTGTGTTGTAAAGGGGTCTGAAACATTCTAGTTCCATCATGAAATTAAGTCCAACTGAACATGTGGTTCACTACCACGTAAGAGAACTGACTCCCAGGGAAAAAAAAAAAAAAAACAAGTTGGGCTCACGTTCCAGAAAAGTTTTGCTAAGGGTGCAGTTTGCATGCCTCATAGATACCTACAACTTGATTAGGATTAACGTGGCACTTGTGGCCTGCCAAAGTGGCATCCTGCGTAACTCAAGAATGAGATCAAGAATGAGAAGCAGTGGCCTCAGGTTGTGCCAGGGAAGGTTCAGGTTGGATATTAGGAAGAATTTCTTCTCCAACAGAGTGGTCAGGCATTGGAACAGGATGCGCAGGGAGGTGGTGGAGTGGCAGCCCCTGGTGGAGTGACTGTTCCGGGATGTGTTCAAGAAACATGCAAATGTGGGACATGGTCTAACGGGCATGATGGTGGTGGGTTGACAGTTGGACTTGATGATCTGAGAGATCCTTCCCAGCCTCAATGATTCTGTGTATTTCACCGTATCACAGGGTTACAGAACCACTTAGTTCAGTAGGCACCTCCAGAGGACTTTAGTCTTTGCTTGACAGAGGTGCTGCACTATTCAGACCCTGAAAGCCTCCAAGGAGCGAGGCTCTACAGCCTGGCAGGACAGTATGTTCAATGCCTCCCACCCCATCGTGAAGAACCCCTCCTCCCCATTTATCCAGTCAGAAGCTCCACGCTTCAGTTTACAGCCACTGTCTCTTGTTCCCCTGCCACGCGTGTCAATAAAAAGCCTGGCTCTGTTCTGTCAGTGGCCTCCTCTTAGAGGCGGCAAGCTCACAGCTTTCAGAAGTAAACATCTGAGGTCTTTAAAAGGTCACCAGACTTAATTCCAAAAGTTAGGATGCACCGAGAAAGCTAACAGCAGTTCTAGTGCATTTCCTCCAGTTCCTGGCTAGCCTCCATACTTCTGAGACATCCACAAATACATACTTGTGAAAAAAATGAACATTAAAGAACACAAAATTCTTTGTGTCCTTTCAAGCCACCATTCAGTGGCTAAAATAAAATTTGGCTACAACGTCAATTAAAAACTGTAAATATATTTTATTAAGGAGTTGCTATTTAGCAAATAACTCTGGAAACTGCAGAGCTACTCCCTGAATAGTCCTGATGGCTCTTGCATTGTCAAAAATGTTTTTTAGATATATACATATATGCCCAGTAGCAGAACTTTAATTGTTTCTGAAGAGCTCCCAATAATTGCAAGTTCCTGGAGAAGAAACAGAATATAGTTAATTTGGGAGCAGTTTGCAAAAATCTTTTTTTTCCCCCCTTTCTCCCTCTATTTCCCCAATAAATGTTTAAATTTTTTAAAGTAGAAGTCACTCACGTATAGTACCAGAAAAGAAAAGCCTACAATCTAGAAGTTTCTACACTCTCTTGAAATTATTCCACTTCATTTCTCTGTGTTGAAGACTTCCATCATTTTATTTTGTTACAGCACAAAGAACACCTGCAAACTCAGTCTGCGCAAGAGAGGGAATTGGGAGTTACGAGTATAAGGTTATGAAGACATAATTTGATGGTTTCTGTAAGCTCATGTCCAAAGACAATCCAGCCATTCCCCATAAACTGTTTAGGAGGGAATACAAGCCCTTCTTCCTGCTCAGAGACTATCTGCAAAGAAATTCTCCACGCTACACAGTACTAGTTTTTCATGTTCAGCTGCTGTGGTTCCACGGTAAATCAATAAGGTTTTACTGCACGTACGAACTAGCACATATTGCAGAAATAAAGCGGAGCTAGGAATAAACCAAAGTTTCTAACTTAAGGCCAGTCTGAAGATGCAGAGACACTAAAGCATTATCACACGGATTAGTTCTCAGGTTTGCACTGTTTATTAAAATATTACTTCACAGTTATACAAAATTCATGTATTCCCCTTCCCCCCGCCCTCTTGCCCCCAAGAAGAGAAAAACTCTAGTAGTTGTTAAAAATACCAACTGAGCAATCAGGATTTTTATCATGAAAACTTCTTATTCTTGGGCTGTAAAAACACATACAAGTACTCCTAAGATTAAAAAAATAAAAAATAAAATACAGGAGCTTCTTTTCCTGAGGGTATCTAATGCAGCAGTAGGAAGCAGCAACTTTACAGACGTCAATGTACATTTATTCTCAATATTGTGCCATATTCATACACTTTACACTTAATGATCTTCCTCTTCTTCATTCCTCTTATGGAAACTCAACATTGTTTGGCCTCTCTCAGGGTCTTGCATTCGGAGGATTCGAATACGGGAACTTATAGGCAGAAAGCTACAAACAAAGAACGCATCATTAAAGTAGCGCACCTTTTCCACAGGTTTTATGACTTCCATTTGGTCCTTTCCATTACATATTCACCTTTAAACAACTATCTTTTTCCTCTGACCATTTCAAAACAGTAACGTCTGGCCTCACTGAACTGATACTGGAGCTCCAGGTAAGGGCAATGACTGACGGCACTCCTGTGACTTCTACCAATAAGACTACCCTGGTTACAGAAGGGTATTTTTTAAGAGAAGCTCCAAATGAGATAACTATCAAATACGGTTCACATCTGCCTCACAGATCCTGAAATGGCACAGACATTATGCGCACACTAGGAATGAAGTTAGTGACCATACACTTCTACCGGCTTCTCCACTGGTAACCCCTAACGTACTTCTCCTGAAGGGGCCTCTACACAGAGTTGCTACAGCTTTATTGAGAGAATTTCTGAAACTTTTCAAANCAGTGATTACTTTTGGCTTGCAGGGAAGAATGGGATGCATAAGGTTAGACAGTCAGTGACTGTCCCCTTAACTGGGCACAGCTTTACCAGGGAGTTACATGGAAGGTTTTTTTTCTGGCAGCCATTAAAGATAACACACAACAACAAAAACAGCAAGCAAGTTATCAGATTCTAAATAACAAAAAAAAAGTCAACTCAAATAACAAACCTCTTGGAAGTACAGTAATAGGAAAAACAAAAAAGTTCTGTCAGTTTGGGGAGGGGAAAGGGGAAGCCCAATTTACACAAGGAAACATTCCAAAATAGCTCCTCTACTCAAGATAAATTGATTCAAGTTCCACTGAACTACCTACCACGTTAAGAGACATCACGTACGGAAGGGTAAAGGACACCCTACTAAATCCCCAGAACCATCAGCACTGAACTGCTTAATTGTTCATGTTCTACTACCACAAATCCCCAAATTTTTCTCCTCACTTTTTCTCTCTAGCTATACTCCTTGCAATAGGACCCCCACGAACCACTTCTGCTAGGAAACATGACCACATTATTACCTCATGCTTTGCGGGGTGAGCAAAATGAACTGCCGATGCTGCTGAGTGTCGGCTGCCTTCAGAATCATATCCATTGCAATTCTTCTGTTAAGCATATCCTAAAGACAAAACGCTTATCAGGGAGCGATACCGACCATGTACCCCACTGTCTCATCATTGCACAGATTGGGGTTAAATTCTAAAAGCTATCAACTCAGGTCTGGGAAGTCCTTAAGCTTTCCTTTTCAGTATACGTGCACAGTAGAAAGCGTCTATCAGAACAATCACACATTCCTACTCACGTTATTTTTCTACCAGCTTTTCCATATTTCTTACTTCACTAGCATGCTGAGATGAACTTCATAGGAAACTAAAAGAAAATCCTGCCTCAAAATTACCTGAAGGCAATTAAGGGCTGCATGAAACCTAAGATATTATGTAACCTAGGGTTTTTTTGGTTGTTTGTTTGGTTTTCTTTACTGTTCTTTTTCTTTTTTTTAAATTATTTTTTATTTCTAAAAACACTCATCCAGGCTTACTGAAGAAGCAGCATACAACACAAAGATATGAGCGGGGGTTAAAGCTCTGCTTCTTGCCACAGATCATCTGTCTCCTTCACTAAAATGCTGATGGAGTCCTCTTGTGGTGGGTCTCCGGGATTACAGCAGAAGGAGACGATGTGCAAGCAGCACGGCTGCACTTACTGGCACAGCAGCAGAAAAACAGACTGTGGAATTACTTATGGAATATACAGGGTTGAAGTTCACTGCAGGGCCTACAGTTCTGATTGTCCATCTTCTTCTGGACAGATGAATAATGAATAAAATTCTGTACATCTAATTCCTAAGACAGCACCTAAGCTTTTCAAGTTTGTAGAGTCAATGACACAACAGGAAAACCTCAGTCATTTGACACCCACAAACACACTGAAAAATGGCTGCTCAGCCACCTTCGGTGCGTCTGTTCCCTTCTGAAATTCCTTAGGTATGAAGCACACCATCTTCTTCTCCTCCTAGATCTTTGATTCCCAGTAAATTAACCAGAGGAGGGGGAGACAACTGAAGGCAGGACAGAAAACAATCTAGTGTCAACTACTGTCTTTGCCTGCTAGAACTGACTTTTCCCAAACTACACCACACTGAGGATTAATAAGTAGGTAGCAAAAAGCATATACATATTTTATAAATTGGTTAATTGTGTGTCCAGGGCAGTGGTACACAAAGATGAGGCTTATCAGTTCTAGCTGATGTGCGGATTTACTGCTCACTCGTCTGCATTTCATCATCTTGGGAATGTACATGCACAGTACGAACGGTTTTATGTAGTAACTCAACTGCTACACTTGCACTGAAAAAACCCATATTGATCTCAGACGGTAGAAGCCAAGGCACGTGCTAAGCCCAGGACAGTCACAGCAACAAACAGTAAGTGCTTGGGGAAGAAGTAAGAAGTTTTATTTTATGATTTTTCTGCTGAACTGAGGTTTAAGCATGCAGAGCAACAGAGATATTCATAACTCTTTGTGACAATTTTAAAACAGTAAGCTTCAAAAATCATTAAACTTAGGGAATGAGTTCCCTAATGAGCATTTCTGTTTAAAATTACTATTTACAATTAACTGAAGTGCTTTAAATTCTAACCAAACCCAGTCACAACTCAACTATTTTGTAAATTCATACAAATCAGAATGCCAAGTGTAGTTCAAACTATACCATGTAGACATCAAATTCATCCAAGCATCTGAAAGGAGATTCAGTAATGGACCACAGAGAAAGAATGAAACAAACTGTTGAGAAGGAGCGTTCGCCCCCTGATAAAGATCTCATGTTGCTAGGGGCAGCTCCATCTTCCTCTCCAGGCTGAACCTTGAAATAAAAACAGTAGAGCAACTTTTAAACTCGGAGGCTTACTAACAGAGAAGCTATTTTAACTGCAGGTGCATTACATATGACCAGAGGGAGATCACTTGAAGTTTGTGTTTCACTGCCCTTCTGGAAAGAATGCAGAATGAAGCGGCTCCCACCTATTTTAAAACACACTTCTAGGATTGCTGCAACCTCCTCTGTGGTAAAATATGCTGAACAGATTAAATGAACGACTCTGCCATTGTTTTCTTACTCAATTTTCTCTTTTAATAGCTATTAAACATTTAATAAACCGTCAACTGGCATAGTTACGTTACAGTGAAATCCAGTTGTCAGAACAGCAAGCATTGATGCACAGCCCGAGGAACACTTCAGAGCAGAACAGTTCACCCAGGAGTGAGTGGAACATTGTAAGCTGCCTCTTGGTTCCATTGATTGTGGTGACACCTTGTGGCACTCCTCCTTTAGGATTAAGCTGAAGCTTTTTCTTGTCTTGTTAAATCAAACTACTTTTAACAAACAAAGTAGGAAAACAACTTCTTGTTGTTATTTTATTATTATTATTATTTCTTGACTAAATTCAGATCTCATGCATGAGAAACATGAAACATCAGCTATAAAAAAATGTTAACTGATAAAGCCAGATAATGACTTCCCATTTATGGATACAGTTTGAGTTTTTGGGTACCTACCCCCCACCTGTGTAATGAGGTGAACGTCAACAACTATTTATGTCGTCACTACACATTTTCCCCTCAATTCCTAAAATGAAAGTCTCCCCAAAAACAAATACTCCATGACTAAGACTTTTTGGGAGGCATGTTAAAGGATACAAATTTACAGAACACACAGAAAATGTATAATATTGAAAGCTGTCAGCCATTTAAAGGAAATAAGCTGTTACACAATCACACAAATGCAGCACAGCTCGCTGTCAGTGATATAGGAATAACTCTGAAAGACCGACTCAGATGTCTGACTACTGAATTCCCACTCTCCATATAATACAACCAATTCATTCCAAGTCTCTAGCAAATTGGCCACTTAAGGTGGTGATACGGTCTGGGTTTATTCTTGCTTGTTTCCAACAGCATCCTAGAATTCAGCATATCACTTTTTGGGGAGGGGAGAATGATTTATTCCATCCTCTGCAATACATGCTCTAGCAGCTAATATTAAAACAACTATTTTAATACACATTATCATACTCGGAGTAATATCAAATAACTTACTGTTATTGAAAGTGTCTCATTTTTGTGATCAAAAAGTATTCTTCCACTGCAAGCTCGAATGCGTAGTAAGTGGTCAAAGTACATTTTGCATCGTAAAGAAAGGAGCCTACAATCAGTGAAACCGTGCAAACAAACATTGGGTGAGGAAGTTTTAAAATACTTGAAAAAGTGACAACAGATTTTTTTAACCAAAACTTTCACATCAGAATCTCAAATAAGGAGCCCTACTCCATTAATAACACTTTCCCAAACCAATTGCACTCTGGAGCACTTGACCTAGATGTTGGACATACCAGAGAACCAGGGACACAACAAATCCAGAAGGATGGGCTCTGTGTTGTCTGCAAGCTTAACCCTTCCATAGACTTCTCCTATGCTTCTTTAACAACTTCAACAGAAAATAACCAGATTGCACTGCTTCCCTTTCCAGATTCCCTTTTCAGTATCAGTACTGCAGAGTCAGGATAGTGAAGAATTTACGAGGACTCTGATAGACCCCCCAGGAACTGAACAGTGCTGATTTCCCCTGCATGCCGCCTTCCCCAGTTCTAGGGTGTAATTCCCCAACAGGCAGCGTAACGCAGCTCCTTCAAGAAAGGGCTCTGGTTCTTTAACACACGTTAGAGTGGGACTCACTCCAATCTGGGCACTAGGAACAAGATTCAGTTTGAGATGCAGAGGCGCCAAAAGGCAAGGAACAGATTCTGCAGGTACATCCTACCCACTAGCATTTCTATACTTCCACTGCAGAGGACAGGATTCTCCTGAGCACTGCCATCTGTCAGAAGCGTCCTGGCACCCCCTCCAAATCCCACCCTGAAAAGTACCAAGAGCAGAGCCAACACAAATATCCCTCAGTTTCTGCTGAAAAGAACGATGAACGCGAACGGACTGCATTGGGAAAAGACCGAAGATAGCCACTGTAAAGGGAGGCTACCAGGAAGTCACCACAGTACAGGATTCTAAGGGACTGCAGCAGGAAAGAAGGGGTGCATTCCAGTCAGACACTCTGTGAGAAAGAAAGCTGTCAAATCTCAGAATCTGAATAAAGATCTTGAAACTTCTTCAGCGTAGGGCAGAGGAAGAGTAGCTGGCCTACAATGAAATGATGGGAACACACCACAGCTGACTATACTCAGTGAAAATGAATGATAGCCCAGATTATTTCTATGCTCCCACGTTGCTGATACCTTACTGTCCGTAACCAGCACTGAAACAGACCTGTGTTGGACTGAGCAAGCCCAGCTGAGGCCTTTGGTGTGAAGCAAAGTATCTGCAGCCTCCACTGATGACATTGTTTTTCCAACTGCCAGACCAGGCGGTCTCTAAAGCGGCAGGCCTACTAGTACTGCGCCTGGGGGCAAGACTGGGTTACAAGACTCCGCAAGGCAAAGGAACGCAACTAGTAGTTGTGCTGAGACACAGTCATTAGAACTCTGTGGGGACTCATCAGCTGTGCACTGCCTCACTTCAGGAATATCAAGGAACGTGAAAAAAGAAGTATTAGTTTTGTCCAAGTCCTGCCCAGTATCAGGCAATCTGCATGATCTGCCAGGTGTGTCAGAGCACTCACCGCAGCTTACTCAAACTGCCTACTGCCTGCTGGCTTATATAAAGCAAACATACCTACTTTCAAGCATGTTTAAAAAAATCCAAAGAACAGTACTGCCAAAATGCACCTCAAGTATACTCAGAGCATGTCTGACAAACATCAGCCTACTCCACTCTCAAAAATTTCCAGTGATAAGGATCTGTATCTTCAGCATTGCGACTTTTAGGCCCTGAAACAGATTTAACTCTAAGACTGCTGTGAATATCACCTTAAAAACATCTAATTCTCATGAGTCTGTGCAGTAATTTTCTCTCCGAAGCATAGGCACAATTTACAAACCACCAGTATATTTTGTTGGCCTAAGAATGCGATCTCATGCACCACTGAACCGCACACCTCTACTAGCAAGTCTGAAGAGCAGCAGAAACAACTTCAATGTTTATGATGAACATTCAAATTATAATCAATTATAATCTTAGGATGTGTAGAATTTTTTTTTATATTATTTAATAAATGCTTGTATCTACATCCTAGTTATTTGAAAACTGAAATTGCAGTAAAATTAACTTACCTTAAGAACTGACGATATATTTTGAATCTCTGTGTCATTATTTCTTCCAGCAGCCTAATGAATTTCTTTAAGTTCTTTACTTTACTGTTTGCATCCTCGTATCTTTCCTTTGCAACAAGAAATTCCCTGTTTCAATTAATAGGAAGTCTAGCATTAACATGCATTACGTTATAACCATGCAATTATTGTAAATGCTGATAATCAATTTAATAATCAAAACATTCAGGATGAGGCTCTATGTTAAAACTAAAAGTATTTCAACATGGCAGGTAAGCCATCTGTCACAAATGAAAAGAGCTCAAACAATTTTTACCTCTGTTTTCCTTTTAAACAGAATGTCTTACACCAAGGAGGAGTAATGATTGGGCTTCCCACGACCAAGAATATCCAAGATAAGTGATTTCTTGACATACACTGCAGTCAAAACCTCAAGGAACTGCCTAGCTTCTGTATCAGTCATTCAGACTAGAAGTATGCTTAATGCCCAGTGCACATCAGAACAGCAGCAAGTTTTTATTACATCACGTAGTCATAACCAGGGCACCTCTAAATACTACAGGGCACGTGCCTGATTGCTGGCAGCTTCAGAGTACCAGCCCTCCGTAAAACTGTAAGGCAGGTTCAGCTCTCCTAAGACCATTTGGCACTGGCTGACCGATAAACCAGTACAGCATGTTTCTACACCTTTCTCTATCGCTTAAGTACTAAAACCACAGAAATGCCCTGTAAGAAAACTGTTGTTTCCCTTCTCCTGTCTTACTTAGACTTACTGTATTATTGCTTCTGCGTTCCCACGGTGATCTTTTTCTTCATTTATCCTCTCTCTCAAGCGATTCATTTCTGCATCCAGACTCTTAACAGTTCTGCTGACTTCTATGCGCTCGGAGTAGATTTGCCTAGCCTGGGCAGTTTTTTCCTACAGTAAGGTTTGAAATTCAATCGTTACTTTTTTTTTTTTTTTAAAAAAAAAGTCTGTTAGTCTTTGCAACAAATATTTTGTGCTATGGAAAAAGTTAGGCTTCCAAGCAAAACAGTACAAAGTTTCGTACTGTTCTTTGTGAACACTCATTAGTAAAATTTTTGATGATAACAGTAATTTTGCTGTAACAATGATCATAAGCAAGTACTTGTTTCAGTGCTAAAAACTGTATCCATCTGAGAACCTTAATACAGTCGCAGTTATTTATCTAAAACAGATAAATGAAGAACTAAATGCACCGTATTTCAATAGGACTTAGTCTTCCAAAAGCTTCTGCGAGTGCCATTTAAGAGTTAGTAACGCTTAACAAGTTCAGTCTTTGAAAGATCATGTATGAAATCTGTACAGGAGAAACAGCAAAACAATAATATTGAATTTAATTGAAAACGTGTACAAGAAAGAAGGGGACAGACTCTTCAGCAGGGCCTGTTGTGATCGGACTAGGGGAAATGGCTTCAAACTGAGAGGAGACTTGACATAAGGAAAAAGTTTTTTATGATAAGGGTGGTGACGCGCTGGCACAGGTTGCCCAGAGAGGTGGTGGATGGTTTCCCATCCCTGGAGACCTTCAAGGTCAGGCTGGACAGGGCTCTGAGCAACCTGATCCAGCTGTAGGTGTCCCTGTGCACTGCAGGGGAGTTGGACTGGATAGCCTTTAAAGGTCCCTTCCAACTCGAACAATTCTTGATTTTAGAGTTAAGGTATTCTCATCTTCACACTGCATAAATGCAGAAATGTAAGTCCTAGATGGACAACTACTAACTTCTCTATCAAGACTGAGATGGTGCTCTGCAAAGGAGTTGCCTTGATTAATTTATACAAAGTTAGCTTCACTTGATCTAGATGTGAATAGCTTAGAAAATAATTAAGAAAATACTCAGCTAAGCTGAGCTGGTCTGTATGTTGTAAAAGTAGAATGATTTACTATTGAATATTAAAAGGATCCTGACCATACAACTTCCATAAAAAGAAAAAAAAAAACACCAGAAATACTTACCTCTAATTCTTTTTCTTTGGCAGCCAGTAAATCTTTACGTTTTTTCAATAAAGCCAAGTGTTCTTTCTTTTTGCCTTCATAGTGCTGCCAATGACGTTTTCCATTTTCCACTTCCGAGTCCGCTCTGTTCAATTCATCCTATTTTGAGTAAGTCAAGATGTGAGAAGTGAGCTGCATGGGGCAGATTTCTAAGCATTTCTCTAATATGTACACATTTTTCACATGTAATAATGATGCTTTGAAAAACGTATTTTGGATTCATTAAGACCATTGCTTCTAAAGTCTAGGAACTTTAACAGCAACTTATCAGAAAGCCTATACTCAATTCTGACAAGAACATAACAAATGGTTTTAGGAATCTGTACTGCTTTTGGCCAAGATGGAATCAAATTTTCTTCTTAGTAGCTCCTACAGTGCTAAGTTTTGTATTTGTGACCAAAACAGTGTTGATTACACACCAGTATTTTAGTTATATGAGGTGGGTTAATGTTAACCAGCCAGTACCTACTGAGCTGCTCCCTTTACTCCCCCACTCCTCGGCACAACAGGGCAACATGCGGTTGAAAAAGGCTCATGGGCCAAGATAAGGACAGGGCAGTCATTTACCAGTAACCTTCATGGGCTTGGGAAAGATGACTTTATTACCAATTAATAACAGAGTAGGATAGTGAGAAACAAGAACAAAACTAAAAACATCTTTCATAAAATTATCTTTTCTCCTGGGCTGCAGGGAGCTTCTGCTCCACACCTGGAGCACCTCCTGCCCTCCTGCTGCACTGACCTGGTGCCTGCAGGGCTGCTTCTCTCCCACTTCGCACTGCTCTCTCCCAGCTGCTGTTGTGCAGCAGTTTTCCCCTCCCTTCACTCTGCTCTCCCAGAGCACACCCAGCGTCGCTCATGGCTCAGCTCTGGCCAGCGGCGGGGCCCTTTTGGAGCAGCTGGAGCTGGCTCTGGTCTGGCATGGGGCAGCGCTGGGCTCTGCCCACAGAGGCCACCCCTGCAGCCCTCCGCTACCAAAATCTTGCCACATAAGCCCACTACACTATTGCTGAGCAGTGCTTACAGAATGTCAAGGTATTTTCAGCCTCACACTGCCCTGTCAGCAAGGAGGTTAGGGGTGCAAAAAATCTGGGAGAAGACAGAATCAGGACTGCTGACCTAAATGGACCAAAGGGATTTTTCAACCATATGACATCACACTCAGCAATAAAAGCTGGGAGAAAAGGACAAGTAGGGAGGAGGCATTTGGAGTGATGGCATTTGTCTTCCCAATAAATTGTTATGCATACAAGACCTGGTTTCCTGGAAGTGGTGAACATTTGTTTGCTGATGAGCAGTAGTGAATGAATCCCTCTCTTTGCTTTCCTTGTGCACAGTTTGTGCTTTACCTAGTAGTAAACTGTCTGTCTCAATCCACAAGTTTTAGCACTTTCATTCCTCTCGATTCTCTTCCTCATTTCATTGTTGTGGGAGTGAGTGAGCAGCTGCAGGCTGCTGAGATGCCTACCAGAGTTAAACTACAATGGAATCGTATCAAATTCGTTCTACTAAACCTCCAGAAACCACACTTACTGTGTGTGCTACATTCTAGTCAGAACTTCTGCTGTACCTGACTGCATGTCTGCGTGAAAACTCAGTGTCCCATTCTAACTCTAATATAATGTAGATTATGGCAACTGCCATATGACACGTTGATGCTGTGGAATTGATTTTGCATCTTTTCACAGACCGACTCTTTGCAGATAAACAAAGAGGTATCAAGAATAATTACACAAAAGGCAATTTTCTTCCTCATTCCTGTTAATTAGTACATGGTTTACCTTTAAAAAAAAAAAAAAAAACAATGAAAACAAACCACCCACCATCAACAACAGCAACAATAATGGATGTTCTTATCTTTTTGTAACCATGCCTTAAAGCTACCACTTGATATATGTTGACAGTTCATTAAAGAACTATTTTCTTCCTTTACACAGCTGGTCTTCTTAAATAGAAGATAAAGAATTTTCACAAGAGATACATTACAACTAATACATTTATCACTTCTTTTCGTTATCCGTTTCCTTCCTTTCTGTTTGCTCTTGCTTTCCTAATTCAGACTGACTACGTATCAATACACAAGTCATGTGAGGCATAAGGGATTTCTACAGTGATAATTCTGAGTTTTACCTCAGCCCATACTTCTACAAGTTTAGAATACTGTTTATGTGCTGAACTCTGTTATTTCAGTTTTAAACCATTAATTTTTGGTAGAATGAGATTGCCAAGATTCCAGTTGCCAATACCAAGTTTTCCATTTACCTTAAGTTTGCTACTTCAGTTTTGTTAACTCTGTGTTATTTACAGGTACATTCTTTAATCCTGAATAATCAAAACCATGCAGCAGTTCTGTGATTGTGTAGCTTTACAGAATAACAACCATTTCATACAGAACTCCAAACACTATTTTGAAAACTGATCAGTTATGAATATTGTTAGCCAGGCCTTAGCAGAAACAAACAAGCCAAAACAACAGATGTTTTGGATAAAGGGGAAACTCAATCCATTACTAAAAATGCTTGGAAACAAAGTAAACTCTCTTTAAACCTGAAATATTACAACAACTATACCTAACAATCAACATTATCTTGTAAATACTGCCAAGCTTACTTTTTGACATAGTCTGGGCAGAATGCCCTATTTCTGTTTTTGTAGGCAGGCCTTCAATGTATCGGGAAGGGGCATACTTTTCCTGCCTCCATTTAAACAATAACAACAACAAAAACACAGTATGGGGTTGTTGCTACCTTAATTGGACCAGCGTTATCTTCTATTTGATGAATTTTTTCTTTAATTTCTTCAAATCTTTTCTCAGTTGCCTGAAGAATGTTCTTCAGCTCTTCCATTTTTCTGCTTTGTTGCTGCATTTCTTGTTTTACAGATTCCATCTTTTTTTTATTTTCTTCAGCCACATCTTCCTGTCAAAATGTGTTAAAATAAATAACAAAAGGAAGACATGCATTTGCACATTACTTTACATGATTTTTACTTTATCATTATTAACAGGGCAAAAGCTCTCCTATAAGAACACTGGCAGCTAAATGTAACTGTCACTTAAGCTCAAAAGAAGAAACTGATGGATCCTCTCGCAGACCACTCAATCAAATCACAAAGAAAGAGCAGAATTTCTTAATTATCTGACTGAAAATTAATTTTGGAGTTGTTGGCTGGAATTTTGTGAAGACTTAGCCACAATTTACTGCAGTAATTTTCTAAACAAAGAACATGATAGCTTCCTTCTGGATCTGGGAGGATAGACATTGAATATACAGAGGAATACAGGAAAAGTAAGTGGATTGTCACAGTTGTCTAGACAATTACACCACTACTAATTGGTTATTATCATATACACTTCATTGTTTGCAAAGGCAAATATTCAAAAACTTTGGAAAAAGACATAAATGGAACCTTGCATTGTACTAAGATTCTTTTTCACAGTCAGAAAATTGTGAAATCAAGGTAAGAATGAAAGACAAATCTCAAGTGAAATAACAGCAAATAGTATAGAGTAGTGATCAGAAAGTGCAGGAAAAAAAAAAAGAAAACACACCAACAGAAGTCCAAGAAAGACCTAAGGAGAAATAAATACATAAATCTACTACCTGCATACGACTTTTATCAGAAGGCAATGGCAAAACCTTTTGTTATTAAAAAAGAACGTTCAATAAATTTTTTGCAATTACCAGAAACAGGAAGACATTCTCCTAACAAAGAGGAAATAGAATATTTTCTGTTTCACTTACAGGATAAACTATGCACCAGTTTTTACACCAACTGAACTTGATAATCTGAAACAAGGAGACTCTAAAAGAGCTTACAGAATCTGTAACTACTGATCCTTTACTTTTTGAGTCATTTTTTTTTCTTTGTTTTTAACTTATATGGAACATGTGCACACATGCAACACTGAAAGCCTGCTGAAAAAGTATGAAGTTATACAAATTATCCTCTCACCGATTCCAGATAAAATAGTGGGAAAACTGGCATGGAATGTAGCCAAAGCCATTGTAGACAGGGTTATTAACAACATTTATCAGCCTGAATCTCAGAATTTAAGAATTCACATCTACATCAACTAGACACTCAAGGACATTATTCCACAACCTTGTTAGATAGAATTCAATAATATTTTCTTACTAATACACGGATGTCCACTGACTGGTTTTCTTCGACATTCTCAAGATCTGTTATCTCCGCATTTGTTGTTCGTATTTTTATCTGGAAAAAAGAATTATTATTAAGCTTACCTAAAAAGAAAAGATCACATTTGTTCATTGAACTCAACACAGAAATCAATATATTTGGTCATTCAACTTCATTATTGCCTGCAAAAGAGAGAACTCTCCCCACACACCTGTGGAATCCATTTCTATAAGGTAGAACTTGCTCTGAAATATGCACTTCAAATCATTAAATTATTACTGTCTTTCCTTTTAACACGACATTTGAATTAAAAAATATTGTATTTTTTCTTCAAATACTTGTCTTCATCCATTTAATGTAAATCCATGTGCCAGTTGTGTGCTGGTTATTTGTAATTTACTGAATAGACCCTTGCACAGAATGTATCAACTCACACTTCTGAACAGTGACATCACTAGCCACCACAGATATACATCCTATCCAGTATTGGAAGTCACACAGAAAACAAACACTAACAGTTGTAAATTTATTTAATTAAAAGTTCAAATAAAGCAAAACTTCAAGTGTGAAATATTCAACATATTACAAAGTGTAAAGAATATAAATGAAGAGCATGAAGAGAAACAAGATTCTGGTAACAGACAGGCAAGGCTCAACGAAAATAAAGAAGGGAAAAGTAGGGAAAAAGTATCAAATACTGAAACAACTACCTACTTGTGTCACAAAAAAAAAAAAAAAAAGCAGAGATTTGTGAGATTTAGCACAACAAAAAAAGAAAAACAAACACGATACCATATAGAACAGCAGCAATATTGCCAGGACTTCCCTCATTCTGAGCTAAACAAATAGAACATACCATAGATGCTAGCATATAGACTCTTCTGTGTTTCTACACAAATGCCAACACAAGGCTAGTCATAAATACTGAAAACTACCACCAGCTCAAGGTGAAATGGGGAAGGATTGATCGGCATCTGTAAGTTAACACCGCGCTTATTTTTTACCTGTAGTTCTTTTTGGTGTTGTCGATGACGTTGAAGGTGATCTTCGTTCTGTCTAATTTCTTTTTCAATGGAATGCAAACGTTGCTGAGATGCTGTCAACTGTGCCTTCCTATCTGCAATTTCATTTTCCACATGACTTTAAAAAAAAAAAGTGATATTGGGATATTATTATGTATATACACAAACACAGAAATACACAAATAAAAATTAAATGTTTGACAAAGCAAAGCATATCAAAGCACAGTAAAAATCTTAAGTTCGTTAGGCATTGGATGGTTTTACAAATCAATAAAGAAATACCAAAGCTCTACAGCAGAGCTCATTGTTGATAATTGCCAGATAATGGAAGTTAAGGCCCTGGTGAACAAAGCATTTATGTGATTTGAACCACTGGTAACCTTTGTTCGCAACTTCAGAGAACAGTGCTGTTTAGTTCAAGTATTTGGCCTATTACTCCTAAAAATATCAATGCATCCTGAGAGAAGACTTTGGTGAGGACAAAACCACTTCCAATCAGACAGAAAATAATATGAAAAAAATATTTCATAGGTTCTCATACTTTTCCTCCTACAATGGAGTTCAGTTCCAGAGATTTACATAATAAATTCTTTCACCATGTGGAAATCTGTTTGAGATGCAAAATATAATCTATTGTTTATTACTGTTTACAGATGGCAAAGCTTTATTAGAGTCCTTATTCCCAGAAAAGGAACACATCACTTTACCAATATCACCGTTTAAAATAACTAAATATATAATCTTTGTGTTTAAACTAAATTTTTAAACTTTTGTTGCAGATGCATGAAGTGGACAGGACTGATGATGTCTCATCCCAGAATCAGTGTTTGATAAATTTCATATACCATTCCTGATAAGCGTTTCATTGCTTTTGGCTAAGTTCTGGGGGTGGGGTGGGGGTGGGAAGAGGAGTGACCCATAAATTTCCCTTCAATATGCCTATACAATTCTCCCATTGCAATATTAGTAAGGAAATGACTCTAACACTGAACGTTAATCTCGTCTTTGAATGTAGTTCACTGTATTCTCAAATGACAAAGCTATCTGATGCATATAGAACTTCCCGCTTTACAAAAATCACAGCATGGCTGAGGTGGGCAGGGCCCTCTGGGTCCCTCTGGCCGAGCCCCTGCTCCAGCAGGGACACCCAGAGCAGGGTGCCCAGCACCATGTCCAGGCAGCTTTTGGGGATCCCCAAGAAGGAGACCCCACAGCCTCTGGGCAACCTGTGCCAGCGCTCTGCCACTCACACCGCACAGAAATGCTTCCTGATAGTCAGGGGGAACCTCCTGTGCTCCAGTTTGTGCCCACTGCCTCCTGTCCTGGCACCGGGCACAACTGAAAAGAGCCTGGCTCCTTCTTTGCACCCTCCCTTCAGGGGAATTTTTTAACGTTCAAACTAAGTTTCTAACATTTCATTCAGTGTACACTATCAGCTATTAATACTAAAAATAAAGCACTTAATGCCTCTCTAATAAAATCTGAGCTTCAAAATAAAAATATTTCAGTGTCTTGGTGAGAATTCAAGTTTTTAAAAATCCAAACATACTTCAACTACAATTTTTATAGTAAAGGAATTGAAAGAAAGGTTTTCCAGAGTTCTCAAAAAGGAAATGTAAATCTCTGAGAGAAATGGAGAGACAGTAGTGGAGGGTGGGTGTCTCTGACCCAAACAGACAAATACGCATTCTATTATTCATGTCAACAAATACACTTTTTTAAAAACAAAAAAACACACACACACACCATGACAAGCTGCTAACCTTATTTCTGCTTCAACATCTTTGCTTAGATACTTGGGTCTGAGGTAGTCAGAAGAATAATATCGTCTGTTCAGTACTTGATCACCTTCAGCAGTGAAAGCTTCTCTACAATTTTTTGGAGGATTGTTAGACTGCATTACTTCACGAGCTCGACAGCTACTCTGAAAAATACAAATTGCCTTATCATACCTAAAGAAAATTCACCATAATTAAATGCACCAATTTAAAACTGATCTAGGAGTTCCCACCCAGAAATCATTTACATCCCTACTGAGAAATAATAATTTGAAACAGTCTGTATTGTCAAGAATCTGCTTTTCTCTCTTGCGTAAGACATTCATGTTCTCAAAACCAATCCACTTAGTTTAGCCTGTTTCTTTTACTCTGTTACAAATTGATCTAAATTGTAAGTTGTGTAGTCCGATCAGTCCCTTGTAATTTGCCATGGGAAAAGTCACTAACCAAAAAGTCACTACACACTAGGTTTATTTAATTATCACAACTAGAATACACATAGAGAAAATAATCTTTCAAAGAAGTCTACTAAGTACATCAAACAAAATTAAAGATTGGGGAAATCTGCTGGTCAAAAGCACTGCCAGTATCAGATTAAGTGGTTGCAAGTATCTCTGCCTAAGGAAATTAATATTTATGCATTCACACTATCCATTCTGAAGTATCACTTCCTCCACACCATACTATTTAAACTTACTTCAGATTCAGTTGAAGTTCTTTAGGTAAGCATGAAGGTAATAATGACGTGAAAGGAAGCTGAGCAGTTAGCTGAGGTAGAAGAGGAAGCACAAAACTAGTATTCCTGCCATGAGGAAAGGACAGGAGATTCACCCATTACATACCCCATTCAGGAACAACCACACTTGCTAAGCAGCCAGTCAGCTCTGGACTAGGCAGAGCAGAAGATGTGTCCTTTCCAATACGAATGTCAGACTGGAAACTGGGACAAGTGGTTTTGGAGGAAAAGCAACCCACAGAAAAGCAAGTATCATTCAGTCTGATGCTTGTAGAATACCTTCCTTTCTTTAAGCAAGAAAAACCTCTTACTTTTTTTTTTTTTTTTTTTTTTTTTTTTAATGTTTTGTGCTGCAGCTTGTATCGTCTTTGGTAGTAACAGAAAATCAAAAGTAATTTTTTTTTTAATTGTAAAAAAACATGTAACAGCAGGAAACAGTTTGTTAACACGCTTTTACAGCGATCTGTCTGCTTTACCAGACTTTAACCATAAACGTGTTTTCTTTGCATTCTCTCTCACTCTTACTCTGTGAACGCTACCAGATGGAAAATAATTTCATGTATGTGTGTAGAGAGGAATGTCCAAAAGGGAGTTTTTTCAGTTCTCAAGCACAAGCCTGCTACTTCCTAGGTACAATTGGCAGGGACTGGTTGCAAGTTTTGGTAACACATGGACTGCACAAAATTGGCTCATCCTGAATACAACAATTAGTGAAGAGACAGTAATCAGGAGGTTGATCATAGAAACACAGACTACTGAGATTGGAAAAAACAAATCAGAGCCCCCAGAAACATGGCAGTGAACATCCTCAAAAGAAACAGGGACAATCCTGGAAACAGACAGGAACCAGTGTGATTTTCTGCCTGACCAGCAGTGATCTCCCTGCTGCGGAGGAAGTCAAGACCTATGAACACAGCGGTGTGGTGGGACACTGAAACAAGAGCGTGGAAATATGAGGAATAAAAGCTCTAACCTTACTGATTCTTAAATAAGGCCTAGTACTTAGGTCCGTGACAGGTGCTGTCAGTTTGCTTTGTCTCACCAGAAAATGGTGTTCACAGTGGGACATTAACAGTTACTGAACATCAAGAGGTCCTTTACGGGGAGCCCTCCAGTGGAAATGCAGCTAGGGTCCACTGAGCCAGAGACCTCACCTCCTCTCAGTGAGTCTGGAAGTTATGCTTCACAGAACTATAGAATGGCTGGATTGGAAGGGACCTTAAAAATCAGCTAGTTCCAACCCCTCTGCCTTTCAGGGATGGACAAACGAACAAACAAAAAACCCACACATCTCCCTCAGTGTCTGTCACAGACAAAAAGCAGAGGCACTGTATGTACACTAGGCAAAGAGTGCATTCCTGTCTTTAAAGGCCTGTAGGGAGTGGAGAGCCTTACTTTAATTAGCAGGATTTTTTCTATACCCCTTGCATTGATCAAACAATTAGCAACTGCTGCATCATCTATCTCCAACGCTGTGAGAACCGATGGGAATTCTGGATGATGAACTCCGCTGAAGAAAAGAAGAAAAAACAACCATTCATAACATTTACATGAGATTCTTTAAACCAAAATTATAAATAGTTCCATCCCACGGATAGTAATTCAAACCACTGTAGCTATGCAGTAACATTCAAACATAACTTACCCGTGTCTAACATCATAAACCTTATCCTGAAATTTATTTACAATTATTGAAGGTCTAACCCCACGCGGATAGTATTTTGCCATCAGTTGCTGAAGAGTTTTTTCATCATTATGATTATCGCAGCAAAATGAGAGAACTAAGGACTTTAAACAAGATTCAACAGCCAGGGTCAGTTGAGGATCTTTCGGATGAATAAAAGCACCTAAACAAACATAAAAGATAAGGCTTTAGGGGCTTTGTTCCATACCATATTTAAAAAGTGCATTTGTACCGCTCCAGGTTGGTTTACTTTTTTCTTTTTCCTCCCTTTTTAAAGAGAGTCTGAAATAAACCTCCCACACAAGGGGGAAAAAAAAAAAAAGTTAACTAAAGAAGAAAAAGCTCTACAGCAGAGAAGCTGCCCCTGAAAACACAGACAGTTTCTCTTTATACATATTACCTGCTTCCTAGAGAAGCACATATATACCTACTTATTTTATTTTTCTACAAGTTCTTTGAGAGGTCACTACTAACTCCATTATGGTACTAATTTGATGGCAACACAGCAAGAGTAAAGCAAGGCAAAGATCACTTACTAACAGTTTAATGCTTTAAGGTGAAGGCAGAGGAACAAGTATGCTGAAATTAAATGAACTTGAGGATTTCCACTGTATTTCCTGTCGTCACCACAGTGTTCACACATCCTCACCCTGCAGTGAATGTCTAGTACTCCAGAATATTAATCTCTTGGTCTTTACATTTACATGTAGAACACGCTGAAGCCCTTACTCCCATTTACAAATTGAACATAGCTTTGAACATCTCTGACAAACACTGACAAATTCTAATGAAACCAGACTTTCCAAGAAAAGTTTTCCTAAGTTGCTTCACACTAGCATCTCAGGTGTGACAAGCCCACAAAGCAGACACTGTACACTTTATGCAGAAATCTGTCCAGCAGTAGGACAGTGCTATCCCCAAGGAACAATCAACCACACACCAGTAGGCAGATGCGAGACAAAGCTTATTACATTGAAGCAATACTCTATGAGCTCTCTGCAACACGCAGCTGAGACCCGCATCACAGAATGAAGCTCAGCTGTTGTGCACTGAAATACTAAAAAGCTACACCGTAGGCAAGATCTGTGGGCAGACACACACCCAACTGACTTGTTCACCAGCTGTATTTCTTCAATAACTGAACTGAGCAGTTATTCTAACAGTGGGGGTTTTTCTGTTGAAGTACATCAGGAATATCTTCTCCTGTATTTCCGTGATTTTTATCAGAGCTGTTAACTAGAAATACTGTTTTTCTGTAACTATTTACTGCACACCCTTAAATGTTATCTGCATTGCAACACATCATTGGAACACCCAATCCACTGTCACCATAAACTGTTCCTCCACTGGTGAGCAGAAAGACTTCTGAAGAAGAGGCCTTCCTGCAGCACACCTGACTGAGCAGGCATCATCAAGGGCTTACAATCAGATTTAACATGCTGCTCTCCCCTCAAACTCCTGCTAGCAAGGTCCTCAGCTATGCAACTCTCTACCTTAAGATACCTGACAAGCCCTTCCAACATGACAATTCCATTCAAAGCTGTCCTGTTCAGCAACACCATTACGAAACATGTTTGTATATTTGCAAAATACACCATTAGAGATTTGGCTTGACACAGACACACAGTTTTCGAGACAGGTGCCCTTCCACGAGTATAATCAAGCCTTTCATGCCATTCAAATTAAGAAGCAGTAAACAGTCTAAATTTCCCAAACTCATTTTCTTCTCAAATAGAGAAAAGCCTGAAGGGATGAAGGAAAACAAACTCTGAAATGTGAAAATGCTATTTCATAGTATATTATTGAAACAGTTACATATGAAACATTTAACAATATTTGATGCATGTCAGTACTTGCTAAAAGACCACACCATCCCAGTGACAGGGAATTTGGTGTATAATGCTTTTCCGCCACACAACTAAGTGTTTTCTTGTCTTCTGCCCCACCATCATAGAATCAAGATCGGTAACAAACCATGAAATGAAATCAGAGGGTATACAGGACTCAGAGGGACTGAAGGTTCCCCATTGTAACTGCATAAAATGCCTTAATAGAAACAGCTGTAAAATGAGGAAAAACAGTAGATGCTATCTAGTTAATGTGATAAAAAGAACAGGAGCAAAAGACAATTTACCAGGATAAAACCCTTCTGCTGTACTTCCTGGATGAAAGATACATCTGAACCTCCTTAAATAACAAATAGTTTTTCTAAAAGTTCACTGTTGACGTTGCCAGCCCTTCAATAAAACCTGTAAGGAAATAGTCCAGCTCACATTCTTACCTAAAGGTCCAAGAGGTTTGCATTTAAAGTGCCCTTGCCTATAGGCTGTTTCAACTGCTTCAAGAAATGATGGTATATGTTGTCCAAATCTTTTAAAAGCATTCGTTTTACTGTCTCTCAGCTCTCTCAGCTGCTTCTGCTTGGCATCCAAGTCTTGTCTCACACCATAGTCTTCTCTCCTAAAAGGACAATTTTTTTTTTTTTTCTACTAGGAACAGCTTATGAAGCCTTTATGGTCTTATTTTTCAGATATTAATACAACAGGACAGCATATCAAGACCTCAATACTTAAATGTACAGTGAGCTACACATTTGCAACTAGTTTTAAAGCCTCAAGAAACTGGAAACTCAAGAGGGAAAACAAACAAACAACCCCACACAAGTAAGAAAATACTACTTTGCAACACAGTTTTACATGACTTCTCTTCTTAACATCGTGACAGGTACAAAGAGAAGTTGCTGCACAACACAGATACAAATGCCATGAAAGCAAAAGAGCAGAAATCATTCAAAAAATACCAGGCAGTACAGAATGCTAGATACTTGCACACAATTCACTTGGTTTAAAATCCAACTGAAGCAGAAAGCAAGACGGTGTTCCAACACAAATTTTGTTCTACAAATAAAGACACTAAATTATAAATTTACAACATATTACCAAGTAAACAATGTAGAATATAGACATATAATGAAGGTCTTCAACAGAAAACAAAGAAACTGTTCTGATAATTGGTAAAAAAATGTTTGAAATCATACATCAGGTATAATATGCAGCACTTCTAAAACAATAAAGTCTTGTAAAACAATAAATGACAACATCATCATAACCCCCTCCAGTAACCACTGCACAAGTTAAGTTTTCCAAATCAAAGCATAAGAATGCTTTGTTTTTCTAGTTCTGTTATGGGTAAATAGACACTTGAAGCAAGGGGTTCAAAGTCTCTATAAATTTGCACTAAACTACAGATAAGATAATTATCCTTAACAGTATATAATTTGTTATGTTATAGATCTTGTGACATCATATCAGGATGTACTAGTATATAAAAAAAAACATGAAGATAATGTAAATCAGTCTTCCCATAGTGTATAAGGAACTAAGTACCAGATGATGGGAAGAAAGACATTAAATTGACAGCACGGATTTACATCAGGTTTTAAATTAGGATTTCCTGTCCCCTTTAGTAACATAACAGTTCTGTTAACTGTCCAAAAGTTTCTAAATGCAGTCATACTGTGCCAGCAAAAAGTTTAGCAAGTTTAGTGGCCATAGTGGTGTTGGGTCAACAGTTGGACTAGATGGTCTCAGAGGTCTTTTCCAACCTTAATGATTCAACGATTCTAAGTCCTATGATAAACTAGGAAGGAAGGAGATGGGGGAAGCAAATACAGAAACTGAAGCCTAATACCTCAAGGAATGCAAGGAATTGCAGGTGCATAAGAAGAGATCTCTTACAGTCTGAAGTAAACAGAAACAGTTATGTCCAAACAATGTAACTTACCTAAGTTTAGCAAGCTCTTCTTTATGCATATAAATAGCCTGCTGGAACTGATCCATCTGTTGGCCAATTATTATTTCTTCATCGTGAAATGCCTTTAACTTCTCTTTTAACTGTGTGATTTTCCTTTGTTTTTCCAACCTCTCAGGCTCTGAAGTCTGATAAGCACTAGAAGAGATCATACTTCAGTATCTTAGAACTGGGTGAAAATTTGATACAAAATTCAATTGCATGTAACATATAAAAGAACTACGTATCCAAAAGTTGTATTTAAGATTCAGAGCATTTACAAGATCTACAAAACAGATACCAGTAATTTATAGTTTGTAATCGCACATAACTCTCCCCAGCTACATTCCTACTACATTCGGTTTCAGGAGTAGATCTTCTGCAACATCTTGTAAGCTAGACAATGTATATTGTCAACAAGGAAAAAGAAAAAGTTGTTTTTTCTGCCCAATTGCCTCATCACCTTTCAAAATGTTTTTCTCAAAATGTTGGTATACAAAGAAGTAGAGAAACTTAAATATTGAACTGGGATCTCTGAAAGATTAAATACATGTTTGCTGTTACTGTAGATTTTCTCATTAAGCAGAAGGGCTCACTCTGTACATAAACAAACATGCACCATAACCACTCTATCTGTATTTACCTGTTTTTCATTTCCTGAATTCGGTTTTGCAGCTGTTCATCATCTTTTGACAGACGTTTTAACTCAGTTCTGACACGATTATAAAGCACCTATGAAGGAAACAGGACGTATTAGCTTAATAGAAGCAAGAATAATTTCAAGGTAGAACTACAATTTTGAGGAAATAAACACCGAACTGCATCTGGACAACAAACAATTACCAATGCTTCCGACAAAAACAACTTGCATTTGCAGTTAACTGTGTTCTTCCTTCCTTTCCACACACTTGAATCATATTTATGTGGACTTAAGCTGTGCATTTCTTAACACCTGCGTAAAGATATAAACCCTATGACCTTCAACAGAAGCTACCTGCAAGTCAAGCTGAAAATTGCACCCATCTTGAACTACACAGAGCTATATTACACACTCATAAAGCCTAGATGCAGACAGAGAAGTAAACATGGGTAGAGCATGGACAGAATTAAGGTTTTAAATCAGTTCCTTTGCGTACCTCAACTTCGTTGACTGCTTTTCTTCTTGTCTGAACCTCAGCTTTTAAAGAAATACATTGAGGATGCAGGACTTCTGCTTCTCCACTTATTGTTACTAACTTCTCTTGTATTGTCTTGTACTTTTCTTCTGCTTCATTTATTTTTATCTTTAGGGCAAAAAGAGAATGATATGCATTTAGTGATGAAATAAGTTTTTTGTTTTTTTCAGAACTTCTTCATCCTATAGAAGAAATATCACTTAGAAGAATCCATCTGCTGACACGTCTCAAGTCACTGACAATGCAAAGAGGAAAACAAACATAGGAACACACTCAGGAAACCAATGGGCTATCAAATCTTCTTGTTTTCCTCATGGTTCACTCAAACACAGGACTCTTACTACAATAAAGCCAAGTACAATGACATGGAAAGAGATGAGACCAGAATCCAAATCACATTTCTTCAGTACTACACAGATATGTTTGGCCATAAAGTAAAAACACTTGAACTGTGAAACAAACATATACTCTTCATTTTTTTTCACATTAAAAACTTTAATGAAAAATGAGTACCAATTCACAAAATTTGGAGGAATTTTAATACACTGAAAAAATTTAAAACAACAATGTACAGCATTTTCTGCAAATGATATGTTTCGTATGCAACTCTGAATGCTTGTCATTTATTATTCTTTCTTGCTACCTCCAGAAGGTTTAACTACTATCCAAAGCATTTAATTTCCAAGTGTCTCTTGGAATCAAGACACTAATCTGCACTGCACCGAAATCCAAGGAAACCTACATGACAGATCTCTGAAAGGATTCTACTGTTATAGAAAGAGGCACTGAATAAGAACTCCTAACAATGAAACAGTTTAAATTGCCATTCTCTGCTATACACAACACTGGCCATCACAAATTCTTATTCAATGTACCATAACCTTTACCTGAATCAAAAGTAACAGCACAACAGCCACACACATATACTCCTAACAAGCAGCAGAAAACCAAGTATCTTAGTATTTTTCGTAGTGAAAAGTAGAAGGCAAATGTTACTGTTAAGTTTTAGCTGGCTAAATAAGTGCATAAATGGTGGCCACTAGCATCTGTAAGGTTACAGTGTCTTGTAAAAAGCCAGGGGGTCCAGTTTCAATAGTTTACAAGATAAAGGAGAATCAGTTTTAAATACTATTTCTACTCTTCAGCCAAGAAAATCCAAAAATTGACATATGTTTTTTAAATTTTGTATGTACCTGGTATTGCTCTAGCTTCTGATCAAACTTTTCTGTATTTTCTTCTTCAGCTCTGATTCTTTCTCTGATAGGCTGTATTTCTCTTTCCATCTCACCCACCTAAATATTAGCATATATTAGAATGTCTGCAGCAATTTAGGAATAATTTACAGTAGGTTTCATAACAATTAAACATTTCAGCAAGAAATTTACCACTGCCCATGCCATTTGATGTTTCAACTTCTCAAGATGATTTCGCATTTCATTCACTGACGCAATGCTTTTGCAACGCTCCTTTTTTTCACAATAAAGCTGCTTAAGCTCTTGAAGACGCTTTAAAAAAGGAGAAGTTCAATTGTGAGTGCATAAAGCTATGATGCACTATGAAATATTGGAAAGATTTGTTTGATGTCACTGAGATCAATTTAAAACTTCATAGCTTAACTACTCGTTATTTTAGTGCTCAAACCTGTACTAATAATTACTGTAACTTTAACATACCTCTACTCCTTGTTCTATCTGAAGGCGTGTATTTTCTTTAGTTTTCATAATATATGTATAATCTTCTTTCATTTGCTCCAGCTGAGTCGCCTTCATAAAAAACTAAAAAGGAATAAAAACATGCAGATGTCAGATTCAGCAGCTTAGTTGAGTGAACTTAAACAAAAAATATCATATAAAAAACACTCATCCCAACTGCTATGCATGGTAATGATACCTGAAGTAAAATAACTTGTGGGATATTTTGTCTAACTAACCAATGCAGCAATGTCCTAAAAAAAAAAAAAATTAACAATTTATCATTGCCTTTAGAGAAAAGAAACTTCAAGAAAACCTGTTTTTGCAAATGGATGACTGCTACAATCAGATAATTAAAATTTAGAGTTCTCAAACTTTTTTCCAAATGATACCTCTAAAACTTTTAAATTAGTATTTTCGTTTCAAATATTTTGTTTGTTTGTTCGTTTTACTGGGCCGAATTTTTTTAAAGAAATACTTGAATCAAACTGATGAATCCTAAACATTACCATTCAATATTTATTCAAAATGTGAAATTATTTTTCTTACCTTATACTTATCACCTTCATTTTTAGACTGTAAGAAATGCTTACTCATCTCTTGGGTTAAAACAGACACCGGATTATCTACCTGTAATAGCAGACACATTACTTAGTTTTCATTTTAAGGAAAAAAGATATCCTGTAACAACACACCCCTGAAAGCAGGAACACACAGACAATCATACAAAAACTCCAAATACAAATTTGAAACACAACAAGGAACTGTTTTCAGGAGGATGAGTGACTGTGCAAACTGAATTGGGAATTTTGTGCAATGCGGTTTAATTCTTCATTTAATTGCTCAAAGTACTACATTCAATTCAAAGACTTAACAAACTTCTTACAGAAATCTCCACAATAAAATCAATACAGTTTATATTTTTTGAGGCTGATTATTTTGAATATTTTATACCTGACGTACACTATCTGATCTTTCCTTAATCACTTAAGCAGAGGAAAAAAATAAAAAAACCTATATTTGTGTAAGAGCAAGAACTGAAAGAAAGAGCAGCTGATAAAAAAAAACGCAGCAGAAGGCACAAAAGAAGCCTACATTCACTAAGACTTTCACTAACAAGACAACATAACTCAAAGCTTGCAGATGACAGCAAACACCTGCTTGGGATTGGGTCTTTTTCTGCACTGCATAACATATTTTAAATCTTAATTTTCTTTTGCCATTGTAAGTGATTATAAAAGAACATGGAAAAGGTGAACTTCTCTCACTTAACAAAATGGAGCATTACTTTTTATTTAAAGAATTATAACATCACAGCCTGATGTCTTAAATTACACAGAATTTAGTAACAATTACCTGTATGTTAAAGTGATCCAGTATTCCTAAAAGTTCCTCTTTTTTTGAAGAAATTAGAGTCCCTAATGGGGAAAGAGAGAGAGGCAGGAAAGAAAAATACCAGTCAGTTCAAGGTAAAGAGAAATGCAACTTCCAAGTCTTTTGTTCAATCTAGTGCTTCTTAGCAAATGTTACAAGTCAGATTAGTATTTTTGTTACACTGCTTTAGCTCTAAACAAGAAACTATTTTTTTTAATATATATTTTTCCAATACGATATTTGCATTTGCACAGAAATTTGTACTTCTAAAGTCATTCCTTGCTTCATAAGCTCTGACAGTGAAGGTAAATCAGCACATTCGACAAAAACTATGCTCAGCCTCATCACACAAGCAGATTTACATAAGAAGTAATACTGTATGCAACTGCCTCACATCAAGGAGAACCTGACACAATAGTACGTTAGCATGTCAAAAACTGAAGTCTACTGTGCTAAGGCAAATGTAAAACAGTTGACCTTATAAGAAAATCCTTCATTAATATCAAGGCATTTCAAGCAAAACATTTAAAGAGCTTCAAAAGACTGAGAGCAAAACAATCACCAACCAGATTTGCTTTTCAGTCTGTAACTTCTGCTTCCTTCCAGATTGATGTGCTGATTCACAATAATAGAGTCACCATACAGTTCTGGTTTAAATGCATCTCTGCCTTGGTTTCGCAATGTTATTGAGATATCTGCAGAACTAAAATAAAAATAAAAATCCAAAGATAACTGAAATTAGTTCCACCACCACACCCCGTCAAAAAAAAAAAAAAAAAGAGAGCTTTCTAATTTTCCACAATAATTGTCTTCTGTTGCACTTGTCATATCACAAATTGGTTCAAATAAGAAGCAGACCAGACTCTTTAGCAGGGTCTGTTGTGATAGGACTAGGAGAAGTGATTCCAAACTGAGAGATGTGAGATTTAGCCTGGATATAAGGAACAAGTTTTTTATGATAAGGGTGGTGAAGCACTGGCGCAGGCTGCCCAGGGAGGTGGTGGATGCCCCGGTCCCTGGAGACCTTCAAGGTCAGGCTGGACAGGGCTCTGAGCACCCTGATCCAGCTGTAGGTGTCCCTGTGCACTGCAGGGGAGTTGGACTAGATGGCCTTTAAAGGTCCCTTCCAACTCAAACGATTCTATGATAAAACACACTGATGCTGTTGGAGCCAGACTAGCATCAAAGACACTTGGACAGAAAAATGGCCACACACTGCCCGGCGTGCACCTTCAGATAAGTCATGAGCCAAAAGCAAACGAGCACATTCCCCAGCTTTTCCTTCCCATCTGAGTGCCTTCATCTTTAGGTTGCAGAATCAAGTTCCTTTTTAGTTGTCCTCCTGTCTCCAGACTGGCTTACAGGCTAAAAGTTGCTTGGCTTCTGTAGCCATCCCTAACCAAAGTAGCCTACAGTTCACTGCTTAAGGTGTTTTTCTAGAAAAGAGATATGGTTTCAAGTCTGAATTCTGATTTTCTGTTTCTAAGGTGAATGCTGAAACATTAAGTGATTTTACACAAAGCAGGTACTGCAACAATTTTACTCCAGATATCTCTGAAAGGAAAAGCCTGGGGCTCCGAGTTACAGCCTTATGTCAATGTAAATTTTCAAACCTCCTCATCTTTTTCTTGGTTCCCACTAGCACACTATCCCCACTCTTGCAGCAGAAATGAATTCTCTTGCTTCCTGTTAAATAGTTCGTCTCTCTGTCAAGGTCCTTGCACTGTATATGCACTAGTGTCACCAGGAAGACAGAAAAAGAATTAAACTCACTGCTCATAGAGTAGTAATAACTCATTTACTATGAATATTTTAATGAACTCTTCAATCTGTCTGTAGGATATTCAAGGACATCTGAAAGCAATATACAACTAGGCATAAGCAGCATGCTTTGCTATGCATCAGCTAATGGTATTCTACTGGTAAATTTCTATTTTTTTTAATTCTTCTTACGGCCTTTTCAGTGTTATGATTTTTATTCTTATCTGTTACACCCAGTAGGAGAACAGAGAAAATGAAGTTAACAGAAGACTGATCATCTAACCTGAATCACAGTCTCTAAACAATGTATCACATCTCAAAACCAAGGAAGTTTTACTTACTTCGCTCCACTTTTCACAAACATTTTTAATGAGGAACCTCTGTTAGTAGCAATGGCTTTTCCACCAAGTCCAACAATTAGGGCAGTTAAAACAGAACTTTTTCCACCTGTAACAGAAGCACTGAAGTTTTTTTTCTTAAAACAATAAAGCATCAACAAACAAACCTAAAGATCTTACAACTTTCTATTCATACTCATACTATAGGCTGTTGTTTGACCGCTTATGTATTAAGCGCTTAAATTCCAATTTGTGAGATATAAAAAAAAGACATAACTCCAGGAAGCAACAATTAAAATAAGCCATTGCCAAGATTTTCCCCCAAAAAACATGCTGAGCCAAACTTCAACTACATTTCTCCATCAATTTCTGTTCAACAAGATGTCCTACTTCAGATGGAAAGAAAATTGTTCCTTGCATGCATACAGAAAACATTTAAGACAAAAGAAATCAAACATATTATCACTTAGTTAGCCCTCTGAAAGGTTTTAAGCTCTCTTTCAAAAAATGTTTAATTTTTGAAATCCTCCCTCCAAAAGAAGTGAACTTGCAGAAGTACCACATGCTTCTAAAATAGTTTCTACCCGACATATTGTGTATTTTAAAAATGAACATATGAGTACATGAAGTTTAAATATAAATTTATGTATAATTTACCTATAAAAAGTTTTACACTCATTATATTTTGCAAATCTCTGAATTTAAAACCTAACATTTTAACCAGCTTTGGACTACTGGGACAGACCTGTGTGATTCCCAAGCACAAAAGTGAATCCATCTACAGTCCTAAAAGATTCACAGGTGAGCTAGCAATTTCTTTTTTAAATAAAAATTTGATTTAAATTGCTAGCAGAGCGTTCTTTGGCATAGCAATGATGCAATTAATACTTACTTCCATTGTTTCCAATAACAAAATTGAGATTGGATCCAAATTGAAAAGGTCCCAGCATCGAATGGCACATGAAGTTCTTCAGCTGGATACTTTCAATTATCCCAACTTCCCCTGCAGCCTAAGTAACCAGGTGTTAGGTTATGTATGCATTTTAATGAAAAACATTATATTTTAAATATAATGAGAAGTCAAATGAATATGATAAAAACCATCAATGGTAACAAACCTCAAGAACATCAGTAGGGTTTCACGATACTACGAAAATTGCTTGTTATAAATCAGTTATTACAGAAATTAACATCAAAAGAGTTATCAAAATTGATCACTTCTCAACAGTAATACATTTTCTTGCCGTAAGTAACTTACAAGATTGAGATCATAGATGCTATACCAAGATTAGATCAGTGAAGACTATCACAAAAGTACTTTTTTGTTATTTAAATAACATGGTAAAACGACTTAGCATGGCTTTGAAAGAGGGAAATGAAGTTAAGTTAGGAAGGAGGAAATGGAACTAGAAGCAAAGGGACATGCCAGCGTTTCACTCAAAAGTATTGTTTTGACAGGAAATTTTAATTTTATCGACAGTGTTTCAGAAAAGCAATGTTTTGTATGCAAAAAAAAAACTTTTCCAGAAAATTAAACAAATTAGTGACACAGAATGGGTATGTTCAAGAAAATGAAGTGACAAGTTACACCTCAGTAGACCATAAATCAACATCAGTATCTTATCATATGCAAGACTATATTTTTATGCTCAAAAAATTTTTGCAAGACCACCAAACTTTAAATGCTATTACAGAAAAAATGTATTCCTGTCTTGAAGCTGCATTTCCAAAACAAGCATTTCAAACATTTGTATTAGTCATCTGAAAATGTCAGCTTTGCAAAACAAAGCATCTAGTGCTTCTTTTAGTAAATCATTTTTTCCCTAAGTATTTTTTCTGCTTTTCCTACGACCCTAAACCAAATAAGCCATACTTCTGTTAAACAAAATCTTTTTGCTTTACTTATTCGACAACTTTAGCATTCATTCCCTAAAACCATTATTTCATGATTAACTGTCATCACTACATGATCCAAAGCCAAATGAACTCATACAGAAGCCCTCACTGGAGTCATTACCTCCAGTTTCTTTCATAGTACATCCAGTGAAGCCTACACACAAGACTTCAACATCAGCCAAAGCCACACAATGGTTTTCATATCAACTTTATTTCTTTTTTAGATTTTTTAAAACAACTTACCGACACTAAAGAGAAATCATCATCAGTTGGAAACAGTGAATTTTCTTCATCACTCGACTCATCACTACGTTCGTCTGTGTATTCTTGTCTCTGTCTTTTGTGGGATCTAGGCTTTGAAGCACTTGCTTCCTTTCTCTTACCCATGAGTTCTGCAAAAATATGAAAGTGACAAAAGATTGAAACTTAATCTGTTAAATGAAAACATACCTCTAGATGACAACACAGGCTGCATTGATTTAATTTCACACAAGAAATATCACAGCAAACGCTGCAGTAAACTGACATCTCCACGAAATCTCAGAACTGAAACCTCAGTGAATTTAAGCTTAAGCTTACTTTGCAAAGGTTTATTATGACAAGAGAAATACCTTCATTATTGTACTCAAGTTGAATTTCTTGATTAACAGCAGACATCAACCTCGATTCTATTTTCTTTGGTACATTACACTTTGGGATATTTACTAGAATTGCTTTTGGTTAGTAAAGAAGCTCAAGGCTAAGTTGTGAAAGTACACCACTATCAGGGTATGATCAACACAGGTTTGAATGAGGTGATTTTGCAGAGAAAAAGAACACGTCAATTGTATTTGGTCAAGAAATGCCTAGAAAATTAATATGTGGAATACTTCATAGTAGAATAAAGGAAAATAGCACTACTCTTGCTGTTTCTGCACACAGTATACCTGCTTTTGTGAGGCCATGTTACATGACCAAGGAAAACAAAATGCTGTTATTGTACTAGTGAAAAATAACAATTCTCCATATAGAGAACAAACCTGTACATACAGGCATATAAATACCTCCTTTACAAATGGATAAATACAGTACAGGTGGTCAGACACTGTAACAGGCCGCCCAGAGAGGTGGTGGATGCCCCATTCCTGGAGACCTTCACGGTCTCGCTGGACAGGGCTCTGAGCAACCTGATCTACTAAAACCACATGTAACCAAAACACCATGTATTAAGAGACCAGATTGAACTCCTGTAGCACCTGATGACTGGCTGTCACCATCTCTGGCACTCACAGTCTGTTCCTCTACAGGGTTCTGCATGCTTTGGTAGCAGCATGGAAATTAGTAGGTTACTCACCAGTTTATCTGAGGATAAACTAAGTCCTCTCCTCTACCTCTGCCTTTTCTGCCTCATAAGCCTAAGTTTAAGGAACTCTTCAGAAAGCAGAATAATAAACTGACTGAAGGCACTGAAAATCAGTGCAGGGTAAAAATTTTTAAAAAGGTATAGCTGAACATGTGATTTCNAAAAAAAAAAAAAAAAACTACTACTTCAAAAAAAAAAAAAAGTTTCCCAGCCATTTCACCATACAAACGCGAATGCTTGCATCAATGTTGAGAAAAAATGCTTCCTTGAGCAGCAGCTTTTATTTGTGCCAGCCTAATGTTCTGGTCAAACATTAGCCCGATTTCAACAGACAAAGGGTCAAAAAGCTCATACTATCAAGCACCACAGGCAACAGCATTTACTATATCAAACACAACAGACATTAAAACTCGTTACATCATTACAAAGACTATTTAATTTATTTTGTGGGTATTCCTTGACTTTTATAAAACAGTGCTTAATAACCTCCTCGTTGCCTTAGACAAAGCACATAATTGATAAAAAATTGTATATATCTCTTTCCATTAAGTGCAATGGAGAAGCTTCAAAGCAAAGCCAGAAATGCAAAGTTTCCCATCTGATCTTCTTGCAACAGTGGCAGGGATTACAGGTTAAGTTCTGGGTTCTTAAATGTATCAAATATTTTCAGAGCATCTGCCATTTCCATTTTATGTTATATAGTCTAATACCATACATAAAAACCAAGCAGGAAATACACTTCAACATGCAGTTACATACCTTTCACTGTGCTACTTTCAGTTTGCTATAGAACCATGTCTTTATTTTACTCAGATCAGGAAAGAGTTGCTCATATGTTCTTGGAAGTCATCCATCACTCAAATGCGAAGATAAGTTTTTGTTCAATTCGCTGTTCCATTGAAATCTCACTCTGCAAAGAGAGAAAAATGTAAACGACTTAAGATCAGAGATACGAATTCTATTGCTACATCATCTGGATATCTACGGAGATTGTGAGAACAGAAAACAACAAAGTAACCTAGAAGAACACTCACTCAGGTAATCTAAACATAATCTGAAGCCAAAGAACAAGAACGGTCTGCATTCCAGAACTCTTGAAGAATTAGTACTGCAAATAAAACTTAACAGAAAGTTAAAAGCAAACCTTATTGAAATAGTCAACTGGAATTGTTATGGCAAGTACTAGCAGATGTCATACATACAGTGCATAAAAAAAGGCAGGCAGGAAGGAGAAATCAGCTTCATCAACAAGGATTCCTCTAATCAGACCTCACAAGAAACAAAATGCAAAGAGGTCAAGGGAAAAATAATTATATATGCAACAAAAAAAAAAAAAAAACACATCCAAACAAGCAAGCAAACCAAAAACACTATTACACATCCTCTACTTGTATTACCCATACTAAACCTGAGCTTTACCTTTAGATCATCTTGACATTTTTGACAGGAAGAACTTCCTTTTTTTACTAATCACTTGCACCAAAACACCCATAATTTCCTTCATTAAATTTTTAATGGGAAAAGAAATAGCCAACTGCACTTTCTCAGCACCACTCATTGTGATTTTAACAATAGTGTTGGAATAACTACTCGAGGCAAACAAAAAGCTGCAGATCTGACCTGTCATTACAAGTACCACACTGGAAACTGTTTATTAAACTGGCAAAAATAAAGATTAGTACAAGGATTCGAAGGTATGTAATACACTAATGGGAAGTCAACAATGACTAATATTGACAAATGTTTTAACAAGTTTGTCTAAAGGACTAGACATCATATTTTCATGCTGAAGTATGAATTTATGGTTATATTGCAACATGAGGCAGGACTATGCTAATGGGAACTTGCGATGACAAAGTCAGAAACATTGGTAGTATAAATGAGAACAGACTGACATTCAGACAGACAATACAAAAGGACTGATTTAGAAAAGAAAATTATCTTTACTAGCATGGAATGTAACAGCACCGTTAGGAATAAAACCCACAGTTACAAACTGCAAACTAATAAGTGCAAGACAGATCCAGTTAGAAAAATATCACAAATTACTATAAATTATTACAAGTAATTGTTATGCATGTAATGAGTGTGTGAAAGGAAAACACAGCCCCAAGATATGTCCATGACATACAGCTATTAGTACTGCCCCACCCCTGGAGGTGCTCAAGGCCAGGCTGGATGGGCCCTGGGCAGCCTGACCTAGTGGGTGGCAGCCAGCCCACGGTAGGGGTCTGGGACTGGGTGGTTAAAACGCCCCTTCCAACCCAAGCCATTCTGTGATTCTACTATTCCATATCATAGCTGAGAAGTAATTACACCACTAACATCAAAGTATAGGAAGACAGGCTGCATCCACTGGAGACAGTATGCACTGCCGCTCCAACAGAACCAAGGGCATCTTATTTCCAATTCCATTGCAACGCGGTTCGAAAACTTGTTTCCTCCCTTCCCTACCTAGCTGGTCAAGGCTGACCTTGTCCAGAGCAGACATCCACAACCCAACGCCACCAAACCACTACACTGGTTTTCCAGCAGCCTCAGGCTAGCCTGGCATGCACTGAAGGCAGGAAGCAGCTGCCACTCCAAACATCCACTTAAACCACTCCGCAGGCAGACCAGCTACAATTTGGATACAATGTGGATTGCCTTTTGTCCAGTTAGCAAAACAGAGGCCGATAAAAGACACAGGAGCAGACCTACAGTGGGATGAGTGCAAGATACAGGAGGAAGGGTGGGAGGAAAGGAAAAGAATTGTGGTCTTCTGCTGGTAAGCTTAGAGTTTTCATGGTTCATGCACGCCTGTGACCAGAATAAACCTGTTGTACATGGCCTATTATACTTACAAGTTATAAATTTCAAAAGATTTAAGTAAAAAGATGACTTTCACACATAACAGTGGAATGCCACATATTTTTGGGGGGCTATCCAAGTTAGATGTCCCATGATAGGCTATGCAACTCTGACATTCACATACCTCCAAAGATCTTCACAATCTCAGAACAGCTGAGGTAAGATTGAACCTCTGTGTCCATCTGGCCCAACCCCTGCTCCAGCAGGGAAACCCAGAGCAGGGTGCCCAGCACCATATCCAGGAAACCTTTGGAGGTCTACAAGGAGGAGATCTCCAAATCAGATCCTGTGTTGCACTTGGGTCGAGACAATCCCAGATATGTGTACAGACTGGGAGAAGAACTCCTTGAGAGCAGCCCTGCAGAGAAGGACTTGGGCGTTGTGATTGACGAAAAGCTGGACATGAGCCAGCAGTGTGCTCTTGCAGCCAGGAAGGCCAATGGCATCCTGGGCTGCATCAAGAGAGTGGTGGCCAGCAGGGAGAGGGAGGTGATCGTCCCCCTCTACTCTGCCCTTGTAAGGCCTCACCTGGAGTGCTGTGTCCAGGCCTGGGGCCCCCAGGACAGAGGGGATGTGGAGCTGTTGGAGCAGGTCCAGAGGAGGGCCACCAAAATGATCAGAGGGCTGGAGCACCTCTCCTGTGAGGAAAGGTTGAGGGAGTTGGGATTGTTCAGCTTAGAAAAGAGAAGGCTCCAGGGAGACCTCATTGTGGCCTTCTAATACTTAAAAGCAGCTTACAGGCAGGAGGGGGACCGACTTTTTGCACAGGTGGATAATGGTAGGACAAGGGGGAATGGGCTAAAAGTGAAAGAGGGGAGGTTTAGGTTGGACATCAGGAAGAAATTCTTCCCTGAGAGAGTGGTGAGGTGCTGGAACAGGCTGCCCAGAGAAGTTGTGGATGCCCCATCCCTGGCTGTGTCCAAGGCCAGGCTGGATGGGTTCCTGGGCAGTTTGATCTAGTGAGCTAGTGGTTGGCAGCCCTGTCCACAGCAGGGGGGTTGGAACTAGATGATCTCTGAGGTCCCTTCCAACCCAAGTCATTCTATGATTCTATGAAGAGACCCACACCTCTGGGCAGCCTATGCCAGTGCTCCATCACCTGCACAGCACAGAAGTGCTTCTGGTGTTCAGAGGGAACCTCTTGTGTTAGTTTGTGCCCACTGCCTCCTGTCCTGGCACTGGGCACCACTGGAAAGAGCCTGGCTCTGTCTCCTCTGCACCCTCCCTTCAGGTATCGATGGACACTGCTAATTCCCAACTTGAGACTCCTCTCCAGCACAAACAGCATCAGCTCTCTCAGCCTTTCCCCACAGGACAGGTGCTCCAATCCCTTCACCACCCTGGTAGCCCTCTGTTTGACCCCTTTCCAGTATGTCTGTATCTTTCTTGTACTGAGGGGCACAGAACTGGACCCAGCACTCCAAGTGTGGTCTCACCAATGCTTAGTAGAGGGGAAGGATCACCTCCCTCGGCCTGCAGGTAATACTTTGTCTAATGCAGCCAAGAATACCGACAGCCTTCTTAGCAGCAAAGGAATATTAAAGGACTCTGTGCCTCTCTGAGCTTTCTGAGCTTCTTGCCAGCTAGCTCTCTGGCCTGTCCAGGTGCACGGCGCTCTGCTCAGCCAGCCGCTCGCCCTGGTTTTGCCTCATCACGCACACAGAGCCTGCCTGCAGCAACCCCCCCGGACACCCAGTAAGCACCCACTGGAGAAGCAGCAGCAAGCAATGGGAGCCCTACCTCGCCAACGAGGAGGCACAAAATCCCTCGGCTCACACCTCCAACCCCACAGATCTCCGCAGCTTGGCCCAAAACTTTCCCGGGACGACCTGAAAGGACGATGCCCTCTCCGCGCTGCGAGACTCTTCTCGGGACCCCGACGCCGGTTTCGTTTCCGCGGCAGCTGGGGGAAGGAGGAGGAGGAGGAGGAGGAGGGAGGCTCTCCCTGGTCACTCCCAGCTTCTCCCCGCGCCTTCCAGGCCAGATGCCTCAGGGCAAACCCCAAGCGCTGCCCCCTCGGCGGAAGGCACCGCACAGGCAGGAGCCGGGGGGATGAAATCTCACAGGGCAACCGCACCCGACCGCCGCCCGCACGCGTTAGCCCCCGCGGCTGCTCCTGAGGAAGCCACCCCGGGGCACCCTTCCTCCCGGCCGGGCTCAGCGAGGGCAGGGCCCGGCTCGACACAGCTGACAGCACAGCCCCCTCTGCCACCACGGCCTCACCAGAGCCGACTGCTCGCCGCCCTGCCTCTCCTCAGCCGCC
>VXAV01008967.1:195089-223088 GCA_013399715.1 Alectura lathami | reverse complement strand
CTATAATGACAAGCAACTTTTTGTTTGTTTCTCATACCTGAATTGGTCTTGCATAAGGAGGGCTGAACCCACTAGCTTTGCTGGATTTTTCTGTAGCTTATTCTTGCAAAGAAATTAGTGTAAAGGAACCTCCCTTTGGTAGCGCCTTTAGTTGGTGAACTCATTGGAAGCCATCACTGAATATCAGTGATGAGAAAATTAAAAAAAAAAAAAAAAGGCTTTTCAAATATGCATTACTTACAGAAATAGTCATAGACTACTACTTCTTTAGTTTCGTTTATAATGAATTCTTTAGCATAAGGTCTGAAATTGCTGGGGAAAATCTTAAGAAAATTAAAAAGAAAAGTAAGTTCTTGCTTCTCTTTGTCAGTTTTTACTGTAGGTCTATAGCTAATGAACTCAGATCTGCTTACAGCTGCTATTCGTGCTAGATTCATCTGTATTTTGACCTTTTTATTTTTACTGCTAGTTTTGTATTTCTGGAGGTTTTTTAGACCTTTCTCATCATGATTTGTGCATCTTCTATAGGATCATACAAGGAACATGAGCGCAGTGGATGTAAATTCTGTGAAAGCACTAGATACTGCAAAA
The DNA here is from genome assembly GCA_013399715.1 of Alectura lathami. Lineage (NCBI taxonomy): Eukaryota > Metazoa > Chordata > Aves > Galliformes > Megapodiidae > Alectura > Alectura lathami. The sequence continues at coordinate 222,497 of VXAV01008967.1, read as the reverse complement.
ACAATGACTCCAAATACTGCTGCCCTTGTGAATGGCATCAAATAGAGCAAGAGAAACAAGCAAGTGCAGTGGAGGACAATATCAGAAAGTAGGAGGGTCTTGAAAATGAACTGCTTTCCCTGCTTTCATGTGCAGGGTGGGCATTTAAATGCATTTTTCCTGTTTGTATTCAGTTCCTAACATCTGTTTTACCTGCAGAAAAGCTAACAGTTGTGAAGGTTTTCCGTTCTTGGAGGTAAGAAACCTAGTTAAAGATTAATTTTTTTTAAATCATTTACTTGAAATTTCACTTTTCTGCCCTCTCTTAAACTACTTCTCTTCTTTTTCTATCTAAGGTTATCCAAGAATTTCTTATAAACAAGAATAAATTGAACAAGATAATGGAATGCAAAAGGCCAAATTTATTGTCCTTTCAGGTGTGTATGAAAATACGGGATATTCAGCTCTGGGGGGGGGGGGGTTTGTTTATGCCTTAAGGAGGGCCTCTGTGATAATTTTGATCTTTATTGATAATACTGCTGGAAATACAATAAAAGAAACTTGCTACAACTTCTTAATACCCTCATTTTTTTAAAAGCCGAAAATTGACAGCTTTGAAAAGTTAGTTGATGTAAATGGGTATTTAGAAAATCTTAAGAAAGCTCAGAGTAAAGGTCACTTGCCATTGTTCCATTTCTCATCCTCCAGTGTTATTAGACTGGATTGCTGAGCATTGGATCATCTCTATGTGTAAAGTGTTTATATGGCATAATGCTCCCTGGATGTTTTGTTTTTGTTTTCTCCCACCTTTTGTAAAGGTATTGACAGATATGGCTCTTGTTTTTAGTCGTATTTGAGTATTGGAGCAAGTTATGATTGCTTACTTCATTTTTTTTTTTAAGGCTTTATTTCAAATGATTTATTTTTGTCATCAAGACAATCAGCTTCTGTATGTAACAAGGAGAAGAGGTTTTTATTCTGAATGCTGCATGTTTTCCCCAAAAAAGATGGCAGGCCTGTATTTAGCACAGTACTGCCGGCTTCCAGGTTCAGAGGCCCTTTAATTAATTTGAAGTGCACACAGCTCAAAGGCGATCAAGATTATTCTTCTGTCTGTAGAAGAAATAATGTACTGTAAGGATTTTGGGGTGGCGATGTTTGTGTATACTTGCATGTTGGAGCTGTTTTGTAAGTATTGTGGTTTAACCCAACAGGCAGCCAGGCACCAGAGTTGTTTGCTTACTGCCCCTTTCCCAGTGGGATGAGGGAGAGAGTTGAAAAAAAACAATACAGTAGAACTCACAGATTGAGATAAAAACTATTTACTAAGACAGAAAGAAAAGAGAAAAGGAAAATAGTAATATATGTATGTGCACAGAACAGGTGATGCACAACACCATTGCTCACCACCCGCTCACCAAGTCCCTGAGCAGGCTGCCCCTGGCCAACTCCGCTCAGTTTTTAAAGTTTCTCACATGATGCCGTACGTTATTGAATATCCCTTTGGCCAGTTTAGGTCAGCTGTCCTAGTTCTGTCCCCTACCAGCAACTTGTGCCCTGTTGGTGCCCCTCACTGGCAGGACAGTACAAGAAGCAGAAAACTGAAATGTCCTTGGCTCTGTGCAGCACTGCTCAGCAACAACTAAAAACATCGGTTTGTTGACAACATTGTTTTTCTCCCAAAGCCAAAATGTAGCTCCATACCAGACACTGTGAAGAAAATCAACTCTGTTCCAGTTGAAACCAGGACACTAAGAAATACTTTTATTACATGTTTTTACTACTGAAGGCAGATCTTTATAATCTTTAATTTTCCCGAACTGATGTGTTAGAATCACATACAACATAGCGAACTACTATTGAGCAACATAATTTCAGTGAAGGTCTGTGTTCATCCTTCTCTCACATGCAAAATCAGGAATTTTCACAGCTCCTTGAGGTGTTTAGAAACCATCTTGTTCCAGCTGCTGCCACTACACGACTATTCCCTTGACTTGCTATCGGCAGCAGGTGAATCTGCCCAGTTACAGATGACAGTGAGGTATTGTTTGGCATTCTTCTAATAAGTAACATGTTGTAGATATCTTAAGCATTTAGTTCTGTGTCCCTACCATGTTGCTGTCAAAGTTTGGTATCTCACAGAATAAGAAAGTTTTAAAAATGTGTTTTCTTTTGTTTTGTTGGATTTTACTAACAGATATTTGCTTCGGAGAAGATGGAATGGGCAAAGCATTATGCTTGTAAGAAACTGTTAGTGCTATTGACACGTTATGATATGATGCAGAGAAAATCTGGATACATTCATTCAAAACAACTGCAGGCAATAAGGTAATGTAACTGCAGTTCTTGAACCTAATAATTTACTTCTGCTGCTGGAGGAATTTTTAATACTTTATCTTCTTTTTTACAAAAATGTAATGATTTTCTTTCATCTCTGTTTCAAGCTCTGTGCGCAGTTTGAATAAAGCTGAAAATTTAGATCAGTGTACAAATACGTATGCTGCTGCTGCACAAAATAATATGTACAGCGGTTTCCTTCTGTTCCAACAGGGCCTGTTTTTCCTATGCTTAGTTTCCATTCTATTTCCTTGTGTCTGCACATGAGATTTAGCTTTAAAGGATTGTTTCTCTGCTCAGATTCTTAACAGAATTTTGATTGACTTCAATGATTCAAGACAGAAGCATAAGAATTATAAATAAGCATCTACAGATTCACTTAGGTATCTTATGAAATTGTAGGCTTACAGTTCATTTCTGCTAACCCTTCTCCAAAAAAACTTTTATTCAGAACTTCGGCCTTTATGATTATGGCGATGGCCAAGTATCCTGGACATTAAAAACAAATATTTAGGAAAAACAGCAAGATAAGCAAGTAACTATTTTCCCAGCATCTGGTCTCTGTTACTCAGGGGTTTTCTGAGCCAGAGTTAGTACCTTTTTGCTCTCTCAGCCCTTAATGGATTTTCTTTTAAATGATCTAATGTTTCATGGAGCCTATGTAAACGTTTACAATCTACAGTGTTGGCAAAATGTTCCTGAACTGAACTTCACAGGATGAAGGAAATTGTTGTTTGATTTACTGTGTAAGAATTTTTTTTAGGGTGTTCTCCAAATTCTTGTATTATGGGAAAGTTTAGTAGTTGTTCTCTGTTCCTTGATGCTGTTGAAGTTTTTGTTGATCTTAATTTTAGGGCACAAACGGACAGTCATTATCAATGTTAGCCCTTTTGGATTGATGAGTCAGCAGTCTGTTAATCTACTCACTGTAGAGAAGCTGTTCTGTTCATCATTATCTTTTGAAAGAGTGACTGGACTGAGAGTGTTGTTTGGGGGCAGCTTTTAAAATAAGTTTTCTAGACAAACTACCAGTGTTTACTTTAAATGAATGGGCGTACTCTGTTTATGCTTCTGTCAAGAGTTTAAAAGACAGATCGTGCTCTAGATTTCTTTTAACAAGTGCTTAAAAAAAGAACAGTGAGTCAGCGCCAGACTCTTCACATGTAGGAACTTACTAAACAGGTCTGTAGGTAGTATTTTTGGAAAAATCTCATAAGGACTGACTGTCCCTGTTCATTTCAGTTCATGTATTGTCTTCCTTCATGCTGTTATGCAAAATACATGAACGATACTGTCTGTTCATTCAGAAAATTACTGTTTATGGCAACAGCCTTCTCCATGGCATAGTTTGTGGAAGTTTGTGTTAGGGTTGTATTTTACAGAATAGCTTTTTGATTTCTAGTAATACTAATCTGAGCAGTACCATTTTTCCAAAAAAATCACTCAATGTGTTGCTTTCTGTTCTTACAGGATAGTCAAGACACGTGTTAAAAATGGGGTTCCTTGTTTTGAAATTGAGTGGCAAAAGCCAGGTTGGTCTGTTTTCTATGTATGTTATTGAGCAATCCAGTTCATAGAAAGAAAAAGCATTCTTTAAAGAGGAAAGTAGTTTGATAACATTATGAGAAAATGGTGCGTGGGTAAGGTTGGAAACTGTTATGTGAAAGCCATAGAAAATGTCACATTTCAGATACCCTGAAACCTAGAGCAATGCTAAAAATCAAAATAAACCACATACCAAGAAAGCAAGAGGCTTGGTTTTCAGGGACTTTCTGTGGTACCTGTTAATAAGACCTGGGCTTTGTTTCATATCTTGTTTCATTATGTATCCTAAGCTGTGACATGTTACTAGTTAAAAGCTTTTCTGTGCTTACAGACTTCTGTCTTCAATGTGCCTGTTTGACCCAGGAGCCTGTCAGAAAGACAATGTGCCGTAGCTAAGCCTCCGACCTTGTGCTATTTGTCTTTTTACATATCTTCCTTATACCAAATCTTTTGTTCTTTATTTTCTTATTCCATCCTCTGAAATATTTATATGCCTAATAAAAATTCATTAATTTTCATAGAGCATTATGTTGATGCAGAAGATGAGCCTGTGGAGTTGTTTGTAGTCACAGTAGAAGAGGAGTCTTTGTTTCAGGCTGCTTATCCAGATATCGTTGCTCTTTACCAAGTGGAGAAGTCAGAAGCTCTGGCAAAGAAACAGAAAAGTAAGTCTAAAAGTTTATATCTTATGAACTTATCAGGAGATAAGAATCAAAGGTAACAAATACTGCTCAACAGTGGGAGAAATACCATGTTTGATGTGCACTTTTTCTTTTTTTTCAGACAGGAAAAACCGACCAAAAGAAAAGGAGTTATCAAATGTTTATGGTGAAGTTACCAGTCTTCTGTCTCAAATGAATTTCAAGTCTACATGTGAAATTCTTTCTGTGCAAGACCACGTGTCAGACACACAAACTCCACCTGAGTATCAGATACACCAAAGCACTGAATCAAAAGATCCTGTGATAGCTGCAGCTTCCTGTGTAACATCCGTTCAAATGCCAGTATCAGCAGTTGGACTTCCTGTGACAGCCTCGCCTTGCTCGCACCTACAGAGTATCTTAACCGACTCATCTGTATTGCCAGCACAATTTACTAAAAATTCAGGGGTGTCATCCTCTTCCTCTGTAACAGCTGATCTGCAGATGAGCAGTATCGATTGGGAAGGAACCTTCAGCACTTCACCAACCCATGGGTGTGATACCCATGATCCAGCTTCTGACCTGACTACGTACATAAAGCACTCATATCCACGACATCATGAAACAATGAAAAATGGCCCAGGATATTCTGGTGCTATGCAGTCTGATCAAGGTCATTCTGATGTTGCAGATGATTTGCTTTCAGATGGCAGTATGGGACAGATTCAGAAGTTGTCTTTAAGTGAGCATGCGCTTAAGAAGACGTCTGTTCCGTCAAAGCCTTTGCTGTTAGAAGACGTGATGCGGCTGGCGCCTTTCAAATGTTTTAAACCCACAGAAGCAGCATTGAATCCTAATGATCTCCCTTCCTCGTGCCAGTTAAATAAACTAGTGCAAGACACTAAAAATGTGCCGTCAGAAATGTGTTCAAGGGAATCCAGTGCACGTATTTCTCGAGAAGCTGCCACCCTGGGTGAAATGATGCAAAAAGACCATAAAATAAGCTGTTCAACATCTCTAGCCCCCAGTGGGCAAACAACAGAGCCATTGTATACTGCACATGAAATGATTCCAGCATCTCGAAAGCCAGCAGGTGGTGTAGCTGGCTGTCATGTTACAAAAACTTGTACTCAGACTGCTTGGAAAACTTCTTTTAAAAAAAGTGTGTGTCAGAGCAAATGCTCTTCCAGTGAGGACAGTGATGATGGGAACATGAGTAAAAATCCAATTTGTAAGCCACAGAAAAGGCGACTGAAACCTGGTCAGTTCAAAAAACCTTTTACAAACAAATGTTCTAACACTGTTACTAGCGGAAGTAGAAGCAGTGACTCAGCACTTACGCTTGAAGCGAGGGAGAAAGGGACCAATTTTAAGCAAGCTGGTGGTCATTTGTCATTGGAACCATCTCCAGAAGCTTCCTCTGTACTGGAAGTTGATTGTTCCCAAAGTCCAGAACTGCTATTTCAGAGAACAGGTTCCAGTTCTGCACAGCAAACTGAAAGTGGTGTTCTAGTTTCTGCATGGTCTGACAGTCCTCTTCCCCTGTCTGAGAGATTAAAAAGAAGAATCAAAAGCAATTAGGTCATGCATAAAATAATGATGGTAACAATTGACTGTGAACCTTCAGCTCTTATAGAGCTCTTTCTCAAAGATACTCCAGAGTGCTCTGTCAATTGAAAGTGGAAACATTCCTGATGAATAACAAGTGTTGTGAAGTACTTTATACTGGTGCTACAGTTTAAAACTAAAACAGTGGCAAAAGTACTAAATCAGGGACAGAGGAGCAAGGGTGCTATTTTTTAATTATGAAGTCTGTTTTTTGCCTGTCAGGTTGTTTTTTCTTCTACATCTATTAGTCCTTCAGCTTATAAACACAGACCAGTTAAAACAGTGCCTGTGCTGCAGTTGGTATGCTGAATAAGACCTAGCAATACAGCTGCTTACACCTGAAGCTTTTCCATTCTGCCCCACTAACTTAATTTTGCTAGTTTTAAGATGGGCTTTCAAATACTGGGGTGCTGGTTGTGTTGACCGTGTCTAAAGGACCAGATAGTGACATGCAGCAGATGTACCTTGGATCATAGCTAAATTTCTACATGCCATGTCCTATAATAACTTCTCTGAGTGCGTACACCTTCTGAATGGAATAAGCCGTATAAGGATATTCTGGTTTTGTAGCTGTCACTTCTACTGCTAAGTAGATTTGATGGCTGTTTGCAAATTGGGGCATATTTTGCTTACAGAAGGTACGAAATCCTATGTGACGTTCAGTTCTACTTAAACCAGGATAAAGGTCAAATACAGAAAATCCAAATCTGATAACAGTATCATGGACTCCTTAAAAAATATGTAAAGGGGGAACTTGAGTACAGATTGACTTTTTTTTTTTTTTTTTTTTCTGAAGGTAGTCTTCTTTCCTCTTTAATACTCGAGCAATTTTATCATAGACAAAAAATACTGTCAACAGCTTACTAGAAAATGCTTCCTTGACTGTACTTAAAGATTCATAACTTTTTCTATGTACCAACCAGAATGAAGGCCACTCTTACTGACATACAATGTTTATATTCTAACTTGTTTTATATTATTCATGCCTTAGTGAGAATGTCTGTTCTTTCTTGGCAAAGGCCAAAGCTGTAGAAGTTAGAAAGCTGAACTCCCAACTGTGTTGAAAATAGATAATGCAGTCTGTAATTAGCCAAAATGGTAGTTTCTTAGGTTGCCTATGGGCAGGTAAAGAAAGTTAATTTATAGTAGATTTTCTAAATGAGGAATGTGTTGTGTAAATTCCAAAGCTATTGGAAAGGCTTTCGGTTATGAAGGTGGTCTCTTTTGTGGAGACTCAGCACCCAGCTGATGCAAGAGTGTAGCTGAGAGAACAGAAATGCTAAGGAGAATCAGAGTAGCAGTCGTCTGGCAATTAAAAATTGAGAGATTCCATATGGAGTGGTCAGTGGTGGACTGATCAGACTTTTCTTTTGTGGAAACACAGTTGTTTGTTTGATTCTGTTTCTTCCTTGCTGCTGATTTCGAATACTGGAAGTTGGAGACAATAGCTTGAGTTTTCATGAATAAAAATATCAGCATCATACAACCATTCCCTCTGTGTATCAGAATCTACTCTTCCACTGGAAGGATTGAAAATTTTCACTCATGCTATGTGGGTTTCTGTACTTCAGGTTTTTGTGTAGAACTGGGTGGTGAGGGATGTTTTTGGAGAGGGTGTTTTTAGTTGCTTTACAAATCTGGCTGAAATGACAGCCTTAATAGTTTTTTTTTTTTTTCCCCCCAAAAAAAATACTATGCCGTAATTATGACAAATTCATGTTTTGTGGATGAAGGAAGTCAGAAATGAGATGTTCATAAGATATTAAGAACTGCAGGGGAAAAATCAGTATGTTGCTGATATGGCAGTGAATGAATGTGGTTTCCTAAGTACAATTCAAGCACAAAAAGCGTAACAATTTCAAGTTTTTAATTTGCTGCTGCATGTCTTATTTTCATAGAAAGTTTCTGCCACAAATTTAGGAGCAGCAATAGACTTGAAAACAACTGCATAGGATGGCATCTCACACTATGGCTGCTCATTGCAGCAAATCAACATGAGAACATTTATCTTTGGGGTGTCATCAGGCTTGTGATTCACAGTTAAACTTGCAATTCAGAGGGGAAATCACAGTTTAAAAGTATTTTGAGTTCTCACCTTGCTGTAATTTGCTCAATGTAAGGATTAGGGCCAATTTCTCTTCTTTGGAACTGTTTTTATGGTGTCAAAGCCGACTGTTTTGCAACCTCTCATGCTTGTGAAGAAAGCATTTAAATATATTGACTGGGGGAAACAGATAACATCTGCAAGAAGTACTCCTACAACGTTATATTAAACTGGTCGTAAGTGTAAGTGAATGTGATGCGTGAGCCTGATGCCCCTGAATGTATTTGCATTTATGTGTCCTGGTCAGCCCAAACAATCTGCATCAGCATGCTTCATACAGAGAAGTATGACTGTACCTGCTGTGGAGATGGAGCAGGTAAAAGATGCATCATTCTTAAGTACTTTTCTGAAAGCTTTTCTATGGAAGTACTGTACCAGCCCACATACTTTGATTTATCAGTCTTGCTGCCAGCATCCCTCTAGCTTGAGAGCATCCTTCTCTGGAGAGATGCAGACCAGAAGTTATATGTGCCATTATTTCCACTTACAAGCGGTATTAAGCATCTACTTACATGGAGCAAATTGGTGTAGCATAGGTTAACAAGGGGAAATATTTGGCATTCCTCATTTGGCGTTTATAATTCTCTGTATTTCAGTTGCATGGGCAAACAACTAGAAAAATAAGTGCTGATACGTGGAATATGTATGTAAATAGTTAAAAATGTAATAGAAAATGAACAAATCCGTAATTCCTGTATATCCCACTATTGAGCTGCACCTGCTTTCACTTTTCATTGGAAGATACTCAAGTATCTCAGTGGTATGTTCACACATGTCAATAACAAGAGCATTACTCATTATCACTATGTTTAGCAATATTTACTAACAGGATAGATAAATGCATTTTATATATATATATGTATATGTATAGTTGACAGAGAAAGGGCTTATCTAGCTGAACTTTCAGGATTTGGACAGGCTTGTTTCTATGCTACTATTTTAACAAAGAAACTTGGAGGATGTGGTGAAAGAGACTAATGGCAGCTCCTGCTTGAGACAAGATAAAATCTTTTCATGTCTAAAAAGGTGTCAAACCCTGCCATATTATGTCAGTAGATAAAAGAGAACTGCTGTTAGGTTTGCAAGGACTCCCAGTAATATTCTAAGTGCTACTGGCAAAACAGTAAACTTAGCGCTAGATTTAGCGCTTTTTCCTTCAGGAAAAACAAAAACAACTCTTTCAAGAAAAACAAAATCACAGTGGGTGACAGACCCACCCTAGCACAGTTCTCTTCCTCTCCTTTCCAGCACTGTAGCTACAGTCAGTCCTAAACTTAATTTACAATTAATACATAATAGAACTTCAAAAGCTCCCTCAAACTAAGCTTTGTGTCCACCTCCTACCCCAGTTTCTTTTAAAGGGTTTGGAGAGATCTTGATCACTGAGTGTAGCAGAAAAAGGCATACCCTTTGAGAATTTTGCTCCAAGAAAACAGCTAACTGCACTGATGGATATTTGCATAGAATCATAGAATGGCTTGGGTTGGAAGGGACCTTAAAGATCATCTAGTGCCAACCCCCCTGCCATGGGCAGGGACACCTCCCCCTAGACCAGGTTGCTCAGAGCCCCATCCAGCCTGGCCTTGAACACTGCCAGGGAGGGGCATCCACAGCCTCTCTGGGCAACCTGTGCCAGTGTCTCACCACCCTCACAGGAAAGAATTGCTTCCTAATATCCAGCCTAAATCTCCCCTCTTCCAGTTTGTGGCCATTACCCCTTGTCCTGTCCCTACATGCCCTTCTAAAGAGTCCCTCCCCAGCTCTCCTGTAGGCCGCCTTCAGGCACTGGAAGGCCTCTTGCTGTCAGGTCCCCCTGGAGCCTTCTCTTCTCCAGGCTGAACACCCCAACTCTCTCAGCCTGCCTTTGTAGTGGAGGTGCTCCAGCCCTCTGATCACCTTTGTGGCCCTCCTCTGGACCCTCTCCAACAGCTCGGTGTCCTTCTTGTGTTGGGGGCCCCAGAACTGGATGCAGCCCTCCACGAGAGCAGAGCAGAGGGGCAGGATCACCTCCCTCACCCTGCTGGTCATGCTTCTCTTGGTGCAGCCCAGGATGCAGTTGGCCGCCTGGGCTGCAAGCACACATTGTCGGCTCATGTTGAGTTTTTCACCAACCAACACCCCCAAATCCTTCTCCTCAGGGCTGCTCTCCAGCCACTCTCTGCCCAACTATTTACAGTGAATGAGATGTCTGACTAAAATATGAGGGAAAAGCTAGCTTCAGGGATCATTTTAATGCCAAGTAAATCTGTGTAGCAGTAGCTGTACACAAGCAGTTAGGTTTTATTTTAAAATGTGAAATTAATTCAAAAGCCAAATTAGTTGTCCTGCCATGAACGCTCCTGGCAAAAGGTATCTCCATGGCAGGCTATTGGTACTCTCTAAGATGTTATGGGAGGAACTGCAAGCATGTCTGCTTTGAATACATTTGTAGGCAAATTTTCTAGATGGATCCTTACATGCTATTTGCTTCCTCCATCCCAGTGTGCCAGTGCTGCCTGGGCAGTATTAACACATAACAAGTAACAGAGTGTTCCAAGTTTTGTCTGCTGGAAAAACAGGCCTCATTTTGGACTGAATTCAGGCTCCTTTCCAGGACAGCATGACAGTCAGGTCTCAGAATGCTTTAGCCTTTAAGCTCAGCTTTAACCTCTGAAGCTCAGCCTGCTGTGAAGTGTTGTAAATATTCCCTTTGAATCCTTCATGCTGCGGAGCTAAATTTGCTGGGTGGAAAAGAGCCCTGTGCTCTGATTCCCCTGCAGTTTAATGGAGCAAAGGGCTCCAGGAGTTACAGCAACATAGACACCTACTGTAAATGGGTTTTACAAGGCTTTTCATCCAGACTAACATGTTGCAAGTTTTTGTAGTTATTGTATGGCCTCTACCGAATAAGACCTGCTAGTTAGAAGTCTTGGAGATGTTCTGCCTTCTTGTACTTAGTTACAGGGCTGATGTCTCAGTACAACCTCAGATGATACTGCTGAGTTAGTGTCCTTTAGGTCAGATGCTGCTGAAGGAGTGGGAAATTTGCATTTCATAGAAGACTGTATGGCACTGGGCTGGTTTTATTAATTTCATTTTTCCGTACCCAAGCTGTTTTTGTGATTTAACTTGAAGATGATCCTTTCTTCTCCACAAAGGTTGCTGAGCTGTACAGGCTGCTACTCTGAGTTGAGTTCATAGAAACCTGAAAGCTTCCTGAGTGAGCAACCAGAGCTATTGCTTAGAACTGCTCTGACCTTTTTATTCTATTGGACGCATCAGGAGAACACGGGGTGTCTCTTTAGTTCTTAATAACTAGAGAATTTCAGTAGAAAAAGGATCACTGTATGTGTTCAAATCACCTATCTGTGGGAAAGTAGCCATACCACCCAGTTATGACTGTGGAGCGTTAGGGAAAGATACCTTGTGCAGTTGAATGTGGTGGGATTGTGCCCACACGACTCCAAGCACAGACACGCTTCTGTTTCAGTGTCTGAGGATATGTCATAGTCAAAGAGGACACCACTGTGTTTTCTGCACTTTTTTTGTTTGCCTTTCTAAAAATCCCAAGTCTTAATGCTTACAGGTTGTTTATTTACAAGAGAAATTGTGTAGCCTTGTAATTTTTTGTCTATGATCTGTAAAGAAATACCGTTTTCAGTTGATGCTATGCTTGTATTTTCCCCCAGTATTACTATCAATCATTGACTGCTGTTTGTTAGTATATTAATCTTAAAAGCACAGACAATGTATTACTCTGTTGTCCTGGTTTGTGATGTTCTTTTTGGCATTACTATGATAATCACATGGTGATTTTTTAAGATGTAAAGGCCAAGTTTAGTTTAAAAAGAAAAAAAAAAAACAACACCCTTATCCATCATCATTCTGCCAGCACCTTTAATGTTGCCATCTGGTGTTAGTGGTTTGAAAGGTGACTTTAAAGCATCCCATAATAGCTAATCGATTGATTTCCATATAGCAGCCTAGCAGTTTGCTAAATTGCATGAACAAAAAATAATCACTAGTCCTTTGCTCGCTCTGCTATTGATAGTTCAGCAGTAAGGTCTTACAGAGGGGATATTCCTCTCCCCACACTGATAACCTGAAGAATATAACTGTAAAATAGGCATGTAGGTCTTGCCTGAAGGTGTTTTATGGCATACAGAACTGAAACATTCCTTCATGAAAACAATATTCCGTACAATAATAGTGATGTGTGTCCATCTCACAACTCGTTCAGGACAGCATGTTCACCTTGTAAAATACCAGCAAGTGAAGGATGTTGTTGTTTTCCACCAGTGCTTCAAAACAAAGCAAACCAAAGCTTTGACACATAAAACCCACCTTTTGTGCTGGAAGGCCATTAGATAGAGGCTCAGAATAAATGACTATCAACAACCACAAACGTCCTCCAGCTGCCAGGCCCAATTTACCACAGGCCTGAGACTTTGTGGCAGAGCAACTGACAGTGAACAGGGAAAAGCTTCAAAGCGATTAAGGTCCTCCTGGTGTGGCATGCTTGTAGGTATCTGGGTAACATTGCATAGCTTTGTTATATGAGTTCATAACCTTGTTACTTTTGGAGAAAAGACCCTATGTTTTTGCACACTGTGTTTAACTGATTGTGCAATTTGGAGTATCACCCAAGTGGGTGACTGTGGGGTTAGCAATGTGTCAGTGGGGGAATACATCACAACTGACCAACAGAAGAGCCAGTGAGGTACCAGGTATCCCTGTGCAGAAAGTACTGCCACAGATGATGTTCTGGGCAGCCCCGTCTGGCCCTCCCTGAAGATGCTTGCTGAGGGGTCTCCAGTCAGCACCCCTCAGGCAACCCCTTCTCTACCCAGATCAGGAGCTTTCTGACCAAGGTGCATCCTCTTCTAAAGATCCCAACAGAGCTCTCTTAAAACCTCGCTGCATTTGTTTGTTTAACAAAGCAGAGTGCTAGAATTCCCCTTTATAAATCAGCAATAAGTGATGAGCAATTTTTTTTTAATTCTTGCTCTTCTAGTGAAGTATCAATCAAATGCTTACACACTGTCCCTTGCGTATTGAATTACTTAAACTATCTTTAAAAAAANGAAAAAAAAAAAAAAAAAAAGTAGGAAATAATTATTTTCTCCATTAAGAAATTAGTTATGTTTTCAGGATAATGACGAAATAAGGATAGATATAACATCTGTCAGGAAAACATATAGTTTAGGAAACAGAAAAAAATCTCCAAATTTAATTCAACCTCCTAGCTAGGAAGCCAGTTGGTAATTAGTGCATAAATCACAGTGGCTCATAGTTTGGCAATTAAAAAGAATAGCATATTGTGAGGACTCTTGAAACTGTAATATCCCCTTGTTGCAGATCTCAGTTTAACAGCAACATTATGTGATCACATATTTTATTTATGGATCATTTGAAGAATTTGTTATACAGATATTCTGATTAGTGGGCCATTGGACCATTAGCCAAATAAATCTAAAGGTAATAAAACTCACAGGAAGATAAATGGCTCTCTTTTTCTTGTTCTTTTCAGCCAATTCAGGCTAATTTAAGCCTTTCACAGAATGGTGATAATGAAGGATTTGTTCTCAGCAGAGTTATGGCAGGTGATTTGCATTTGAAAGTTTGACACATTTACAGGGCTTTGATCTTTTCCCTCCAGTGTTGCGCCCCTGGCCAGACACCTACACGCGCATTTTGCCAGGTGGAACGTCCCGGGGCTCCAACAGCTCAAAGAGTTACTGTGAAGAAGTACACTAGAATTAAAAAAAAAAAAAATTGTAGCCAAAAAAATACAATTCTGTTGCTGAATTTGGGTGGCCCTAATACTGTGCAAGAAAAAGTATGTGTTTGAAATTATTTTGTAAGATTTTCTTTTAAACTAGAGGAAGTCCTCATGGGAGATCTTAAAGAAGTAGAGTCTGATATAATGTCTGCTAAGGCAAAAAAAATGGCTTCTTCTGTCAGTTTGAATTTTCTGTTAAAAGGGCACGTCTCACTGTAGGACACCAACAATTTTGTCACCTAGCAAACACGAGAAAAGACAGCCTCAGAGTAATTTCTTAAATATTTTTTTTCTTTGTTATTGGAAAAAAATAATAGTTCTCTGGGCATGAAAACAATCTTTGGGATGGAAGATGAAACCCTGAAAAAAAATCAGAGCTTTACTAGCATTGTGAGTATATGTGGGCAAAATCAAGCGTAAAACCTATGATCTGTAAAGGATGTTCTTAGTGTTTTCTATTTTACCTCAAAGTAGGGACCCATGGGATTCAGGAGGAACATATCTGAATATTTGAAACGAGACTGTCGTATACTTCATGGTAGTGTAAAATTGAATATAATCAGCTGTTTTCTCCGCTGCATTGTAATGGTTGATTCCAAATCCATGTGCTAGGAATTCATTTTATTCTCATCTCAGAACTGCTTTCTAAGAGAGGCACTAATTAAAAACTTCCTACACAAAACTCCTTCCTGTGCCAAGCGTAAATCATACTACTCCGAGCTGAGCTTTTCTTCTGAAAGAAGTTAAGGCTTGTGAGGGTTCTTGGAGGAGGAAAGCCTGTCTGAGCTCGGGGATACTTGAGGATGTTGGAGAGCTGGCTTCAAGCTGTATGCTGTGTGTGGGAGGGTGTGGCTCCCCCCGGGAATGCTGACTCTTTAAAGCTGTGTACTGAGAATTGACTAGCCAGTGTCTGAAGTACATTGAAAGCAGCAGGGACTCCGTAAATGTTAGCTTACTTTATATGCATATTAATAGGAAATCCCCAGTAGCGCAACATTTTTTTTCCTCCCCTTTCAAAGATGCTCCTACAATCTAAGAGTTAACTTCACGAGGAATGTACTTGAAAATGCACTTACTGAAGCATTTTGTTCTTCAAAAGAGAGTGCCATCCATCTGTGTTACTTTGCTTTCAACTCGTCACAGAATGTCAGCAATCAGATCAGAGCAAGAGACTGATGAGTGTGCATCTGAGCCTGACAGGTCGGGTCAATGTCAGGGGAAATTACAATTCCCTTTTTTCTTCTCTCTTTTTTTCCTTTTTTTTTTTTTTTTTTTTTAATACTACCCATTTGCCAGTATTTACTTCAGAAAACTGCTTCCCTTGGGGGCTCAACTGTTTTAAAACAGTATTATGTAGAGAATTTAGATTAAATTGTTTTCTGATCCTGCCTCCATTTTATACAGTATTTTGCAGTATGATGGTGCCAAATGCTTGAAGTCAGCCCCTGTGGTAGGAACCATGGAGAAGTTCTCTGCAGAGAGGGGCACCTCCCCTGGCGCAGCCACCGCCTGAGATGGGGAGGGATGTGGTGAACAGGAGACAGGGTCTCTTTTTGGTCCTGCAGTGAGCAGCGGGGCTGAGCGCAGACTCTCTGGGAGCTGATTTTCCATCCCTGTGCTTGTGCTATCTCTCCAAGCAGTACTTTACTGTTCTCCTCACTTTGCCCAAAAATAGAACCGAAGCCAGGACCAGCTGCCCTCAAGATCTGCGTACCTGCTGGTGTAAGATCTGTCTGCTTATTCATGCATGCATGCACCATAACTAAGAAGGAACTTGGTCAGGGTGCAAACTAGATGTCTGTATCTCATCAAAGTGATGGGGTAGCCAGAAGCACGCAGTGAAATGAGGTCTCAGAGTGAAGCAAGCTGAGTGTGATCAGTTAACCCCTCGTTTTTTGACCTAATAGAGAAGTATGAGCTTAATTTACTGGCTCATAGATAAGTATACCTAGTAAGAGTTCAAGGCTTTTTGCTTGAGCTTGTGTTTTAAAAAA
Organism: Alectura lathami; assembly: GCA_013399715.1. Classification (NCBI taxonomy): domain Eukaryota; kingdom Metazoa; phylum Chordata; class Aves; order Galliformes; family Megapodiidae; genus Alectura; species Alectura lathami. Next base: position 206,528 of record VXAV01008967.1, on the reverse strand, counting down.
TATAAATTAAAATAACAACAGTTAACAGCTAAACAACAGTGGCCTCAAGTAAATGGCTCATTGCAACTTCCCTGCTTTAATTAAGCCCCTATCTATAACTATATGCTGTAACTACTATAGGTGTTTATTCCATATGATTTGGACTTCCTGAAAAGCCTGTTTCAAGTGGATAATTAAATGTTACCTGCTTCTAACGTTAACTTTACCCACACAGCTGAGCAGATAAACAGAAGTGTATGACTTATGTGGGCAGGGGATGTTAAAAAAGGTATCCCGTTCTACCAAGAAAAACAAAAAGAGAAAGAAGTTGAAAATCAAGTAAACAAATAGATCAAATGGAAGGCAGGTGGGCAGGAAGGAAGGAAAGAAGGAAAGAAAGAAGGAAGAGATAGAGAAAAAAAAAAAAAGGAAAAGAAGAATATCTAGTCATAGACAGGAAGCTAGAAGTAGAAAAAAATGAGACGAGACATGAAATAAAGCTGATCATACAAAGAAAGGGAGCAAGATCTTCAGTGGTGGACAACACAGTCCTGTGTGCTCACACACTTGTCACCCAGCTGTCCCAAATCAGCCCACATATCTAAAAATCTAATCAGAAGGGAAAGATACTGGTGTTTTGTATCACCAGAAGTACAGTAAGAAACCTGTAAGACATCAATGAGAGGCTGAAAACCTATAAGACTCGGCACTTAACATGCTCATTGTCTCTTTTTCCTCTATGAGCGTCTGCACAGAGCTTGGCTGGTCTTCTCTTTGCTCTCCCATCAGGTAGCTACAGCAACCAGGTCTCCCCGGAGCTTTCTCAGCTCCAGGCTGGACAGACCCAGCTCTCTGGGCCCCTCCCCACATGCTGTGTGCTCCAGCTCGGTGGCCCTTTCCTGAACTTGCTCCAGCTTGTCAGCCCATCCGCTTCCCCAGCTCTTCTGCTGCAGGCCAGTCATCCTGCTCCTGTGCTGCATGGGGCTATCCCAGCCACTGCAGGACTCCGCATTTGCTCACTCTGCACCTCCTGAGGGTGTGCTCACATAGTTTTCTCTGTACAAATCGCTCTGAATAACATCTCTGCCCTCCAATATATCAACCACTTCCCCCCAAGTTTGATATACTCTGAAAACCTGCTGTGTGTGCAAAGTTTATCCATTAAAAAATAGAAGCAATTTGACTCAAGTGTATATGTGGGACTGTTATAACATGGAGTTCAATTTGTGAGGCAAAATTAATGGAAGTATTCAGAGCAAATTCAGAAAAAAAAAAAAAATTCCTGTACATCAGTGGGCTGAACGACAGACTAATTTTTTTGTGGAACAGAATGTGATTAAAGTTAAGATTTAGCAACTTGGCAAGAAATGCGTGAGGGCTGTTTAAAATCAATGCTCTTCACCCACAGGTTAACCAAACACTTCAGAGAGGTAACTTGCAACACACCCAGAGTACTTTATTTCAGAATGGAAAATATGTAAGCACTAAATAAAATTTATAACCTAACACTCGTATGCTGTCTCTCACCCTAGACTATTGATTCATTTTAAAATTATTAAGCTGAGCTGCAGGCTGTGCTCAGAGCATAACTTCATTTAGCACCGAGATGAAACACGGTTTCTATTAGCAGCAAGCAGCAATTCTGCACATCAGTGCTCAGGCACAAGGGAGGGAGAAATGAGCAGTCCTGATGAGGTTTGCTGTATGGAAGGGAACAGCCTGAGACGAAATGTAATCACAGCAAGTGAAAAGTAGCCTCCCCTACAAACACTCAGCTTCAATGGTGCAACTCAACTCAAAATAATCACAACTGAGATTTTAATGCAAATTTCCCGGCTATTGGAATTTCTCATAAGAATTAGTGAGGTTTTGAAAATTCGTCATGCTGCAAAATGAACCATTTGGAGCACAGGGCACAAAGTATCCCTGTAAAGGCAGGAGATCAAGAGCACCAACCTTGAACTTTGTCTTGGACACTTATGTGCTGTCCCAGTGAAACCACTACCAGACATGGCAAAGCAGTCATCATGGTGTGCACAAAGAGCACTAAGAAACACTTAGAAATAAACTACATTGTACTTTATCATTTATGAAACCTGAACTTACGCTTTTGAGTAGAAAAGGAGGCATTGCATATGATCTTAAAATATTTACAGCTAGTACTCCTCCACTTCTCCCATGGAAATCTTTGAAACATGTCAACTCAACTTCAGTAGACATTTAGTTCTAAAAACAAATATGAATCTGCACTAAGAGGTAATGGAGTTCTCCCACCTAATAACTTCTATTATTCTGATAATGTCTGTTACTTTCATTTTCTGTGCAAAATAAGCCTCATTAGGCTCCCTTTCCCCTCAGCTTTTCTCTTTCCTTCTGGCTGAAGTAGCCAGCAGACATTAAAGACCAACCACATAGCCTAATCTCCTTTCAACTTCTGTTAACAGGGGTATTAAAAAGACATTCCTGAAAAATCAGCTGAAAGCCACTAGGTAATAAACTCCCCACTTAAAAGGTGGATAGGTGTAAATTCCACACATAGGTCTTTTCATCTGGGAAGCCAGTTGCTTGGAGATCAGATGTTTTAAATGAATTGCGGAGCTGATGTCACTTTTCGGTCAATAGAGACTGCCACTATTTGGAGGATCAAATACTTACATGTGAGGATGTAAAGCAAATAGATATGTCCTGATTCTGACAGGGCAACTGGAGAAAAATGCCTTCCACCATTCAAAGCCCTGGTGAAATCCATGGTGCTTGCTTGTGTGTTTCTTCTCCATCAGCAGGCTCTTAGTGTGGTAGTTTGGGTTTCAGAGCATTAAAGGGTTTAAATGTTGAAGGCAGGATTTTTAACAGCACTAGAACTCATCAATTTCTGGTCTTACTGCAAATGAACAGCAGTATTTTCTCTTGTCCTAGACACACGGTTTGTTTGGCCAAAGGTGGTGATAAAAATTAGGGATCCAATTCGTGCATGGTTTTCATTGATTGTAGTAAGGGCTGTGGACTCCTTTTATAGGTCTGGAATCAGGATCAGTCCTGCTTCTCTTGCTTGCCTCTGGGAGTTGTAGCTATCTATTAATCTGCAATCTTTGGCATGCTGACTTCAAATAAATAAATAAACAAACAAATAAATAAATAAAAAGTCTGTATTTGCTGGCACAGTCCAGCTTACTTATCTACAAATTCTATTTGTTTCAGTTGAGATTGGATTCAGATTAGACATTCTTCTACAAATACAAAACGAGCTTCAAGGTCAATCCATTAAAAAAAAAAAAATCCTTCCACCCCAAAGTAAGGGAAAGCATTAAAAAGGAGAGAAGCATCGCCTGGTGGTTAATGTGAATGGGTAACAAATGTGCTAGATCCTTTTCTTCCTTTATTGCCAGCTTGGGTATAAACCGAGGTGTCCAGTGTTACTTTTCAGAAGTGTTGAACACCTGCTGCGTCTGCTGAAGCCAGTGAGACCTGCAGCTGCTTGCACCATATTTTATATATGGGCAGCTGGGTCCGTGCAAAGCAGGACAGTAACAGCCAGATCCGCAGCTGGTACTTGGGAATCCTTGTTAAATAAGAGATGAAGTGACTTTAAAAGTTTTGTAGATATAGATTTTTTTTTTCCTGTGGTACAAATTGCAAGTTTGAGACATATCATCTAAGTGCTCAGTTTGTATATCTGCTGCTTCTCAGTACAGCAAGACTGAACTTCTACTCTAATTCCCAAGGAGGCTGATTGCTAAGGGATTAGTGTTACTGAAATATATTTATTCATGCTTATTCTATTTTAGCATGCATGCTTCTCATTTGATAAGATTTTTTACTTATTGTTTCAAGTTTGATTCCGCTACCAATCTCACAGCTTGGTGGAAATACACTCTGTAAATTTTACTAAAAACATGTTGACCAGTGCTTATATAACTATGTAAAAAAGTAATTACCTACAATATCTGTGGATGACAGACATTATCTGGACATCTTATTTTAAACTGAAACCCTGAATCAGACAGATACATAAGCTCTAAAGATTTTCTATGTTACACCTTTTTTTTAAATAGAAAATTTTTGCTCCATCCATGCTTCTCCTCCTTTCTGTAATCAATGCAGGAATCTGAGCAGGGAACATTTCATTTCAAAGGAGTGGAAGACTGATATGTTACACTTTATATTGCAGAACAAATTACTGAAAGAGAAATCAAAACTTTCAGTCAAGCAGAAAATCCCTTATCATTTTGTGTCAGTGAGTATTTCATTAATGTTAGCCTGGTATCTCAGTACCCTTCAATGTTTTGGCATTACTGAGAGACCAAAAGGGACTTCCCAAAATCTGTGAGAGGTAGAATAAAATAAAGATTTAAATGCCTTTTTTTTTTTTTTTTTCCCCAAAATATAGGCATATTTCATTGGAGTTTATTTCTCAAAATCAGGCCTCTGTCTGCACCTACACCAGCAGACTACATGGAGTTATGCCCATTCTGTGGCTCTAAAAGAAGGTTTGACTGTGCTAGAAACGATGACAGTTGCTTTCATATGGGTAAACTCAGGGAGCATGCTGGTAATGAAACAGGATGCACAACTGCAAGGAAGTTTTCAAGTGTGAGCATTAGTTCTTTTAATTTACTCGTGAAAATAGAAAAGCCTGTAAATGTTTCTTTCCTGTGTAACAGTTCATAAGCTTATAAATTAGAGCATAAACGTATGAGCTTACTGAGATTTTTCATGCAATCAGATCGGATGTCCATATATTCTAATATCTTGCCTTGGTACCTCTAAACAGTTACCCAAAAGATATAATAAAATAGCAAGAAATAGATAATTTTATAATTTGCATTACTCTCCCCTGTCTAATCTTATCCCAATCCCTGTATATGAGAATACAGAGATGAAATCTGTGTTCCGTCATTTACATTGATGGCATCTTCAACAAACAACAACTTTTCCTTTTTTGATATCTGAACAATATTTTCCATCATCCACCCATAGATTGCGGGTATAATTCACTGTCATCATGCATTGGACAGCAAACAAATGATTTGTTGAAATGTTTGCTTCCAAATTTGGCCACATTTAGGGGTTTAACATTTGATTCCAAAATCAAAGCTGTTTGAGCAGAGCAGTTCATATAAGTCTACATATGTGTGTGCATTTACATACACACTGTGAAGGCACTACGAAATACAAACACTGAGGAAAAGACAAAGAGAGGGTGGGAGAATAATTTTAACTGGGACAAAAGTGAGTCCTCTGTGCTAAATTAGTTCTTGTGTCCGACTTGTGGCTTGATGACCACTGAAATGATGCTCAGTGAAGCTCATTCAGTTCACTGAAGTCACAGAAGGTGCGGGTTGTTTATCTATTAATGTTAATTTGTAGCAGGAATTTGTGATTCTTAAGACTGTTTCAACTCATTTTTCTGAATGAGAGATTAAAGAAGAGATCAGAATACCACAGGGTAACTATAAAACCCAAAGCAATCCTGACTGACCTAAGATGTGCTGTAAGTTTCTGCATGTTTCTTCATCACAACCAAAGCATCTCAGACCAGGTTGAAATGCTAAAATCCTTCACATTCACTTTGTGGTTCCTTCTTATTCATCTCACCATAAAATCAGTAAGTTTCCCACAAGCTGCTTACAAATGTTTTGATCCCAAACTCAACAAAAATCTAGAAGAGCCTTCCTAATGACTTCAGAAAATACTGGGTCAGTCCCTACTTTAAATATACAAGGTTTTTACTTTTAGTGGTTGTAGTGAGGGTTTCACAGTCACATAGGTTTGTTGTATTCCAGCTTGCTCTGGCTATTTGCCATTTGGAGGCATTTCTCCCCTTTTTTTTCCAAGTGGAAAAAAGAGCTCACAGAGACCATTATACATAAGCTCTAAAATAAATCCTGCTGTACTTTTCTGTTTCCTTCAGGTTGGCACTTGCTCACCCTTTCTTTTCATTATATGTTATACTTTGCTTCCATTATGGACCAATATAAAGTTATAGCTGGCAGCTGAGCTGCTCTGTAGCTGCAGATCTCAGTAGTTTTCCTGTCTCTCCTAATGATTTGTTGTGTGATTTTGGGCAAGTTCTGGCTTGACTCTGCTTATCCATTTCCCCAGAGTAATAAAGGTTGTTAATCATCACTGTAAACTCTTTTGAGGCCTACAGATGAAAAATCTGTATTAATGTTATTAATTTAAATTAATGCTATTAATTTATAGTGTATATATTTTCATCTGAAACGCCCAATATCTAACTTCACTTTTGTATTCAGTAAGGGCTGTGAAAGGTGTTTTTTGGCAGAAGAACAGATTCATAGAGGTAGTAATTTTCACGTAGTTTCTAGTCTTACATGTCTAATCTGTATACAACTTTGAATTAAATTTCTATATAAAACAGTGATCTGAGACTAAATCTGTTTATTTCATTTCCTAGACATTTTTTTTCCTCAAATTACATCTTTCTACTTCTTTTTAAATAGGACTTTGTCTTTATTTACAACTACAAATTTCCTTTTTACCTTTCAACTCATGATTTAAAATGGCAAACCAATTTACACACTGCAGGGAATGCCTTGCTTTTCTCCTTTCTCCTATTGAAAACAAAATAATTCAAAAAGAAATTACAATGTAATGAGAAGAGAAATCCACAGAGCCATACACATAAAAATCCAAGCCAACCATCTTTCTGTTGCATGGTTAAAAGACATTTAATAAGAGAATCTCAGTCACAGTCTTCACGGATAAAATCATCACTGTTGTAGAGTGATCGCTTCCAAGCAGTTACACAGAAAACAGGGCTCAGTAGTTTAAATTCCGGGTCTGTGTTAGCACTCACTATCTTTAACTCTCTATCTGTTAACTGTTTTGTAAAATTGTTAATTTTCTTTTTCCTCTCCCGCCACTTATCCCCCCAGTGTAACGTTAAATGTTGATGCGCAGCCTTAATTGGTTTAGTCGCAAGAAGATAATCTTTTTTTCCTCTTTCCTTGCTGTCGCCTGTTAGCTTAAAGGCTTTTTAGCTGAAGGTTGATAATTATCACTGAGAAGAAACTAGCACATCAGGAGTTCATTTTCCATCTTAGCACTTGTGGTGCTCCTTTGAACTCCCCTGGCCAAACCCGTGTTCCCACTTTGTCACTTTCCTTCCTCCATCATAAAAAGGTCTCAGCAGCCGGCGGCTCCATCCTTTGCTGGCGGGCAGTGGGAATTGCCTCTCCCACGCTCTCCTCCGGGATGGACAAATTGCACGAGACACTGATAAATATGGAAGACGCTTTGGGTTCAGAGCACTCCATCTGCTTATCCTCCTGGGACTGGAAAAATGCTGCCGGGGCTTTCGAGCTGCACCCCGTTGCTTCTCCACACAGCTTGTCCCCGACGCCGTCCTTCGAGTCCTACTCCTCATCCCCGTGCCCGGCGGCAGCCGAGACCCCTTACAGCGGTGGCGGCCTGGTGGGCTATGGCCTGGTGGACTTCCCCCCGGCCTACCTGCCCAGCCCCGGGCAGGCCCGGCTGCCCAAGGGCACCAAGGTACGGATGTCGGCCCAGCGCCGGAGGAAGGCCAGCGAGAGGGAGAAGCTGCGGATGAGGACCCTGGCCGATGCGCTGCACACGCTGCGCAACTACCTGCCGCCTGCCTACAGCCAGCGGGGCCAGCCTCTCACCAAAATACAGACCCTGAAGTACACCATCAAGTACATCAGCGAACTGACGGAGCTCCTTAACAGCGTCAAGCGGGCGTAGAGCCCACCTGGAGCACCTGCCCTGGCACCTCCAGGCTCTGTTGTGGAAGTGACTTTTGAAAAAAAGACAACAAAAACAGCAAAATTTCTTCCTTGCTGGAGTATTGTGGCGCAGGGTGCCGGAGGAGCACGAGGGAGGGAGAGCGAGGGTCGCTGGTGTACATAGGATGCGTTGCTGGAAGGTGATGTAGGGCTGCCTAAAACCTGAGCTGCGATTTGCTGAGGTGGAAATCTTGCTTTTTGCTATTTTTTGTTTCTTATGTTTTTGTTTGTGATTTTTGTTTGTTTGTTTGTTTTAATAATAAGCTTCTGAGAAATTTTAAACCTAGTCTGATACAAAACAGAAAGCCAGCTGATCTTCCTAGGATTTATGTATCACTGTTCTGACCGATCTGTTTAGTGCAGACAATAGTAAATCCATAGGTTTTAAAGTTAATTTTTGAACAGTAAATAAAAACAACTGTATAGGATTAATAAGTGTATTGATTTATAGGCACTTTAATATTAGGTTGAGGAAGAATATGTATAGCTAGTTCAAGTGTTGTTTATTTATCCACATTTCTGCTGTATCTGAACATCAAGAAAGAACGTAATAGCAAGAACATCTTTGCTCACACCAAATAAATATCAGTGTCCTAGTCTGTATCTTGTATTACATTCCTGGTAGATAAGTAAAATCTAAAAATGACCACTAAACACTAGTTATAAAATATAAACAAACTGTGATTTTGTACAGATAAATTGCTGTTAAATTTTATCTTCTGTGTTAATATACACGGAAACCTATTTCTGTGTTTAATCTATAAAAACTCTTTTTTTCAACGTCTGATAAACTGTGGAAGACATTTTTACATCAAATTGCTAGAAGAAATAAGGTTAGGCTGAGCTCTGTTCTTCCTCTTCCTTCTCTCTCAATGAAATAAATTGATTCAGGTATCAGAAAGACACAAAGTTTTATCCTCAATGTGTATTTAAGCCTAGGAAGACTCCTGTAACCATAACATCTCCTTATTAAAAGCTGTCACACCAGCTGTTTCCTCCAACTAGTGACAGTCCTGTACAACATACACATTAAACCTTCCAAAAGCCAAACCTATGAAGACATTGTCCAAATCTTTAATTTCTTTGCCTTCTGTGTGACAGAGATCACATAGGTCTCACCACACAGGGAAAAAAAAAAAAAAAGATTGCATTTTAAATCTCATTGCAGATTGATTTCAAATACTTGGCTACACTGAGGCCAGCAACGCACACAGAGGAGCAAAACCCAGGTAAGAGCTGGTGCATTGCAGGGCTCAGCAGCGCAGAGCTAATTAAGGCAGATTAACCTTTTCTCTGTGGGGAGATGTAAGGCACTGAGAGAGCAGCAAGCAGGAGGTCACAGCTCATCTCACCAGGGTGAACAGATCAACATGTCTGTGTAGGGCAGATGGATTAGGTTTGTGGATGCATTCTGTAGCAGTGCTCTGCAAAGCTAAAACTTTATTGCATATTCCTCTTCCTTCTTTCTGGTTGATGGGAATGAAATAATAGATTTTGTAAATCTTTTTCTCCTTGGCTTAGCCTAAGCTGACTCAATACTCTTCTCACAAGGTGTGTGCATACTGGTGTGAAATCCATCACTGTGGTCTAAAAACAGCTAAGTTCAAATTTATGCAGGTAGTAGTGCCACTCAAATCTATCCACCTTTAAAGATATCCTCTATGTTTCAGTTCTGTTTTAACCCACATTACATTTCTCAAAAGCTTTTGGGCTTCAACAGAAGTGTAAGTAACATCATTTTTTAAAGCACTATAAAACTGTCAAACTAGAAAAAATTGCTTGCACATATGAGATGGCAGCGCTAATAGCACCACAGCATTGCTCACCACATGTGCAACCAATCCAGATTTGAGCAGGTAAGAGCCTCAAAGGCAAGATCACACTGGATCTTGGTTTGAATTCAGACCTCCTAACGTTTAAGGAGGTGAAATTGCGCATTGGCCACAGAACTGGGATCTGCACAGAACCAGAACTGAGAACTTCACTGTGAGTCTTTTAACAAAGGCTCTTGCTGTAGCCAACAGCTGTGAAGCAGTACCTGCTCTCTAGTGCTGGCAAACCCCTAGCAGATACACAGAAGATACTTCCATCATTGTCATCTTGATTGTAGACCATCATCATTCAGAAGTATACTGGTTTGATAGATCGCGCCTGCCTGAGAATTCTGTTAGCCTTGTTCCTTAATTCTTCTACAACCAGAACTACAAGTAACATCCATGCTTTTCAGCTTTTCAGCTAAGGATGCCCATAGGGTTGTGCTTAAGCAAGGGATCAGAGAGGTGAGAGGATCCACCTTTAGCACTAGTTTATCTGTGACTTTGTCTGGTCATCCAGCACTGCTACCTCAGTTTACTCAACTGTAAAGAAAGACACTGATAGCTAAAGTTTTCAGAAGCCTGTTGGTCATAAACAAAGCGAAGTAATGTTGTATGCAGAAAGATTATGAAGGTAGCCTGCAGATTGGAGAGGTGCATCAGGGCTGACATTTCCAGACTGCCCCAGGGAAAGTGACAGCCAAAGGCCCTGAAATTGCTGGGCCATAGCTTGCTAGATGTCTGCAGAGTCCCTTTCCTGCCTTTGACATTACTTGGAGGTGTTGCTCTACCTTGGACTCAAAGGCAAGTCTTTCAGTTTCAGACTTTCAGCTTCAGATGGACTGCTTTACTGCTTCTGTGCTAGTGAACCAGGCCTTGCCTGTAACCTCTCGCTAGCACCAGAAGTCCCATGGCTACTACCATGCGTTTAAATACTTTGAGCTCCAGCCCAAGATGGCCATACCTAAGCTTCCCTTAGGGAATAGGCCTTGGTCTGACCTAAATTTCTCCCTGCATTACAGTAAGACCAGGGTTCATGTCTGAGATGTTACATATGTTAAGAACATATATGTTAAGAACATATATGGAAATAGAGCTACAGTAGTAGTAGCTCAGCAATCACTGGAAGTCTATGGCTGAGAAATTAAATTATGCCATACTAAAGAGAAAGATACAGGAAATTGAAACAGGGCCAATGAGTTGAACTCTTCTGGCCCCAGGATCTCCCACGATCTTAAGTCATGTTTTTATCTTTCCCAGGTTAGTATCATTTAACTTCACTAACACTGTGAGCAGAAACACAGATACTAAAGGAAAGAGAGAATAGGGTAAAAAAAACTAACCTGTCTCACGACCTCCACCACAAAAACAATTTCCTACTAAATTAACAATTTTCTTATGCAAGAGATATGAAGTATGATTCCATGTACACAAGTGATACTAATCTGTTGCACTTTCAGCACAAGGACAAGTGCTCAAATAGTAAGGATAACATATGAAGGATATTCCAAAATGTTTCAGGTAATTCATTTCTGTAGATTTTACAGTTCTTGAAGAAGCTTTGAGATACAGAAACCCAGCAGTTCAGTTGAACTATTGGTGCTTCAATTTTCAATTTACCGATGAGACCACTGTATGATCCTGTTGCCAGTTGCTGCACACAAGTGGTTATTTTGCCTTTATACCAGTACATCCAGACCTTTAAAAGAAGCAAAAGCAGGGCATGAAATCATGGGCAAGAAGGCTGGACCTCACCTTCTGCTTTCATGAGCTGCTCTTTGTGTTCAGAGCTGTGCCCTTGTCTTGACACTGGGTGAACTGCTGAGGGGGAAGTAGGTGTGAACTCAAGCTAGAGAAAACAGATTTCCGCCCGCCCC
>VXAV01008967.1:163424-195046 GCA_013399715.1 Alectura lathami | reverse complement strand
CATGATCTTCCATACCCCTTTATTAGGGAAGAATTACACAGGACAGAGCATGCAGTTTCTTATCATGGATTTTTATACAAAGTTAAGTCCTTTAGTGCTGTCAGCCAAAGGGAGTTGTATGAGAATAGGCTCTTAGTTTCTTCTTGAACCACAGAGACTAGAAATTATTCTACTGCCACAGGGAGAATATCCTGCTGTTTTATCTACAGAAAGCTCATTTATGAAAAAGGAGAGAGTCCAGCAGTTAAGGTATTAGTCCACATAGCTCTCTTGTATTTTGCATGGTTTTTATCTGAGATCAGGAGAGGAACAACTGCTCACCATACAAACAGGGTGCAGCATTACAGTGCCTGTGCTGATACATGCTGAAGAGGACAAGGAGGTCAAATTCCCTCTTGGTGCAAAGGCTAGGTACCTCAGAGAGAATGCCTCAGTGGCTGAGATGTTACTTGGATGGTCTCCAGGCAAGTTCTGGCTCCGCAAGCCGCAGAAAGGAGGCTGAGGCTGCCTGCCTCCACAGCACTTTGAAATTCTAAACTGAGGAGCACCACATAGGTGCCAAGAAGTTTTATGGTTACACATTTGGGCTGCACATAGGTGTGGTTGAGGGGAAGAAGGCCTCCTGTTAAGGGGCTTCAGCCAGTTCCTAAGGGGAACTCCATCTCTGCATCACACAAGGTTTTTTTTATATGTATATATAAAACATATATCCACACAAATGCATCTGCATGCATTTATGTGTATATAAATGTGTACCTCAGCTTCTAAAGATCAAGTACCTGACTTCCTCTTACTCCCTAACTTAATTCTTATACAGCCACAAACACTGATTTCTTTCTCTCCTCATTTAACAGATAGAAAACAGTCATGGAAAAACAGCATGGCAATACTGAGTTAGAAAAATTGGATCCATCTGGAAACTCTCCTTGGTCAAGCTCCTGATTTTTTTCTGTTATTTACACAAAATGAGCCTAGGCTTGCTCTTATTTCTATACCAAGTACCGTAAGGAAACTGAGTCAGATTACTTATGCTTTAAAGCATTTCTATCAAAATAGGTACCTCTCTGAAATTTGAGAATCTAGTTTCTGTGGTGTCTAGATGTTCTGAACTGACACACTCAAATGGAAGCGGAGTTTGTATTGAGATAACTAGCTGAAGACTATCAGATACACTTGTAGTAGAAACCAAGGCTTCCCAAATCATTAACTCACTCTCAGAACATTTTCCTCCAGACAGAAGTGCATGGCATCTACTCTTTCACTGAAGATGTGAACTAAAAAGTAAAACAAGCACACCAAAATTAATTGGGCCAGAAAATGAATGTCGGTTTTCTTAATCATCCGAAATCTGGTTAACAGTAAGTGTTGCTGCTCTAAGAGACCACAGCAGCACAGTTTTAAGAACATTAGCCATGCAACTGAAGATAGAGTACAGTAAAAATTGTGTTTTTTTTTTTTTTTTCAGCAGCCAGATATGATGAGGTCAGCTATGCCACTGACTTACTGCAATTTTTTTCAAGTGGGAATTTTTGTGTGCAGTTGACTTCCATTATTGTTTCTATTTTCTTATAAAAAGAAATCACACTAGATTTTTCTTTTCGCCTAGACTTTTACCATTCACCTGTTGAAATTGCAGGAGACATTAAGCATAAACAAGGAAGATTGATCTCCTTTCAACTTGTGTTAACAGGGATATAAAAATAACATCCTGAATACCAGGGGAAAAGCATGTGGTCATAAAATATCCACTTTAAAGGCAAAGAGGTGTTGATTCAACACTTGAAGGTATATAGTTTTTTAAAATATATAAAAGCAGGAAGGCAGTCACTGAATTTTAGTATAGACACCTCTGAGGTAGGGAGTACTACTATCATGTCTTCAAATTCTTCAATATTTCGCTGCTATTGAAATGGATTTTTCGTCTCATACTGTTGACAAATCTGACCAGGTGCATAGGAATTCTAGTTCAACCATGGAACACTATGAGTTTCAGTGAAGACCACCTTATCTATTAAGCACTCCCATTTTGCAAGACAGCAATAAACAGAGTTTAAAACTAAAAGAGTAGAAACAAAGTATAATGGACATCATTCAACAACTCTTAAATCCATGTCAGAGAGGAACTCAAGATACTGACTAGTCCTGTTGAAAAAGAGTAAATGAAGACTTCATAGATAAAAGACCGTAAATACTGTGATTTCTATTGTGTAAATACTTCATTTTCTATTAAATGATTTTGTCTTTGTGTCTTGGTTTGTTGGTTTGAAGAAAAGAATCAAACCCAGGAAGTCACAGCAGAGGCTGAGTTAAGAATATTAAAATAGACTGCCCAACCCCAATGCTTAGTTCTCACATCAGTTCCTAGTTATTACATTTTTCCTCCTCACCTCCACACTCCCTGTGAGAAGGTGGCTCAGGATGTCCACAGCAGCCCACATTGTGCTGGTAGAACACCATCATGGCAGAAAATTTGCAGCTCATCTATCTGGAGAAAACACTACATACTCATCTCATTTCTTGGGAGACAACCAGCATGATACAAGATGTGTATAAGACATTCAGAGAAATCACCATACCATCTGTATAGTGACCATACCTGCACCTGCTGGGTGCAAAACCCTGGAAGTATATTATAGATGTGTCCTGTGAATTCTAAATAGATTATGCCTATAGACTGAGAAAAATACAGTGCTTAAGCCATTGGTTTAACACAGGGGAAATCACTAAGCACAAAGTCAAGGGCCTGTCAAGCTTATAGGTTCTGCATTTCCTTTTATTCCCTTGCTGACATGTGCATCTCATTCTTCAATATCATACCTCCATAGCTTTAGTCTTCACCTAGCACAGCAGTAAGTCATAGGTAAACAGTAGTAAAGTAAAACTCCTTTAGCACTGAGATTCTTCCGTTGGACAACAGCCTTTAGGACAACAGTCTTGAGGCACTTCATGTCATTCACCACAAAGATCACACAGCTCTTATTGTTCTAACAAAAATCTATCAACAGCAGATAAACTTACCAGGAAACTGGAAGATGGATGAGATTTACAAACATGAGCTTGAATTTATATCACAAACAGTTTAATGGGATCATTGTACAGGTATTATAGCAACAGAACAAGTCTTTCAGGCATTGTTTTCCTTTACAAGGTGCAAGCAAGTTCATGGAATAGTTTCTTGCTCAAGGTGCGTTTCACAGAAATCCCCCAGAGTAGAATTCTATCTAAAGTTAAAAAGTAAACAGCTTTGTACACCAGTTATTGTAGCTCCAGCCCTAAGCAATAATGACTCATGCTAAGCAAGAGCTTTCCTTAGAACAGGAAAATACCAAATCTGAACAGTTTTCATAGCACTGTTCAGATGCAAAAAAAAAAAAACCACAAGTTTTCACTCCCATTAAAAAGGAGGACAAGATGATCTGACAGGAGTTCTTATCCCATGTTTCCTATTAAGGATGTATCCTAAGCACTTTGTAGATAGAGTCTGTGTATTATTGTTACTGCTATTACTACAAGTCTCCACTAAAAGCCTTTCTTTCCTCTAGAGCGGTAGTTTAGTTGGCTGAGTTACTGGTTCAACCTGTGACTGATTTCCCCCCCATTCCAAGGGAGGCAACTTGACACTGCAGAGCCACAGCCCTCCAGTGAGATCTGTTTACAGTTGACACTGTTCATGTCCATCTTGCTTTAGAAAGACTGATATTAAGCTCCCTGTAGTGCTTTATTCATCTTGAAGCTTTAAAAAACACAACAAAAACCCACACCAGATGACTGACAATGCCTGCTGCTGCCTTCCTCCCTCTACCCTGGAAGAGAGGCTTCCAACTGCACTATGACTAGAAAATTTTCAGACATGGTAGCTTATAAGACTTGGTCAAAGGCAAGTCACATGAAGACAGACTTCTAAGCTCTAGAGGAACACAAAAGTTGACTGAGACAAAGATACATCCATACTTGGTTAGCTGATCCTTTTCTTAATAGGTACTGAGAATATATTTTCCTGGTAGGTAGTTTTAAGATGTCCTTACTTGTAAGTCTGGACAGACTGCACTTGCTTAGGGAACATAACTGCAGCTTCATAGAACTAAACAGCTCTTGTTTAGCCTGTCAGATGTCTGTCTATTCACCTACAGGGAAGAGAAAAACATAGAGGCCTGTTATGTTACAACAGCAGTACACTTAATGTATCAGTAATGAGATCTAAGAATGATACCAACCTCCGCTAGTCGTGTTTTCATTTCTAAGAAGCACCGCTCCAGATGACACTTGCCCTTGCAGATGTGGTTCTGCACTGCGGTCTAGTGAGACATTTCAGCTTTTAGTATTCTGTACAGCACACACCAGGCTTAGGAGTCTGCCATTTGACAAAACTCCTGAGAGAATGCGCAGCGTTGCTGAGCAAGCTTCAGGGATGACTTGAGAAATACCAGTTTTCTTACCAAATCTGTATTTCCCAGGATTGCACCTCCTCTGACAAAGGAAGTCTGAAGGCAGTGGTGTAGTGCTGCAGATCACAACACTGCAGTGGAAATAGAGCTAAGGGGAAAAAAATTGTAGCATGTATAGGGGAGTCTTATCTGGCAAGCATTGGCTACATGTACAGATTCCAAATGAGATGAATGCTATTGAGTGGTGAGACTAGTCTCTATTTATTACTCCTATAGTGTTATGCCTTCAAGAAGGTGACTAAGAGCCCCCAGCAGCACCTGGCCAACAGATCTTCCACAGCATTCGCTGCATGTACTCCTCCATGCATTGGGACCACCACCAGCGTGTGACGCACCCAAGATTTCTCACCTGCATTTGTAATGGAGTTTTGTCTTGTACAAAGGTGAACATTGTCACTTCAAATCTCTTCAGGTGCTGAGGAAATTTTACTCTGTGGCTATAACCAACTTTGTGGAAGACTGTTCTATAGGAGTCCTCACTATTTTCACACCTTTTTGGGAAAATGAAAGAAAGTGTAGTTAATCTAAACCTTCACTTCAGCAAGGTCCTTACACAAAGTCATGGATGTGAAGTGCTGAGGAACCTCCCTCACTGTTTTCCTCAGGACATAGTGGTATGGACAGAGCCTCTTCCCTGACTTCGGCCATGGTAATGGTTGCTTATTATTCTTTCATTAGAGTTAGCTAGAAGCACTTGGTACTTCTGACACCAGAAGCTATGCTATAGCTAGTGTTCAGGCACCCTCACGCACTTCACAGAGAGTCAGGACAAAGCAATCCTTCTGAGGTGACTTCTGACCTCTTTCCCCTTTCCTTCCAGCTAAGGTTAGGGCCTTTGTGCCAAATAGTTACCTGACATGGGAAGGATACTCTCCTTACCCATTTATGAGGATGGGCCACTGTGGAAGGCTGTCCTGCCTTTGGGAGTTGGTAGCCCAACAGTCTTCCAGGTAGAGTTCCAGTCTTGGATCTGCAGGCTGGATCAGTTCAACTTCAAAATACAGTGCTTCCTTCAGGTATTTTACCACAGGATACTCCAATTCCTGGTAGGGCTCAAGATAGGATTCATCTACAAGAGAGCATTGATGTCAGTTTCCTTTTTACCGTGTAAGTATTCACCAGTTGTGAGTCATTCTGCTTTCTACCACCATTTATTCTGACACAGTAGTACAAAAAACTGTGAGAGTATATGAATGTCAGAAAATGGGGCTATGATAGCAGAAAAATAAGAGCTAGCAAGGAAAGTTATTAGCTTGACTGTATTTCTTGTCTCTGGGGATCCAGAAGAGAGACTCTTCCTTCCCAAAGCCCATTGGGGAATTAGATGTTCATTCAAAACTGTTTCTAGAGAGACGCTGAAAAAATAAATGCCATTCCAGCCAGGATGATAGTTTTGTTCAGGCTTCAGTTAGACCCCTCTGCCAGCGTCGTTTCCATTTTGCAACAGTAATGTATATCCCTTCTCTAACACAGGTTATGGTTATTGTGGTCAGTGCTAACTTCCCTGCTTAGCCAAACACTGAAGGCTGATGTGGGAAAGAAACATCACAACCACTACACAAGCCAACACGACCATCCAAACAGAAAACCTATGTCTCAGTTGCACATCTTATGATCTACTGTAGATACTTGAACATTTGTGTTATAGTCTTCATAGAAGACCACTCTGAGGTGTTAAAGTAGTCTTCCACTCCATCCTTGGAGTTATTTAAAAGTTGCTTAGACATAGTTCTGAATAACTGGCTCTAGGTCATTCTCTTTAAATCAAGGGGTTGGACACCCATCAGTTCCTTCCAACCCTATCCATTTCAAGAAGCATGATCATGAAGGTTACCTTTAAAAAGCTTCAATGAGAGATCAAGGGAGCCAAATCCTGGCTTAATACTGGATGGCAGGTAGTTCTTAGTTTCATACCGGACATCAGCTGTCTGCTTGATTGTGTATACACACACACATTGTAATCTGAGGGAAGATATTTAGCATTAGATTTTAAAAACTAAAACATCTGACAACATCCTTCTAGGGAATGATACTTACCGGTATACTGGTATATCATTTCCAGGTCTGAAATAGAGTACATCATTTTCATATGTTATAGATGTGCTGTTGAACTGAAAGATATGTATTGTTACAAACAAGACAGTTACTTTAGAACTGTATTAAAGAAAGCTACAAAATATCCACGTTCCTTCACTTAACTGGCAGATTGCTCTGAGCAAGGTGCATTTGGAAATTGTCAGTAACTTCTGGCCATTTCCAAATGTACCCTGCAACAGCCCTGCACCTGCTGAACTAAAGCCAGCTACAGCTAACAGAAAAGTCATGATCAAGAAGGAACAGCTTATCAGCTAAAAACACCCCGAACGACATAACACCCCAGAAAAGTGCTTTGGACCTGAAAATGTTGAGTCTGTTAGCAGAATTTGCATCAGGCATTCATAGAAGTAAGTTGCATTCATTGCAACTAGAATGTGAACAGTATTTGGTCTCTTTTTATTTTGTATTTATTTCCTATTTATACAGTATATGGGTGGCAGGAAGAGGAAATCCAATCTGGTCTTGGTCTAGGTGTTCATTAGTGACAACTAGCTAGCTTCTGCAAGGCATACAAGTATATATTGGCAACACAAACTCATATTCAGGTCTGTTCCAAGACAATTCAGAGATGTCAAAATAAATTCTGGTCTCAGAAAGAACCTCTGGCCCTGAAAACTGTTTTCACCAGCTAAGAAGTTCTGCCTAACTGAATTTTGTATCCTCAGGAAAGGAGCATATACTACTTATCAAAAGTAAACACTTGTCAGCTGTGACCTTCTTGCAGCTTCTGAACCTCTGCTATTTCTAGTGCTAACCTATCCCAACAAGGAGTAAACGTCATTTCACTAAGCCCTTACCTTTCTACTTGTTCCGCATGTATTCACACTGAATTTAAAGGTTGCACTCTTCTCTGTCACTAGACTGGGTTTGCACTGCCTATCTCTTAAGACAAGCAGGCTGGTGTCCAGATCTGCAAGTCTTACCAGTTTCACTGCAGTAATAACCATGATGCCATTGGGAAGGCACTCTGGAAGAAAAATACATGTGTCAGTACAAATCAGGGTACAAAATATAGGAGCTGGAGTCCTACAATAAAGAAGTTCTGTATGGATTTGCTAGCAAGACTTTTGCCATCTCATGAGAATGAATGTTTGAATGACTCTTTTTAGCACTAGAACTTAATTTTCTTCAGTCTAACACCCTAAGAGCATGCACTACATGGAGTAAAGGAGATTTCACTTGTTTTTTTCTTCCTGGAACATCTCATCCTCTCCCAAAGGAGTTCTTCTAGCCAATGTGTTTTAGTACATTCCATCCAGATGAGTGAGTTTTTGATGATGAACATAAGCTAATACCTCAGGCCCATATTCCCACCAAAAACAAAAGCAGCAGCCCCAAACATCCCCAAGCCATTCTGACAAAGATTTTTGATTTTGGAAGTGAGAGAGCAAGTAGATTTTTTCCTCCTTCCCCAAACCCGTACCTAACAAGATACTCTCCAAACTGTAATTTGACTTGTCTTGTAGCATATTACTGGACGCAAAACATGACAGGCAGATAAGGTATCATGCAAGTAAAAACTCTAGAAACTTTCCATATTGTGTAGGCTTATGACTTAGTTATGCAACTCGAAAGAGCATAGGAGCTAAAACCCAACATGTTAGTGGCAATGTTCTTTACGTATTAGCTTTGAAGGTGAGAATCTGCAGGAAATGGAGAAGTCCTTCCTGTTAGCCAAGGTGATACCATCCTTCAATGTAAATTGCAGTGAAGCCATTACTCCGGAGGTACGAATACCCTGGAGATGACGACCACAGGTTAAACAAGAGAATGAAGAGCCACCATTCACCTAGAAATACTCAAAATCTAAGATAGCAGGTTATCACAAGTCAGAGGTAATTGTCCCTGATCGAAATTTACAGAAGTGATTTTATTTTAATCCAGAGGCAGACAGAGCTTTTTCAATAGTTTTATAATACAATGAAGATGCCACTTCCTGTACAACTGCCATTATAATGTTATTCAACCTGTAAGTGCTTGCAAAGAGCTTTTTCTTGACCACTTCTGCCAACATTAAGTAAGGGAAATTAAAATGTTCTTCCAAGGGTAGAAAATAGTCCTCCATTAATCCTTTGAAGCCTACCCCAAACTGAAGCCTTATTTTGCCTACAAGGACATAGTGTATCACGTTTACATCTCATACCTAAAACATGCCTTTTAATTAATACAGACTGGCATCCTTACCTCATAATCCACAAGGGAAGAAAGGAAAGGGACAGAGACAGCCAAGTGAGTGCTATTGTCACTCAGGCTGAAGTTGTACTTCTGTGCAGCCTCTGGGGTCAGGCGCTGGTCTGAGACGAAGGGCAGCCAGTTCTGGTCCACATCCCCATGAGTAATAATGAGGTAAAAGTTGTTCTTGTCACAAAATCCTCTTGCACTGGGTAGTACTGTAATACAATAATACAGTTAAAGGTCAGCCAAGGTGCTAACTACCAGCAGAGTTTTGAAGTGCTATTTAGCACTGTCAGCATCACTGGCTGAACTCAGCCCAGCTAACTGTTAAGGCTAGTTGCAGCCAGACGAGGACAGTTTTGCCCAGGTTCCACTAGCTTACCAGCATCTTTAACAGTAGACACTGCTGTGACAGGGACAGTGAAGGTCTCACTTGTTGGATGGATTACAAACTCCAGTGTGACATTCAGTGTGTATGCTCTCATGTCATCTCTCACATACTAGGAAAATCATATTTAGAAAAAAAACAGTGATGATATCACTTCCACACCATGGCACGCTGCAGTGTCTCAGTACACACCTCTTTCTTTATGCTTGGTGCATCAAATGGCACTTGTATTACATAGGCTTTGCTTCCATTAGCATGCTGGATCTCATATGTTAAATATCCATGCTGAACAGCTTCAGGTATAGTTACAGTTGTCCCCTCAATGGTCAAGTGCACAAGCTCTACATCCAGGAGAAACATTCCCACTGTAACATTCATCAGCCTCACACTCAGATTGGAGTCTGAAAAGGAACATGTTAACATTAATCTCTCATCAGTGCCAAAGTGTTCTGTAGAATCAGTTTTAGGCTACTTACTGTTAGTTACAGCAAGTTCTACTTGTTCAAATGGTGTTTCTATTTCCTTGATGATGGTGTATTTGGTTAGTCCCCATTTGTTATCCTCCCACTTGTGTTCCAAGAACAGGTTGATGTAGTATTTTACTCCATGCTGTCCACTGCTCACAAAAGTCTGGAATTTTATATAAACAACCTTTAGTATAATACGACTGGCTGTAAAGTTGTATCATAACATTGCAGGGTCAGATAGAGCTATAGCTACAAGAAGTTGTAATCCTCTACTCTGTGGCCCTGCTTGTACTCTGGGAAGGAAGTAAGAAAAACAAACACCTATGTGGCACTTGCTGTATCCCTATGATTAGTGTTTGCATTATCATTTTTATGGGGTCTACTTTTCTAAGAGTTTGGATTATCAGGATATTCAAGAGACTACCTTTTAAAGTTGCTCCCCACCTCCTACTTTCAAAGCAGCAGGGGACTATTTTATCAGCAAAATGGCTCCTTCTGCGATTTCCTTTGAAGTTCAGATGTTATAACATTCACCCAGGGCTCAGCTCACTCCAAGGGACTAGATTTAGAGGTGTAGTCCCAAAGCATCCCAATATCTTGCCATTTTGCCACAAGATCACATGTTCCCATTCTCTTAGATGGTTTGCATAAAACATGCCAGAATTCACACGAATCTAGCTAGGATTCTTTAGAAGGAGTATGACATCAAGACTGAAAGGCAAAAGCTGTGTTAACCTGAGGAAGGAGACAAATCAATAGTTCTTTACAGGATTGTGTCCATCTTTGTTTGTCAGAAGGAATCTCCGCAAAGTGATGCTTACAAGAGCTATCTTTGGACAGAGCTTTTGAGATCTTTGATTCCCCTTTTCTTCCTCCTTTCCTCTCCTCACTTCTCCCCTTCTCCTATCATTCGGGAGGAACAGGATGAAGAATTACCCCTCGCCATCAAAAGAAAGCACATCACCACTAAAAAACAATCCAAAAAAGTACAACAAAAAACAACTCCCCCCAAAAAACACAACAGGAAGAATACTTTGCCTGCCATCCAGTGTGACCAACTAACCTTGTAATAGCCACCTTCTGCACCTATTGGTATCTTCATAGTAATTGCATTTAAGTCATTAGATAACACATACTTCCTGGAGGCCATTTCTTTGGCAGAGAGTTTGTGTAGGTTCACACCAGCTTCAACAAGCACATCCTTAAAGCTAGTTGCTCCAGTGGAAAGTGCTTGAACATATTTTGGAACGGTCCAGATGATTGCTTTGTTAGTGTAATCCACACCATCTTAGGAACAAGACGGGAAAGCTGTCAGCTCATTACTGTAGTTACAAGTCAGTCCCTGCATATTTAAGCACTGGTGTAAGGTACCACATTTCTCACCTACAGGACATGCTACAGCAGTATCCACCATCAGGATCATCCACTGCTGTTTGTAAAATGTACTTGATCTCACTGCAGAAAAAGTAATTCCCTGAGCCTGCAGAAAAAGATCTGGTTAGACCTGTACAGTCTGACAACTTGCTGGGTTAGAATGAGTGCACCAACCTTGACCAGCTGAATTTGTGCAGCAGTATATGGCACCCGCAGCAGAATCCTGGTGTCTGTTGTGTTGAGTCCATAGCCAGCCCTCCAAGCATCACTCATAAGCAGAGCCCTTTTTTCTTCAGGTTGATGAAACACTATCTGCCATACTGAGGCTTCTCCTACTTTTTCCTACTCAGAGAAACTCTTTAATAGTTTAAACAAGCTATTTAAATTGAATTATTTGCTATATATGGCTTATCTTATTGAACTTCCCAGTTTTGTTGCCTCTGATAGCCTTCAAGCTTTGCCCTGCTCAGCCTCTTACACAGTGAAAGCTTTCCACGTTAAGAGCATCAAACAGGTATGGCACTGAAAAAATCATCCCTTCTGTATGAAGATGAATAATGGGGAGGAGATTAGCTGCACTAGTACACTGAAAATACAGGGTCCAAGAAGGAAAAAAGCCCATCTGCAGTTAATTCCTGGGCCATGGAGTCTTAGACTGCTTTTGTTGCATACCCTCTTGCCTGGGCAAGACTTCATTTGTAGGCTGACAAAACAGTCTCCACTTATTTCTTGGAGATGACATCAACAGCTGTCTGTATTTCTAATGGATAAAACCCTTATCCTAAAAACCAGTTGGTAAGTTCCATTCATCCTACTAAAGTGTTTTTAGAAAGGAAAATTTATACTGTGTGGACATAGAAGGATGGTGGCGTCAAAAGTAACACTAGCTTTTACTAGTGCAGTTTTACCTCTGGAAAAGAAAAGGTCCAGTCCTCAGGTTCATTTTGAATGAAGTCCTTCACAGTCTGTGGAACACCCCTCCTGACAGAAACCTGAATGGAAAAAGCCACTGTAAGGGTAATGCTGTTGGCACTTTTCTCCTTGTCTTAAATTTCTCACAAGTCTTTCAGAACTTGCGGGCCAGTATGAGATATTTAAGGGAGACAGGTTGCCCAGAGAGGCTGTGGATGCCCCCTCCCTGGAAGTGTTCAAGGCCAGGCTGGATGGGGCTCTGAGCAACCTGGTCTAGTGGGAGGTGTCCCTGCCCATGGCAGGGGGGTTGGCACTAGATGATCTTTAAGGTCCCTTCCAACCCAAACCATTCTATGATTTGATGATTTTTATTTTAATTCCACTCTTCAGGATAATAATTATGGCATAAAACATAATGGGTTGTACATTATTTATAGTCTGCTTGATTTCAGCTTTTTTTTTTTTTTTAAATTTATTACGTAGTTTTAGCATTTTCACATTCCTAGCACCTAGCCTGCTTCCAAATATGGCATCTTCCAGTACATTGCTTCCTTACCTTGAAGGTATTTTACCAAAAGGTAAATACTTCCTGTCCTTACCTCCATGTAGTTACTTCCACATACTAACTCTCTTGGACTCCATGGGCCATAAGGGCAACTTGTAATTTTCAGATGAGTTGCAGCATTTTTCATATCAGGTGTATGAGATGCTTTGACTTGTATAGTTACTGTGAAGACATCTTTCTGTATGGACACAGGAAACTTGTTAGACTGATTTTTACCGGGAGGACATCAGCTATTCTTGTGACCTAACTCAGAAAATCCACTCATCAGCCTTTGTACAGAAGAGCAACTCCATGTTGAGATGTTACTGTTTCCTACTTGGTTAACTACATAGCCTGTATACATCATACAGGGGTATATCTACACAGCCACACAAATACTTTGGGGAAGAGCTTCAGCCTTTCACATAGCCCCAGAGTATGGTAGGACAAAATGCATCCTAAAATACACCTGATATTGCGTTTGACAACATAACTGCCATGAGCAAGCAAAACAAACAGGCAAACTTTTGAGATTAAACATTAATACATTCTCAGATATTAAATACTAGAGCAAAGCAAAACACAGCTGCCAGGTGGAACTCCCTGTTCTTATCCAGAAGGCAGTTGCCCTTTTAGGGCATATGGGCATAGGAAGAAGCATATCAATGTTATTCCTGGAACACAGAAAGTTCCACCTGAACATGAAGAAAAACTTCTTTACTTTGAGGGTGACGGAGCACTGGAAGGGGCTACTCAGAGAGGTTGTGCTTCTCTGGAGATATTCAAAACCCACTTTCCTCTATAACATACTCTAGGGAACTGCTTTAGCAGAGGAGGTGGACTAGATCTCTAGAAATCTCTTCCAACCCTTACAGTTCTGTGATTCTGTAGGACATTCAAACATCAATACAGCTGGAATATTCTCAGACCTCTGGATTCACTTGAGGAAAATTAAATAATTTTATGCTACTAGGTGTTCAAGACAGTATGACCTCTCAGTTAATGCCTACCAATAGTTTGGTGATCTTTTGTGCAAAGGTCATACACAGCAGTGCTGCATTGCAGTCAGAAATACCTAAATTAATTTGACTCACCTCCAAGCGAGAATGGCAGCTTAGTGCAGAAGCATGAAACTCAACGGTACTCCAGCCACTGTAAGTTACTGTATAGCCACACTGTGATGCCAGGTCCTCATCTAGCTCCCAGGCTATGCCAGATTTATCTGTGGGCAATTAGTTCAGATCAGTAATTAGTATTACTTCTGCTCTGCAAACTCTCTCAGCAACCCACCCTTGCCCCTGGGGTTCAGCTGTCTCAGGTTCTCTCTGGCCCAGCTGCATGGTCAGACTTCAAAGAGAATAGCAGAGAGGTAAAGTTCAGCAAGAAAGTATATAGAAAGATAAGGAGGGCAAAATTACAAACAGACCGGGACAGGAAATACTAGCAGCTGAAGGGCTGAAGATGATAAATTACCAATATGGGATGATGCAAAATCCTAAAGGGGGGAAAAGACCCCAGTAAATACTGAACAGACAGATCAGTGTCAAAGTTGTCATGGCTGATTAATGATGACAGCTTGCAACACTAGGGCTCTGTTCTGGGGCTGGCAGAGGTCCATGTTTCCCTTTAAAGCCTGCCTGGCCGATGGACACTCTTCGGGAGTCTTATCAGGACAAGAAGCACATTAAAGCTTAGCTCAAAATTCTTAAGCTACAAAACTATTACTGTTTTTTAGCCAAAAAATATTGCTTTATACTTTCAAGACATATAAATCTCAATTGCAGAGTCTATTTATGTGTGGGTGAAGATGCTAGGGCACAAAAACACACATTAAGAGGGATTTAATGCAAGTTTAGCATTCTAGAAAGATATAGTGTGATAGACTGTATCTAGTCAGACAGCTAACAAGCTTTAAAAGCCAGTTCAAGGCTGAGTTGGCATAGTCTTACACCTGATGATGTCTATAGCCCTAAAGTTACCTCACTCTGCCCTTCCAGGGCACTCTGTGGTGCTTTTCACTTGAATGCACCACTTGTGATTACCTAGTCTGCAGTCAGAAGTCCCAGCTAATTTGTCTCAACTTCATTAAGAATTTAAACCCATCTACTATATCCCTTACCTGTAGGAAAAAAATAGGTAACTGTCAGTGCAAAGCCAGTAGTGTAGTGCCAGCTTCAGCTAGTGTATTTTCAGAGTAGCGTATGTGGTTACTGGGGAATATTTTTACAAGGAGAGAAATCCACTAGCATCAACATGCCTAACTACCACCATACTTTCCTGCACAGTGCATTTAACTTTGAGACCAGAGATAATCACAATTAGACTTGATGTTGCTAAGTTACAACTCAACTAGGTTATATATAAATAAAGGTAGCTTTTTTCCTTTTTTTTTTTTTTTTTTTTTTAAATTAAAAGTCAGTCTACTTCCACAACTATGTGAGTGGAACATGATCCAGGGAATTCTAGTATGAGGGCCTCAAAACATTTTAAAGCCATCACCCTGTGCAATTCCCCCTTTAATTTCTTCTGTACCAACTTACCAATAGCTGAAAAAGATAAGTATTTGTCTTCAAAGTATTTTGCACTCAGTTGTATACGTAAGAAGTTCTCCAAGCACTCAGAGCTCATGAGTCCTATATTGAGATTATTGGAAAACAAGTAAGTACAGAATTAAAGGTAACAAATAGAAACTTGCTACTTCTCACGTTGCTGTGTAAATAAGAGTACCATAACAGTCATGTTTCACTATCTCCTATAAAGGGATGTTAGAGGACATCGATTTTTAAAAGAAAAAAAATAAAAAGCAAGAAACAAGTGCAAACAAACATAACCAACAACAACAACAAAAAAATCACCAAGCAGCATTTCCAAAAGAAAATACACTCAAGAACATATACCCCAGTGGTAACAGTGTCTGTTCAGCTAGCACTGCTACTTTGAGCAGCCAGTGATGGAAACAGGATTCTGCAACAGGACAGAGAGTACTAAGTCAGCTGCCTCTAGCGGAACATTGTAATTGGAATAGAACAAAACAAGAAAGACAAGAATATCCCCATCCAAAACACTGAAAAAGAAAAAAAAAGAAAAATGATAATAGCAATATTAATAGTAAAAACCATGCCAAGATTACCAACAAAATATTCCCCCTGAAACACACAAAGGCATTACCTACAAAAAAAAAAAAAAAAAAAAAAAAAAAAACGGGNAAAAAAAAAAAAAAAAAAAAAAAAAAGCTGGAAAAAATTACATAAAGGCTGCTTACAGCAGTATTACCTCCTGTCTCTTGGGTCCCTGTTTCAGAGATGAATATCCCTATCAATAATGACCTGTATGAGAAAACAGGGATTAGCAAAGCTCTAAGTTTTTGTAGGTCTAGACTTCAAAACTGCAAAATGGGTTTGCCTTAGTTACCACTTAAAAGTTAAGTGTGGTAAAACAGAGAAGCTGATGCATCTGATACCTTTAAGAATGCAGCTTTTTGTTAACTACCATGAAATTCTTACCTCAGCACCAAAGTCAGCTCCATTATACATTTGCTTTATCACAGCCTGTAGGGTTTTTTCTCTTATAGCTAGAAGAAAGCATAAACCTCCTTCATCAGCATTCCACAGAAACCAAAGCCCTTCTATTTTCTTAGAGTCTTAGGTTAAATGGAATGGCCATCCCCTTTATAATATTGAAACCCATTTTCAGCTGTTTACCCTCATGACTACAAACCTATAAACCATACCACCTGCTCATTTGCTTTACTAATTAAGCTTGTTCCTATCTAGGTTCCTTCAGCTCCAGACCTAGCAGGTTGCTGGATAGAGGGAGATAGGGCAGTAGGATGAGTGGTGCTGTTCTAGTGATAATAGAATTGCTAGAGTTGGAAGGGACCTTAAAGGGCCTTCTAGGTGTTGGTGTGGCGTCTACTGGTATTTGCTGTGAGTTTTGAACATTGTTTGTGTGGAACTATAACAATATCAGTAAGATAAACAATAATAGATATGTTATTGTTTTTAATAAGGAGTGCTGTATTTCAGTGTTCCTTATCTTCAAGGACAGTCATCACTTAGTCTAGCTGTCAGTCACTCTATGCAAACAGATCCTTGAACTGTCAGAGCCAGAGTTCCCCACTGGGAATTCTCATTTCTTCCTTCATGACCAAAACATTGCTTTGATTTCCCTGTTTCTTTGAGCAATGTTTCTCTATTTTCTTTTCTAATAACTTTACCAGGACTAAGGAATGTTCCCTTTGTTTGTATCAGTGAATGTTGCTCTGTGAGAGCTGAGAACTGCAAGAGTTCCTCTATTATGTATTTCATACCTAGACTCTTTATATTGGGGGTCTTTTTGTCTTAAGGTTTTGACTGTGACAGTCTGGTTTTGCTCCTTCCTCTGTATACGTCCAGGCTGTAGGAGAACAGAGCTGAAGGATTTGTAATTAACAACAATGTCCTGGAGAGGGAGCATGAGACCCTCCTATCGGCATGCTCTGTCTTGCTCCGCAGCCCGCTGCACCTTTTTCGACATTTATTCAGCATTTGTTCTTAAATCTAATAAATACTATACAAGGTCATTTTAGGCAATATATGCATTTATTCTGAAGCTAATTATTGCAGCTATCCTTACTGCACCACTCCTGCATCTTTAGAAGTATCAAAATAATAAAAAAAAATCAAATGTGAAAACAAAGTTTACCATGTTCCAAGATAGTGGGTTTTACCCCAGAGAAAAAAAAAAAAATTATCCCTAGACAGCTTGTTTTCCTGTTGTTTCCTTTTGAAATTCCCCTACTTTATGAATTTTTAACTTTACAAGGAGTTTTTCTGAGAACCATCACTATATAGTATGCACTGATGATTGTTAAGTGTCCAAGTAGCTTATGCTTTTCTACTCTGAACAGGCTCTAGCCATGTTTCCATTAATCCTTTAACTTACCCATACCCAGCATCCTGGTGGCGTCTTGTTCAGTTTTTGTAGTTTTAACAGGGTTGTGGTGTAACCACATACCAGAGTGGGAGGAGAATTACAGTAGTCCTGCTGCAACTCAGCCTTATCACAGCAGTACTGAAAACATTACCCATCTGGCTTACCTGCACAGCTACTGTCTGCTTGTTTTATTCTTCTGTTTCTACCAGTCAATTGTAGATTAAGTCCTAGTTACATTTACTTCTGTTTGTTTATCTATTTTAAATTTCTTTTGTGATGTAGCACACATTATCTTGTACTGTAATTATGACTCTGGGCAATAAAATAACATAAATCCAAGACTATTTATATCCAGCCAAACCTAAATTATCAGCTGACAAGTAGAAAGTAAAAATCTTGTCTGTCAGAGTTTTAATTTCTAACAAATTTTGAAATCATAAAGGCTTTACTCAAAATTTATGGCTAAAAAAGAAAAAATCAAGAGTGACAGACGAAGTTTTTCTTCTGTCCTTTTCATAAGTATCATGGTAAGAATAGGAAGAAATTACGTAGTATATTGCACACTTTCTGGGCTAACAACTGTGTGGAAGCAGGTGCCACTTAATTTCTAGTATTGGTATGTCTTAGAATCACCAACCTGTTGTCTGGTAACTGATAATTCTCTCAAAGCACGTAGTAACTTGGATGGTCAGATCATGTTGTGTGATGACCCTTGGATTAAGAAGAAAAGGAGGTCTGTACAATCTAATACAACTATCTAGTAACTGTACTGTGAAAGGTATTTTGACTTCATATTTTGAAGGCAAAAATGCATGATAAACAAAATTCAAGTAACAGCACTTTTCCTGATAGATAATAGATAAGTCATTGTTAATGGGAATAATAAAACCAAGAGAGATTTTGCAGTCTCACCCTTGTAAAGTGACCCTCATAAAAT
Organism: Alectura lathami; assembly: GCA_013399715.1. Classification (NCBI taxonomy): domain Eukaryota; kingdom Metazoa; phylum Chordata; class Aves; order Galliformes; family Megapodiidae; genus Alectura; species Alectura lathami. Next base: position 176,793 of record VXAV01008967.1, on the reverse strand, counting down.
GTCCACCAGAAAATTTATTACTTGTTTTTTTCACAGGGTTGTAGTGCAGAATAAGTTATTCAATGAACCCTGTCTATCTCAATCTATATCCTTCTCCTCACATGAATCTGTTCCTAGACAGTGTGCTTATGGGCTGGGCTAATTTAAATATTTTCCATGTAAAAATAAATAAATAGATGGGGAGATAGAAAACACACACTTCATCTGTAAGCAATATCTGCAAGAACAGACACATTAGATAAAATGAGGCCATTAACTAGAACTCAGCAACTTAGGCTGGGCTGTCTCTGCTGCAAGATATGCCTCCTCTGGGGATATGAATGATTTCCTAAATCGCCACTGACTTGATTTTCAGCTAGGTGCAGTTCTGCTCTGTGAGTATGGTACAGTTAAGATCCCCGGAGAGCTAGGAAACCATCTGTCTCCGAGCTATAGGTGGCTTTCTTGGGGGTCCCCCATGTTCAGGGGCAGTACTTACAAACATCATTTTAGCTGACAACTCACAGATTAAACCAGGGACTGGCAGATTTAAAAGGACAAAAGTCCTGTTAAAGTTTTATAAGTCATGCTATTCTAGTCCTTTCTTCTCTGAATAGGGAAGGAGATTTGAAACAAGCCTCCCTCCAGGAGTGTTAACCATGACCATATCACCTTATGAAGTGTGTGGTGTTTTGCACACACAGCATGCATGAAGCCATGCTTCTACCCCACCTTCTGCCTGCTTGTACTTTCTGACTGTCATGTCCTTCAGTGTGGTGACTGAAGGGCAGTGGATGCCCTCCTCTGAACCAGAACCATAACCGATGCAGTTAGCCATGAGATCTGTTATTGGGAGTACCATTTTGAATGTTTGGTTGCATCAGCTTGGCTCAATAAAAATGCAACAAATTAAGCCAAAGATTTACACCAGGAAGTAATCTGGCCTTGAAGTCCGGTTAGAATTTGAGAATAGGAATTTATGTGCAGTGGAGAACAGTCTGTGGAAATGTCTGGAACAAAACGCAAAGCAATTTAGATTACTGTGATAGTACAAAAGCGCTTTGTGTAGGCAATTTAAGACATCTGCCTATGGTCCAGACATCTGTGTGCAATGAATACCAGTTTCAAGCTAGCTCTCTATTTATCATTCCATGATGTCCATCAATAATTGCTGTCCCTGTGCAACCCTGTCTTTGTCTATATGTAGTTACATATGGTTCCTTGACAACTGTAATAAACAAGGAAAGAATTACTTGTTCTTAAATGGAAAATACAATCTGTGATCTAGTTCTATTTCAAATACAGACAACAGATTTTATTCTTCCCTCCCATTCTCTCCCTTTGTCTGTATTTGAAGATGTCATTGCACGTATATATCCCGCAAAGTAATGGACACACAAACTAGCTCCTGTCATGCAGACGGGTCACACAGATAAAATCCTCTGTACTTTTATCTCATTTTCAGTTTCAATCCTCCTTTGATGCTGAAGAACTTGAAATGCTCAGGTCAGAAGCCAGGCTTTCTTTTTTTTTTTTTTTTCGGTCACTTCAAATACTTTTCTGGATTTATAGTCACTATTTTATTCATTTATAATCCTATATTTTCTCATATTTGTGTACATTTTTTGAGATCTTATAACATAATTTTTTTACCTGAAAGTAAGTAGTAGCTGTTATAAGGTTATCAGGTCTCTGAGGAGACTGCTGGTAGCAGCCTTTCAGTATCTTAAGGAGGTCTACAAGGAAGTAGGGGACAGACTCTTCAGCAGGGTCTGTTGTGATAGGACTAGGGGAAATGGTTTCAAACTGAGAGTGGAGAGATTTAGCCTGAATACAAGGAAAAAAAATATATCATAAAGGTGGTGAAGCACTGGCACAGGTTGCCCAGAGAGGTGGTGGATGCCTCGTCCCTAGAGGCCTTCAAGGTCAGGCTGGACAGGGCCCTGGGCTACCTGATCCAGCTGTAGGTGTCCCTGCTCACTGCAGGGGAGTTGGACTGGATGGCCTTTAAAGGTCCCTCCCAACACAGATGATTCTATCATTCTGTTCCATAAGAAGAAAGTAAATTTTCTTTGGTGCAAGCCCATGCACTAGTCTGAATTAGAACCTGTAGCAACAGGCATAGCAAGTGAAATTATTGTGCCATCTCCAGTAAATAAACAGATTTGTTCTGTCTCTTCAAGTAATCCCATACAGTGTCTTATTAGCAGTCAAACTGAAGCAGTGTACAACCAAGAGAAATCTTTTCAGAGTATCTTTATAGAAGCTAATTTGTAAGTGTAATTGTAATTTATTTAAATTCAGTTTTATGCTTATTTATTGAAGTATCTAAGGTTTTGTGCTGCAGTCTTAAAGGATAATAACCTGATCCTATTTGATTTCGGTGACCTTTGGATTAGGCTTTCAAAGCTTGGAGGATGAGGTTCTCTATGTTCCCAATATACTGTAAACAAAGATTTTTTATTACTATTGATTGGTGTATTTAGAAATTTGGAAGTGTATTCAATTGCATCAGTGTTTACACTGCTTTCCTGGTAGAACTCCATATTGCCTTTGGGGAAGAAGGTAGGTTCCAATTCAGATGACACGTCTCATCTCCCCAGAACTGGCAGGCATCCAATGTTAAGTTAAAGGTCTCACAGCAAATTTTATAATGGTTGGGAGAAAAATCTGGTGGTTTTTTTTTTTTTTTTCTGCTTTTGTGGTTTTTTTTTCCAGAAATATTTATTTCCTGTGGAAACAGATTCTAACCATAATGAGTCCAATGATGAATGCAGGACCATGAAAGATAGGGTGAAGTTTACTTGGAATATCTTCATTTTGTGTGATGAATTGTGTAAGGAAATACCAGTCAATCTGTCATATTGTGGAGACTATTTTGTGAATCAGGTCAGAGAGGCAAAACGAAATGGGTGTAACTTCCATTTCAACTCCACAGCACTCTGTGGAAACGGCTATGCCAAAGAGAAGTTATGCTAGCTCTTCCTAACCCTCCTTCCTTTTTTCCCCCCTTTCATCTTTTACAGTAAGACAAAATCAGAATTGTTGCACTGAGTTAGAACATTATACTGAGATTGGGACAGTTTACTTCAAAGTTTCTATTGGTTCTTGGAAATCTCATTGAACATCTGTATCTGTGTGTCCCATTTATAAAACAGGGTTAATAATAATAATAATGTTACACAGAAGTGTTAGACAAGATGTAAAAAAAAAAAAAAAAAAAAAAAAAAAAAAAAAAAAAAAGTAGAAATAATGAAATATTTAGCAGAAGAGAAAATTCTGAAGAAATTCAGTCTGGAAGTGTCTGGGTACATTGCTTCAGCTTATTGGGATGGAACCTCTTGAGGTTCTGCTCTATCACCTGGAGATTGTGGACTGAACGTCTCATGTCGCTGCTCTCCACTGAAGGCCTAACTTCCCTGCCAGACTTGCCCACCCACAACACACTCTGGTGTGTCAATGGGTATCAGTCTGCCCTCTATTTTGGAAAATGTTGCATGGCAAGAGGCTCCAGGCCACTTGGAGAGGAACAAGAGATATTTAGCAACTGAACCACGGCTGCTGCAAGGTACCATGCTACCTGTGTTTCAAAGTTACATGGACACTTAGTAGTTTGGCAGTTAGTTGTGGCAAGGTTTTATACAGATGCTGCTGTCATCTTGCTGGAAGGATTTATTCTACGGTAATGAACAGCTACAGTTGAAAGATTCAGGGTGATGACACAATCCTGGGATGGAGTAGGACTGTGGAAGTCACCTTTATCTAACACTGATCAGGACAGCTATGAGACATTCAGGCATAAGAACATATTAACCCTAAAGCCTAGATATATAAATCAACTAGATTTATATACTATTTTCCTTCTTAATTCCACTTCACTGACAGAAAATACTTATTTGCTAAAATTTCAGAATTTGAGTCTAATAAAATATTCAGAAATTGATCCTTACTGATTGCATATGAAAGCCTGGTATTTTCTATGCCAACAGCTCTTTTTGCCTTCATTTTTACAGGAGCTGCAGAAACTGGTTATTTCTGAAGAAACAATAATTTATCAAATAATTGACTATAAGTTTCTGATTTTACTCTCATCATAGAAAATTAAGAATTGTTCTTTTGAAACTTGTAAAAACAAACTAGGACAAGACTGGTATTCTATGTCCAAGATCTTTCTCTGTGCATCTTCTGGCTATAATTTCATTAATTAGTTTGTAGAATGGATGTAAAATTAGAGTTTCTTATGTAGTTCAGGAGTCCGTTTAGTGTAGCTTAGTTCAAACACTTGTTTGTTATCTTTCAGATCAGGCTATGGTTTGACTATGCATTGTGTACAGTATTGCACTGAAGTCTTCCCTGCTTTTGGCTCCCATGCTCTGAGTGAACCTTTATATCTTCGTTGTGCAAGGCGCTGCCCCCACAGGGGCATCACTTCAGCTATTTACAGGACTGTGTGATGGACTGGGTTGGCCAGCTGCACCACCATTAGAAACAAAACAAAACATATTTTTGTAGCTCTTAATCAGTACTGGCACAACCAGACACAAGGAGAGAAGCTAGGTTGTTTTGGCATGGGGGAGGAGGGACTGCGTGTGGAGATGGCATACTGCTGCTTCCAACAGACTGTCAGACAATGTATTTTCAGCAAAGTAGGTATTTTGGCTACTTCTGCCAGTTATTGCAGAGAGGCAGGATCTGGTGACCCTGAAGAGCAGGCAGTGTGGTTTACTCCTCTCTTGAACTTAGATGAGATGGGTGCAGACTGAATGCTTAAGTGAGACACCTGTAAAATGTGGTTTGAGGCTGACATGAGACTATAGGAGAGGCCTCATGAAAACTATGGTTTAGATGTTTCCTATCTTGTCTATTCATGAAGTGGCTGTTACTGTGCTGAAACTGCAGGTCCATTTGCAAGCTGGGGTTTCTGATATTACCCAGCACGAGGAAGGCGATCAAGAGATCCCTGTCTTTAAAAGAAGGTGAAAAGCAGGAGTGGCTCGACTCTTTTTTATGGTACAGTTGCCATACCCTAAGCAACATATAAACATTCCATTCAAGAATTTAATCATATTACAGATCAGACTACTATGGCTTGAGAATAAAATGTTAGACTTAGCAATAAGATTTAATTTTACATAAGTTGAAGGGAACTTTTTTTTTTTTAAATAATTAAGAAGCAGAACTTTGCTGTCAGTACAGAAGTATTGATGAAGCTTTTAAAACAATTTGTCAGCCTGATAATACATCTTTGTCCACTGGATTTCCTAGGACTGCTCTTAGAGCTCCTGTGTGTAGCAAGTGAAGCCTGTATGTCTGCAAAGCAGTTTGCTTTGAAGTTCTTTGCAGTCTCTTCATAGCACAGGACTAGGAAGTAACACTGATGTTGATTTTTCTTTTGAGAAAAAACACTATGTGCTTTGAATGCCTTAAGTAGAACTTAAGGCAAAGAGTGTGGCTGGTATTCAAGAAAATATTAATACAATGGCAGATTCTGCTACATCTACTTCATCTCAAATATATAGAAAAACCCAAGAATTACAGGATTCATACAGTAAATTTTCATATACTTGTAGAGGTCAAAGATCTTAGGTTTCTGCACTGTGTTAGAACCTTCGTAATTCATCCTCCTAAACATTTACCAAGTCATGTACCATTTATTACATTATTACAAGGAGGTGCTACAGTGCCATTAAACCTAAGCTTATGATGGGACTCATACATCTTTCCACTGAGCAATCCGGTTACTCCATAGCCCCTTTATAATTGGCCCATCTGTTTTTTCATTGGTAATCTCAGTCTCATCAGATGCACTGCTTGCATCTGCATTCATCCAGTGTTTCCACATTCAAACTGGACATATAAATAGATGTTTGCTTCTAAAGGAAGCACTTCTTAAAGCACTAAATTCTAATCACTGTCGGAAAATGGAAATAGCGTTGAGAGGTCTTTTGATCAGGGTAACTATTCACAGCTGCCTTTGTACAAATGTTAAATGCTGTTATTTTGATTTGGTGGTTTTCCAGATATGCTTGCAGCGGTGTCCTGAAAATCTCAGGACTAGGAAGAAGTTTGAGTCCATAAATCCACGTCTTTTGTCTCCCACTATTACAGGCAATCATACATTTACACACTATTACATACAATCATTTTCATAAGCTGATTAAAACCCACTCCAAAACAACCATGTTTGTTGGACTCCCCTGTAAAAGAATGTTCCAGATCTTTATTTCTTTAATGTTTAGCAATGTTCTCATTTTTATCCAGTGTGCTCTTGAGCAGCTTATATTGGTTCGTTCTTGCACCAGTACAGCTCTTGAGCCTCAGTTACCCTTATTCCTTGTTTTTATTTCTCATATTTAAAGGGAGGAGTCATGCTTACTTTCACTCTTCACTTACAGAAGGAAGCATGAGTCTTTCTCATCCCATCTCTTAGGTTTGACTCTCCAGTCCTCTCAACAGCTATGTAGCATCTATTCCAGTTTGACGTACCTTTCTATATTATGGGTGATCAGAGCTGAATACAAATGAGGTTCCACTGGCATATATATGCTGATGCAAATGCTTCTCTATCTCCACTGAAAATATCTTGGTTATTTTTTAAGGCCATGTTCTATTGATGGCTCATCATCATGCTGTGACCAATTATTGCGATGATAACTTCCTCTGTTCTTTCTAGTGATAACGATGAGCAGATGGATTAAGCAAAAGGCATATCTTCTTGGTGGATCTGAACTGCTGGATATGAAATGGCTCCCAACTTTAAGTGGCACAAAACTTTTTATCACATTATGCCCTTTTAATACAGCTGCATAAAATGGAACTTGCTTACACTCAAATAACTTCAAGAAAGGGCAGAAAAGCCCCACAAAAAAAGGTGTGTGCAGTGTGAAATATAAGCCAGTTACCTGTACTTCTAACACCCAGCATGGCCTGTCCTGCTTAATCATTTTTGCTGGGCATTGGACCTGAGATTAGATCTAAGATGGGGTTTCGAAGTTATTTGTTTTGTGTTCAGACAGATTTGTAGGTACAAGCTATAGTGCTTACCAAGCATAATGCAACAGAGCGCATCATTGTTTGACAGAAATTAGATAATAGCCCAAAAAGGCTTTGGAAAACTGTGCTTGACAGCTGATAACAATAGAGGGCAAAATACCCCATTTCATCTGCTTTCTTAATTCAGGGTCTACATTTTAGTTAGATTATAGATGTATTAATGAGGATGGTTATACATTCTTTTGAAGTCAGAACAAGTATCCTTCTCCAACATCAATATTTCTTTTTGTTTGCATCACTGAGAATGGGTTAGTGACTCACTGTCAATGGACTGTATAGTTATTTTGGTGGTGGTGTCATTTTGGTTAAAACCTCTTCAATAACTGCTAAATCATAATGAAAATCATGTAAATATCCTGTACTGGAGATAGATTTCCTTGTACTTTAACTGCACAGAATGGGATTTACCTCAGCTAAATTCTTTTCCTGTTATTTTTTATTTTAGGATTTTAGCTTGTTAGGATGAAGGTTTTTCTGCAGTTGATCAGATGGGACAAGTCTACCTAAAAAGCAATTCCTCTGACCAAATATGTCTAAGAGCAAATCACCTGTCACTGATAAAAGAAGGTCCTAACTGGTTATCTTAGGCTGAAGACCTAACCTTGGGAGCAATACAAATGACTGAGCTTCATAGCATTTTACTAAAATTCAGTATCCCCATAGCTGAAAGATGCCTATATGCACCTTCCTTTGGAATTTATATAGTAATTGTATCAAAGGTCTTCATCCATGGATTCTTTAGATTAGGACTATTCCAAGATGTGAACAAGGTTCTGAGCTTTATGTGCTCTACTTCTTTCCCAAACGCATTAAGTAAACAGAGGACAGTAATTAAAAAAGTAGTTGTTCCTTCATACACTCCAAAGATTTTATTTGGCTAACCCAGACCCACAAGAATTATATAGCTGCTTTCATTATTCATTAGAAGAGCATGGTGGAATGCTTTCAGATGTAAATACCCTTGCATCTCAATAATCAGAGCCATATGCCTATATAGTGGTATTGATTCCTGGCCCATTTTTCTCTGAAGTCTTGAAGGAAATCTTTGCAATTCTATCTTTCACCCACACAGTTTGTGACTGATGGCAAGCCAGAGAAATGGGCAGGTCAAGGACTTCAGAGCTGAACAGAAATGCAAAGTAAGGACAAATCCTCAAAAGGTAAGAAGACAAAGTTGAACTAGAAGAAAAAGTATTGAAGATTTGAAAAGAAATAGAAGAAAATAGGGTTTTAAAACATCGGATGAAGCAGATTGAGGCACTGCTATAACTTTCATACTGTTCTACTAATTTTAGTATCACCTCACCTTCCAAACCCTGATTTTCAATGTCTTCTCTCTATAATTCTGTCTCTGTTATCCAGCCTTCAGAATTTTTTCCTTTGTACTTGATTGTATCAGATCTACCCAAAGAAATTATGTACCTGGACTGGGATTCTTCAGGAACTGCCTTAGTAACACTGCATAGTAATACAGTTGAATACCAAGAGAGAAGACAGCAAGGGAAAAATAAAGAAGCAAAGGGCAGAGAAAGAAGGTTGAAGAGAAAAGATCCCAATGTTTTTTTACTTCATCTTCCTAGTGAAAAAAACAAAAACAAAAACAAAAAACAACCACAAAATACCATCTCCACAACCACCAAAACCAACAAACAAATGTTCCCCTCAAAGGCAAATAAACAAACGAAAGCCAACAAAAACAAACCAAAAACCTTTTATAAACCTGTAGGAGAAATGAAAAGATTAAATATGGTCTTTCTTCACCATTATTTACAGATGTGCTTCTCCCACTTGTAGAGCACCTTTTACCTCAATAGCTATGCTTCCCCATTGGTTTTTAAAAGTGAATAACATTGTAAAGCTCATTGTAAGGAAGAAGTCACCTGTGACAGATTATGCATCCAGTGTGTGATTTCTGTGTTAGACTGTGTAATGATAGCTGCTACACTCAGCATCTCCAAGTGAGTTGACGTTTATGTATTGTGCTTCCATGGTCCTGCTTTTGACCTATTCTGTTAGAGGTCACTCTGTAATTTCAGATAGGAAGAGCTCCAGGAATGTCCTGTCTATCTCAGTGAACAAAGATTCAATAAATTGGAGTCCATCAATTTCTATTAATCAAACCTCTTCATTAATACATTTTCAGAATAAACAAAACCATATTTTCTAGGAATGGTAGATGCTTCATGCACACATACATTTGACTTCTCTTCCTAAGAAATGTGTCAATAGTCCAGTAAGTTGTGAGCAGCTTGTGCTGGTAAATTTCTTTTCTTCTGCTAGACTGAAGATCTGTGATGGTTCACATATTCCTAGAACAAATTACAAATTCTTTTAAGTTAAAGTATTAGCAGTGTTCTCCTCCGACTTCACTAACAAAATCAACATTAAAAATACAGTAAAAACTCTGGTTCTGCAACTGATGTAAGATTTCCTCAATCACACTCTCACAAACACTTCAAAACATTTTTTTTTTTTTTTTTTTTTTTTTTTTTGGTAATGCCTTGTTATCATTGGAAATATGCAGTTTAGTGAATTGAAGGAGCTGTGTTGTACTATATGAAGCTATTTTCTCAGGCTAAATAGGGAAGAACTCTATAAATTTATGAAGAAAGTTTTTCCGCCTGGACTAAATTGCAAAAATTATAAATACATATTGATTTTCTTAAATCAAAGGATTGTAGACAGTCCCCAGACTGGGGACACTAACATAAGCACAGAAATGCTCTGTTTGTAATCTACCTCTCACCTGTGACGACGTAAAACCACCATCTTACAATAGTAGTTTCTCCGATTTGTATGAGCAGGAAGACTGAACCTCTGTGGGTACAGTGCAAACCATACGCAGAACTGAGCTGAAGGAAATAATCTGCATCCAGCCAGGGTGCTATGAAACCTGAAATCCTGCACTCAAAAACATGTTAGTCAATAGGAGGGCGATAAGCTGTGGTTCCTAGGGGCTCTTGTGCAGCAAGTGGAAATTCCCCATGCTGGGTGCTGTGGTGGCCATGCATCAGCATGTGCCGCAGGGAGTGGAAGCAGTGTTGCAGTCCCTTTCCCACATGTCCTCTTGCAGGCTGGAGCAGAGTGGGTGGGACTGTGGTGAGCGGAGGAGATCAGATTCAGCCGTTGTTGACAGAGGAATTGCCATTGTAATTGATATTTTGTTTTCCCTCCAAGAAACTACGTAAGGCAGCGTGACTCCCACTTTGTCCCACAGCTGTGCAGTTCGAATTATGAGCATTTGTGGAGGAAGAACATCGAGTCCATTTGCCTTTAATAGCATCCCCCTGGTGTAAGTGTTGACAGAACTTGGTTGAATGAAGGCAATTCAGGGAAGAAGACAAATAGGGGAAAAAATGGCCAGCCCCCAGGGACGGCAGAGTTACATAAACACAACAAACCCCAGCACGACACTGCTCAGAGCATTGCTGTTTCCAGTTCAAATTAGCCAGTGGCAGCCTGACTTCGGATGGGCTCACTAGGTGGTTTAGAGGGCCGTAAACAGGATGCGAGCCATTTTATGGGGATCACAATCCCTTCCAACGTGGCCATATGTTCTCTAGCACAATCTTTTCACTCCGCCCCCTCCCCTGGTGAAAATCTTCTCATCTTAAGAAGGATTCAAAACAACAGTTTTGTCTTGAGTTAATTTACTACCAGTAGCTTTGAAGGAGTTAATATTCGTAAACACTACTCTGGGCACTTAATAATGATTTGTTCCAGAAAACAAGTCTTTCTGGTTGGCCTTTGGCTAGACTACAAGATACTGTGGGCCAGCTTTATGTAAGTTGCTTATCCCTAGCAGTCTTCATCTCACAATCCTTTTAAGCCAATAAGCAACAGTGAGCACTATTTTGCAGTATTATAAACCTCTGCAGTGCAACAATGGTGACAGTGTTGCAGCCTAGTTTTCCCTCCATCTCTTTTCCCATAAGCTCATGCCCACCACCAACAGCTGCCAATAAATTTCCCTGCATCAGGAAGCTAGAATTGACCTCTCTCCTTTTCAAGATGGGAGAGACAAGCAAATTTCAGGGCATGTTTTCAAATGAAGATGCAGAAACCTGCCAGAAACCTCAAGTCAGCCCTCTATGTAACAACATGATCACAGATGAGGGGAGTTGTGGTGTTTTAGTGGAAGCACACACAAGAAAAAACTGCTTTGTAAGGGAAGATGCTCCTTCAGATATCTGACAGCACTGCTTATGTGGAAATAAGCCATGATGCATCAAATACAAAAATAAATGCAGTTCCTAAGTCTTGTGATATTTCTTGATGCAGATCAGAAAGAAAAGATGTCTGGATCTGCAGAATACTGGGTGGAGAAAAGTGACATTTTTAAATGTGCTGCCCCCAAGGGACTGGGCCTGCTGTCCAGCAAAGAGCAGTGCAAGTTTATGCTGATGCAAGGAGCTGTAAGTTATGATAATGCAGGTTGCAGCTTGACAGGCTGGGTGAGACGCCAAGACAGCACGCTTCTGCCCTCCGCGGCAGGCAGACTTGGACCACGGGATGTACCAGTGGCAACAGTGGTGGCTAATGAGAGGCATCGCTAAATGTGAGCAATGAGCCTACCACATCCCCCTTTGCCACACAGATCTCAGCAGGTGTTAGGGAAATGTCAGTGCCCTTGCTCCCCTCCCTGGGCAGTTTCCAGCCTCTCACATTCTCACCTGTGATGACTTGGGTTGTGTAACCATCTGACGGGCTGCTGTGCTCCAGTACCATTTACAAAGCCAGTGACAATGTTTCTGCAGGATCTTTCAGATTTTATGCTGAGATCCCTAAACAACCCACTGAGATGACCTCATGTGTCTTCAAGAGGAATTCTATTCACATTCCTGTGTTTGGATAGTTCTGAGAAAGTCACTCTGCACTCAGTCCCTTAATTTCTTGCAAATTTGCTGTGACTAAATGTCATTCTGTGCAGGTCATTGGTTTTGACCTTAATATACTTCTGGTGAATTAGGTTTTTCAGAAAAAAACATTTAGCAGAAATATAGATTGTTCTGCACAACACTGAAGGGTTCATGTAGTATCTGGACAAGCCGTATTCTGCTGTGATTAAAGCTTCTCTGACTGATGGAACAGGAAGATGACAAACAACTTTTAATGAATGCAATTTTATACCATGACATGGAAGAAGAAAATCCATTTCTGCACAGCAACAGTAACTTAAGCGAACACCAGACAATACAAGCAGAAATATATTGTCTTAGGATCCCCAACCACCTCAGTCTTCACAACCGAGAACACTTGTGGGGCTTCAAAATTATTACTGGGAACACAACAACATGGTGAGTATTTATGTTGGCTAGAAAACAGGAGGTTATTCTTGTTGAATAACCTTGTTAAATTGAACTCTTTGGCTTAAAACATGTAATGAGTTCTACCAATAAATAAATAAATAAATAAAAAGGTAAAAAGAAAATTAAAGGCACAGAGAGAGGAGAATTTACTGCAACATTTTTCTATGTTTTATTTATTTATTTTTCCATAAGGAAAGATTCATTAGAAATTTAAATAGGGAACATTTTACCAAGTGGATTTTTTGTTTTTCCCCAAATACTGAAATCAATTATGATAACGTTTTTGGTTTAGAGGGCTTTTTTAATGAAAAGTTTGAAAAAGTTTACGAGAAGTACAGAAAACCCTCCTTTCTCTGCATCAAAACTTGTAGTGAAGGTATAAACCTCCACATTCCTCCTCGGCAGTTTTCAAAACAACATTGGAATTTCTGAAATATCCCGCTGTCAAAGGTCCAAAGCTGTGCTTTGAAGTTACACGGAGAGCTCGCCTCACTTTTTGCTACCCTTCGGCTTTGAATAAGGCAGAAATAAGAAAACTTTGAGGCATAATACCAGGAGAAACCACTTTCCCCCTGCAGCATGCGGGTGACCCTTCACACAGCCGCCAAGTGAAGCCATCTATTTGCCACTTCAGCAGATCAGCGGTAGCGAATCGATAGCGGATCAATCGCACCCGCGTTGCCACTCGCTGCGCGGTGCTCGGCACTGCCGGTGCACAAAAGCGGGACGCTGGGAGCCGAGCCGCTCAGTGCGGAGGGACCCGCGGCACAGCGCACAGCTTGCGCTGCCGCCTCCAGCCCCGCAGCATCCCCCGACCCCGGCACCTTCCCGCAAGTCGTGGGAGCGAGGGAACTGCCGGTAGGTGGCTGCGAGCGGGAACGGCACAGCCGGGTCCCCCACGCGTGCTTCGGGGACGGGACCCCTGGGTGCGGCGCGGGATGCGAAGGCAAAGAGCGGGAGCTCTCCGGGAGCGCTCTGCAGGACTCCGGGATGCCGTGCCGGACCCCCAGGGATGGCTCCGCCCGCCC
>VXAV01008967.1:150943-161595 GCA_013399715.1 Alectura lathami | reverse complement strand
TTTTTTTTTTTTTTCAGTTGCAGGAATTGAAGAGTGGGAAATGTCCAGAAATAGTTTCCTGGTTGTTTACGTTGTCTGCTAGATCTTCTTTATACAAGATAAAAATATTTGTTTAAGTTGATCTTAAAATAAGCAAAAGCTATATGTATTGATAGCAGAGAACATTAAAGCTCTTTTTTGAAGAGACTTTTCTCCTTGAACACTATGTCTAAAAGTCTATGTCAGTCCTAGTGCTAAGACAGCCCACAAAAGTAGTAGGAGTCCTTCAACTTCCCATCTGTGTTTGTGGGCAAAAGAAAAGACATGAATAAAGGTTGAATTGATACAAACTCCATTGTGTTCTCTAGAGTTACTCCAGAGGCAGATGAGGTTGGATATTTTCCTAAAATGTCCTTTATACAGAGTGTTTCTAGGCAAAACATTTATTTGCTCACCCTCGCTAGGACTTAGCAAATTTCCCAAGGCAAGAAGAATAAAAGCACCTAAAACCTGAACAGATAGTAAATCAGTATTAAGAGTATTAAGCTACTGATAACATGTTAGCTGTGGAACCACAACTAAATGCAAAGTAAAATCAGACATGAATAGTGCCAAGACTATGGAACCGGTCCAACCTCAAGGCAAAATGAAGTTCAGCAGAGCTATAGGGGGACGTACAGGGAGATTGCTGGGCTTCCCTGTTCAGAGCATCTGCCAGGGGTGTGCTCCTTGTTCTGGCAAGCCCCCAGCACAGCCGGAGCTGGGCACAGTGCTGCCCCTGCGCTGGGACAGCTGCCAGGCACTGGGTGCATCCTTTCTCTGTGCCAGCTGAGCATGCTGAGCCCCACATGCTCCCAGGTCAAATAAATGCCAGTTAGCAAGGAGTGTGTGTGAAAGACAGATGCTCTGCGGAGTCTGACATGAGCAAGGGTTGGAGTGAGCAGCAGAGTGCAGGCTGTTGGGCAGCATCTTTCCTAACAGCCTGTCCATCCTCTTGGTTACTTGCAAATGGGTTGTGGCCAGGCTTGCTTGTTGCCTCCTGGAATCTCCTGGAATCCCTCTCTGGCTCAGCCTAAGCCCATTTGTTTGCAGCATGCATCCTGTCTAACGTCTCTTGGTTTAGAGAACTTGTTTACTTGCTACTGGGGCACGTATATTAAAAAGTCCTGCCCAAGGCTAATGACTAGAAACAAGGCTCAGGTCTCCAAACTCACATCATTCTCTGCCTTGCAAATTTTTAGTTACGGGATGTTTGCCAAAGACACATAATAAAACAGAGCTCATGAATAAATGAAATGTATTCCACTAACCTGTGGATATTTTCTTCTTATCTTTTGCCCCATCTCTTTTTCTTTCTTGTTCTCCTTCTATTCTTTTCTGTTTATTTTCTTTCTACTTTTCTAGAATTTTCTTTCTCCTTCATTATTTATGGGATCATTTTATTCTCTTGCTGTGTTGTCTCTTTATTTTCTGAGGGGGGAACACCCCCAACAGACCAGGCAGGCTGGTATCTGATTGCACTTGTCTGGTTCTCTGAAAAGGGCCAAATTCGTAGCTGAGAGCAACTCTCCTTGGCCTGTGCCAGTCAACTGATGCCAGGTGATCAGCTGCTCTAAGATATGACCGCACTTTGCTTCTCCATTCTCCCTCGTTCATTCTTTGCTATACCTCATTTCCTTCTGTGCCCTTTTATTTCTCTATATTCTACTAATGCTCCCTCCATTTATACTCTACTTTCCTTTTTATTTGAATCTACTTTGTTTTGTCATGTCTTCCTGTCATTCATAGCATATCTGAAGACTCAACAGTAGTGTGTTAAAATGCTGTCATCTGTTATTTGTGGATAACTTATTCATTTTTTTTTTCTTAGAAAGAAGACTCTGTATGTGACAGCTGTACGTAATGTTTTGCTTTGTTTTTCGTTCTGCTCCGTAAGAGATAACTATTAAAATATTTATCTTCCTTGTAAAGGGAGAGGGTGTTGGCTGTGTTGGTGGTTATTTTCTGTGGGAGTTCATTCCACACTAGTTATCTTATTTTCAAGAGAGATTTGTCTTCTGGAAAGATGAGCTTTCTAATTTAAGTAAGAAGGTGTGACCAGCGTTCTTGTTCTGGAGCTCAGTTTGCTCTGGATTCATGTCACTCAGGTTTTACAGGTCAAGCCCGAGACCTTGAACTTCATGCACTGCTCTGCAAGGAACAGGTTGAGGGAGGTGATCCTGCCCCTTTACCCTGCTCTCGTGAGACCCCACCTGGAGTACTGCATCCAGTGCTGGGGCCCCCAACACAAGAAGGACACTGAGCTGTTGGAGGGGGTCCAGAGGAGGGCCATGAAGATGGTCAGAGGGCTGGAGCACTTCCCCGACAGGGACAGGCTGAGAGAGTTGGGGCTGTTCAGCCTGGAGAAGAGAAGGCTCCGGGAGGCACCTGATAGCGGCCTTCCAGTACCTGAAGGGGGCCTACAGGAGAGCTGGAGAGGGGCATGTAGTGACAGGACAAGGGGTAATGGCCACACACTGGAAGAGGGGAAATTTAGGGTAGATATTAGGAAGAAATTGTTTACTGTGAGGGTGGTGAGGCACTGGCACAGGTTGCACAGAGAGGTTGTGGATGCCCCCTCCTTGGAAGTGTTCAAGGCCAGGGTGGATGGGGCTAGTGGGAGGTGTCCCTGCCCACGGCAGGGGGGTTGGAACTAGATGATCTTAAAGGTCCCTTCCAACCCGACCATTCTATGATTCTATGATTCTGTGATTCTACGATTCTACAATTCCATGACCAGTCTGAAGCAATGCTCTGAGTGGCTGAGTTGTTGGTGATGTTTGTGTAGATGACTGTGGAAGGCTTCACTTTTTGACTCCTCTAAATTGTTTCCCTCGTTGCTATCTGTTCTGCTAGGTGCTTCTGATGCCCTCAGCCTTAGCATGATTTTCTATTCTCCATCCCTTTATCCACAAGCTCTCCAACTCACCTTCTGATCCTTCACACTGAAGTGCCTTACCATTTTGCTTTCACATCCCTGGAACATCTGAGCTGAGAGCTCCTGATTTACTCTATCTCAGCTAGTGAGCAGCTGGGAGATGTCACAAGGGAAGGCCCTAATGGCTGAGTTCTTGCAGATATTTCCACCGGCCCTTTGGAAAGCCCTCTGTGCCAAGCAGACAGCACTGGGAGGGGGACATCAGCCTGACCTCAGCTCTGGGTCTGTCACATTCTCATCCAGGTAGATTTATGTCTTAAGGGTTGAACTAGGGCAGAACTGATCCAAGTGCAGTGGCGGTCAGGCAACACTGCACCATGCTCACCTCTGGCAGAAATGCATTTGTCCCTCTTGCCTGGTGAGGGGTTGTGCTGGCACGATGTGCGTGCTCTGGAGATGCACCTGTTTCACTGCAGCCGCATGTGCTCTGAAGAAGATTGCCTTGGGATAAAGGCTAATAAATGAACTTTTTTTTTGGCCCTTTTTGTGGAGATGTTTTTGTCTTACCTGTCTGTCAAGAAAAAACAACAAAGGGCACGTGGACAAAACAGTGTGGCTGGTTTAAGGAGGACAGCTTATTTATCATCTGAAACAAAGAGAATTTTGCTTTCCCTTTCTTTCCTCTACTTTTGTACATTTTTGTCCTTTGTTTATCAGTGTGGACAAGCAATTGAGATGCCAACTGATATCTGAAGTACTGGTTAATTCTTCTATGTGTTTAATCATTCCAGTCCAGTGCTGTTTACACGACAAGCTCAGAGCTCATCCTGTGCAGAGTTGCTGGCCCCTCTCCTCTTTTAGTTATCACTAAAAGCAAAGCAAAGACAGAGGCTTTATAGTTTTGAGAATGTCCGAGTAGAACATGTTGACCCGCTGCATGACGTCGAACAGCTCACCCCTCAAGTCTCAGGTTCTGCTTCCAAAGCATGGAGCTGAAGGTATCTGCCTCACAGCACTTTTAAGTTAATAAAGTGCTATGAGCTTTGTGGACAAAAAGTATCTTGTCAGTAATAGTCTTGTAAAACTTTGCATTAGCAATTTGCTGTCCCATATAGGGAGCATTTCATGTTTCTCTGTCTGTTGTGTTTCTCTGAGCCTAACAAATTGATCAGTGCTATTGATGTAAATACAGGCAGGCTACCTGTGGGAGGCAGATAACCAACTCAGGAAAAATCTATGAACAGTTTTGATTTGGGTGGAGGAGTTAAGACACAGTCTGTGTAGTTTGATAATAGTTGGAGGCACTTCTGATAGCTCCATGCTGCTCCTTGCTTCTCTTCTGCCTCCTCCCCTTGAGCTGACAGCAGCTGATGCTGCTTCCAGCAATGTTACCTGCTGTGCAGGCTTCAGCACAGGAACCTCCCTGATGCAGCGGAAGAAGGTACTGCGGAAGGCAAGGGGACTCTCACTACTGGCTTCAGTGGGAGAAGAACTGACCTCGTAGTCTGTGAGATGCAATGATAAATGTACAATATTACTTTAGCATATGATTGTTATCAGTCAGCATGTTGAAAGTGTAGTGGTAGGGAGGACCACATATGTCCCAATGAAGACTTCTTTTTATAGCAAGTTTTATTATATCTTTTCTCTCCCTTTCTCTCCACCACCCCTTTTTAAAAAAAAAAAAAAAAAATCGAAAGTTAGCTGAATCACTGTAACTGCTGATTTAACTGGATTACAATTCCAAAGCTGTTTTGCAATTTTATGAACTCTGTTTATTGCCAGTTGAAAGAACAAATAGAGCCATAAGTTAGATTTTGATTTTGAAAATAACCAACCTATTACTGCAGCATAAATTTAAACCATCCTTGGTTTTCAGCCCTAGCTAGTGATAAGCACTGAATAATGGTTTCAGCATGACATTTTAGTGACAACTTTTCCCTGAATCAACTGCAGAATGGATGCTGCCTTGTATATTCTTCTCAAGCTAAGAAACTCTGTGTGCCTCCCTGTCCAGTGCAATGTTTGCACTTAAAAGGACAGCCAGTGTGGACCAATACTGATTTTTTATTTCATCTGCAAAACTGGTAAAAGCTTGACATGAGCCAGAGGGATAGTATGGGTCCTTGTTGATACTTTAGTTCAGTGCCTTTAGTATGCAAAGAGTAATGGTGTTTATTGTCTCAGTTTTTGGTAAGTTGTTGTTTTCAAGGAGTTGTGCTTTTTCTCGTACTGTTTTCTGACTGTTACACCAGGCAAAGAACAGTTTTCTCCTTTATTTTGATTAATTTTTTAGGATGACAAAAAAGTGAAAAGCTAAGGACAAGTCAGTTCTTGGGGTCTCAGTGTATTTCGTACTCATGAGAAGTCTGTGGGATACATTGAAACCTGTGAAACTTAAATACTGAAAAAGCATACTGTGCAAGCACATGAGACTGGGCTGGCATCTCCAACAGTTGCTGGTCCTAGTCCTGTGACTTGGATCTCAGAAGCATTCAGGCATTTTTCACTCAGTGACAAATCCTAGCGATTACAGCTGGTGGAAAGCGTTCATATGTTCAGAACCAGTCTGAACATTACAGGACTTTGAGGCCTCTGGGAAACTGTTCGTCGCGGTTTCATCTGAGATAGAGTTCATTTTCTTCATAGTGACTGGTGCTGTGTTTTGTGTATAGGATGAAAATAGTGGTGATAACACTCTGATGTTTTAGTAGCAGTGCAGTGCCTACACAGACGTTTCAGCTTCTCACACTGTCCTGCCAGCGAGGTGCTTGGGCGGCACAAGCAGCCGAGAAGGGACAGCACCAGGGCAGCTGACCCAGGCTGAGCAAAGGGATGTCCCATTCCACGTAGCATCCTGCTGAACAACAAAACTGGGGGGAGCTGGCCAGAGAGGCTGCTTCTGTGGGGCTGGTTGGGCATTGGTCAGTGGGTGATGAGAATTTACATCGTGCTTCACTTGTTTTGTATATTCTTTTGTCATAATTATTATCATTTTTCTTTCCTTCCTTTTCTGTCCTATTAAACAGTCTTTATCTCAACTCATGAGTTTTACCTTTTTTCCCTCATCCCACTGCAGGGGAGTGAGCAAATGGCTGTGTGGTGCTGAGCTGCCTGCGGGGTTAAACCACAGCACTGCTGCACAAAGGAAGCAAGAGGCAGAAGTCTCTGCATCTCCTCTTTCCCCTAAGTATGAGTCTCCCTTTGGCATCCTGCTGTGATGCACAGTTGAATGTTGGCTATTTTCTTTAGAACTTGCATCCCTCCTTGTGCCATCATTTTTTCTCTCCAAGGCTCTATTGAGCACATGGTGGAGTGCTTCATTCAAATGTAAACCAAAAGAATGAAAAGTAATTTCATGTGTTTTCTTCTTCTTCCCATTGAATTGTAGATTAGCTCTGCTACTAAGGCCAAATGGGTTTTTGCTTAAAGCGGTGCTGGGTGATACTTTGCTTTAAGTAGCAGCCTAGAAAGGAAACTACCAACTGAAAACAAATATGTATTGTTCTTAAAGTAGTTTCATCTGATGCACAGAATGTGCTTAATTAAATTTAATTCTTCCTCTGAAACTATTCTCTTCTTCAAGGAAAGTCTCAGAAAACATAAGTTCTCTCAGCTTCAACTGAAGCTGGAAAGTACTAATTCCACAAAGGCTTGTATCCACTGGTACTCATGGATGTGGGTAGCGAAGCAGGAACATAACAATGCTCAATTTAACATAAAAAATGCAGTAAGCAAAACATTGACAGAAGATTTATCTCCTTTTTGGTGAATATGTAATCAGGTTCTCAGATCTCTTTCTGGATCTGTTGGTAATGAACTGCCACACTACCGTTGCTACTTTCAAATCCCTGTGGCTCTTTCCTCTTATGGCTCTTTAACCCTGTCCGCAGCAGGAGGGTTGGAACTAGCTGATCTTTGAGGTCCCTTCCAACCCAAGCTGTTCTATGATTCTATGATTTGTGGGAGTTTATGAATCTGTCTAGCTGAGGTTTAGCCCAGGCAAAAACCTGAGAAATGCCTTGTCCTGTTAAACTTTTCAGCAAGATTTCTGCTGATTTAGGATTTTGCCAGCCACTTGTCCTCATTTTTCTTCTCTAGACATTCATATATGTCATCTTAGACATTAGAAAACCATGTTTGAAGAAGTAGAGTAGGAGAAATTCCTTCAGTTTGGTTTGTTTTCATACTCCGTTCCAAATTTAGATTGTCATTGAGAGGCAATGGTAAGGACTGCCCATGAGTAAATTTAAAGGGCTTGACATTGAGTCCTGGGTTGAGCAAATGGCTGTGTTGTTATGGGCTGTGCAAACACATTTATTGGTATTGCTAGAATACAGCCCATTCCCATAAAACCTCTAGCACCTCACTAGTTATGGCAATGTGAGGCATTATTTTGCGTATGTAAATCCAGATGTTAGTAGCTACTCAACACTTCCTGGAAAAAAAAAAAAAGGCAGGTAATAATACTGACAGGTGCTGAGATGAATTGCACTCATAGGCTAATGCTTATTCAGA
This sequence comes from Alectura lathami, assembly GCA_013399715.1. Lineage (NCBI taxonomy): Eukaryota > Metazoa > Chordata > Aves > Galliformes > Megapodiidae > Alectura > Alectura lathami. Next base: position 154,181 of record VXAV01008967.1, on the reverse strand, counting down.
GAAAACTTACTTGCTGGCTGTGCCTTTTTGCATACAAGGACAATGCCTCAGCTATTTCTGTGAATATTCAATTGAACACTTGTGCAGTGATGCAGTTTTATATCTTAGCCTGTCATATACCTGCTTCATACCTTTTCTGGCAAATGTCCTTTCTTGCTAAATGTTTTGTGAGGGCAGCCAAGTTGAAGTAACCGGGGAGGTTAGCGAGGACTGAGATGGATAATAGTACAGCAGTATGCTGGAGGAGTGCTGTTAAAATGGATTTCAACAGACGGGAGAAATTCCACCCAGGCTGCAAGAACACCATGCAGCGGTACAGGCTAGGGTGCTGCCTGTATGGAAAGCAGCTCTGTAGAGAAGAACATGAGCATCCTGATAGACTACATGCTGAACATCAGTCAGCAGCATGCCCTTGCAGTGAAGGGCTAGGCTTTATGAGTAAGGCTGCAGCCACAGAAGCAGTTAATCTCCCCTACTCGGCACTGTGAAACTGTATCTGAAGTATCTGACTGCATCTGGACTGTGTTCAGTTTTGGTAGCCTCAAGAAGACCATGTCGAAGAAGATTAGTTTGTGTTGCTACCTGGAAAGTTGAGAGGAGTGGAACAAAGTTATGTCCAATGGAAGAGTGATGGACTAGATTCCACAGTCTCTCTGGGCAGCCTTTATCACGGATGATTAAATAAATATCTTCTAAAAATTGTCTAGGAATACCTGATCCTACCTTGAGGGAGGGGAAGGTTTGAGCTAGATAACTCTTCAAGGTTCATTCCTGACCTAATTTCTGTAGTTGCTGGTATATTACTAACATAACCATTTTATATGTAAATAAGAAAAAGTGATTGAGATACACCTGATAAAGAGAACAGACTACTAGGAGCTGAATTTAAAGTAAGATGTTATTTGGCCTGACAAAGGACTCCAGGTATGCCCTAGGAGTTGAAGTAAGACTTGTTTGGCCTGATAAAGAACACCGGTAATGCCCTGTTATCTATGCAAGTCTCTGCAAAGACTACTATCAGAGCCAGTCTTGATCAGCTAGTTAAAGGGTCAACTCAGCTCTTTGTGTTTGGAAAGTACACATTGAAGACTTAATTTCAAAGAGACCCCAGGACCACCGGACACCAGGGCACCTGGCCAAGAAAACATGTGATAATGATTTACCTGATTGTAATAACTCAGCCTACAGTTATGAATATGTATGATTTTGTGTAATAAATAAGTGCCTGTCGTGTGATCTGGTGTGCAAGCTTGGAGGAGCGATCCCCCTTGCACCCAGCGCTGTAATAAACATACCTGCTTTATAACTTTCTGAGTTATAGGGTTTGTTTCCGCGTATCACACCCGTAGCAATATTGTAGGGAGAGAACAAGAGCTTTGCAGAATAAAACTAACATGGTTTCAAAGGTCATGGGTAGCCATTTCAGTGGTTTATCACTGTGCCATCCACAGCTGAATTGTACGTTTATATATTTTGGTCCTGTGGCTGAGTGCTAGTAGAGGTCTGATTGCTAGTACAGCCAGGACTAATTTCAGATGTCTCATTAAAGGTTTTCCTGCTATGATGTTCTGCAACACAGTTCTGGGTTTTATGTTCGTAGGTGTTCTTCACAGCATAAGATGGAAAAACCCTGCTTTATGGAGGGCATAGATCTATAATTGTTTAGTACAACTTTTTCACACGGTCAAACTGTCTGTTGCACTTTGACTTTATGTGCTTTAGAAACATTATTTTGCTTCTAAAAGAGAAAAGATTAGGAAGGAGAAGAGATAAACTCACAGAGCAGAAATGATCAACAGTCCTGTAGTGTCAGGAGTCATCTGTGCTAGGAAGCAGAGGACAATTCCTCAGACTCCAAAATGAGGAAAAATAAAATTTTTCCTTGCAATTACAAAACCTAGGATGAACTAATGAATGGAAGTTTTTGAATATCAAGTCTGTCTTCCTGGCAGCGAGTTAAATCTTATTTTTAACTCTGTTAAGAAATATACCAATATACCATTTTTCCTTTGTGGAAAATTGTCTGATGCTGCAGTCATCTATCAGATATTTTTGACAACTAATGGTAACACAAACTACCAATGTAAGTGTAACAATAGGATTTTATTTTCATTGTGCTTGATGGAGAAGTACTTGAATGGGAACAATGTAGGACTCAGTAGAAAATGAGATACAGAATACAGATTTAAGGTAAGAATCTACAGAAATTGTCCTTGTTGCAGACATCCTTTGACATACAAGTTGCAATGTTCACTTCAAATAGTACGGCTTGTTTTGAAACTGTGCTTCTGTTGGAAGCAGACTGTCACAATATGAACTATCAAAGAAGATTACTGTCAAAAAGTTAACCTAGAGAGAAAGAATTTCTTTTATAATCAGATTATAGCAAAGTTGACTGGTTCTGATAATGCTTTGTGCACCTTCTCATCTTAAATTTTTATGTGAGCTTCAACAATAGGGACAATATAGCTCAAGGGAATGCTCAATATCTTCTACTGTCTCTGAAAACGGACAGGTGTCATTATACAGCATTGTAACTATGCTTAACTGGTGGAGATTTACGGGTAGATTTTCAAGCAAATAAATTTTAACCTGTCAATTCCACTTAGCTAAGGTCTGAACAGACTATAAATTGCAGAGCCATTGGGAACATTGAGGAGTGCCAGGCTTGTTAAGTGTCAAAGTGTATGTTATCCACAGGAACTTTTCAGGTTAGGAAGAGGATATTTTTTTTCTTTTTTTCTTCTTCTTTCCTTTTTCAATCATTGGACAGGATGACCATTCTGATAACTGAGATCTTGCTTCCTTCTTTTTCTGAGAAGAGAAAGCAGTTCACATTACAGATCATGTTACCAAAGAAGCTTTTGCCATGTTGAGGCTACATCTGGCAGTTTTTTCTTGCTCAGTTCTTGTACCCACCCCTGGGCATATACTCTCTTCTTGCTAGCATCCTCACAGTGAAAATCATCTGAATTTCACCTTTTGGGAGGATTCATTTTACCTAATATTAGCCATATGCCAGTGAGATATCCTATGAGTTATCTAGGCTGCTCATCTGGTTAATTCAAGGAAGGATTTCTCTAACAGACAGCTCACCCTACCTGCGAGCATGTGACCAAGATAAGTGGGATGAACCATAGGCTGAAGGGGCTTATTCCTCTTTTCTTGATTGTATTCTTTCACTCTGAGTTGTTATAGTTCCATTTCTTCTTTGATCAATGCTGTCTTTTGTAGGAGT
>VXAV01008967.1:101154-122254 GCA_013399715.1 Alectura lathami | reverse complement strand
AGAGTTTCTTTTTTTTTTTTTTTCAAGATCATGTGAAACTGAGTCATGAAAGTTGAGTGTGGATAAAAATGGCACGTTTGGTCCTTAAATCTGAAATGTTCCACAAAGACCGAATGTTCTGCATGGATGGTAACAGGCTGACCACTTCTGGATATGTCAGCAAGTTGGTGAACATTTTGCTACACACACCAGAAGGCTGAAGATCCGCTCTCCCTTGGAGTCCTTCAGATAGTCCCCATGGAATACCCACATCTAGAGCTCTGAAATGTTTCTCAGATCTTAAAGTGTCATTGCTTGCAGAGGAACAGGTCAATGTAGGACAACAGTAACTAAGAAATGGCAGAAAGTATGACATTTGAAACTCTGGCCATGTTATTTCTTTGCTCCACTGTTTCTAAAGAAAAAATTTCTTTGTTCAGATAGGGATCAAAATCATATCTTCAGAAATACCAAAACCGACAACTTCTTTATTAGTTCTAGTCTCAGAGCAGTCAGTAACTGCTGTAAATATAGGGATATTTACAGTTCAGTTTCCAAAGTGGTAGACAAAGTGTGGATTTTCTTACGTGTAATCAAACTAAAGCTATTTATCCTTTCAAAAATCTATCCACTCCTTATCATTTTATTTATCTCAGAATTTGCAGTAGGGAATGCCAATATCTTTTTTAAAAAAAAAAAAAATCTGTATTAATCTGTAGCCATAATTTGCAAAAATCTTCAAACCTTAGCTCTTCTGCAGTGCTTGTTTTACAAATTGCGTGATATGAGTATTTATGTGTATAAACAAGCTCTTTTTGTGATGTACCTCAATGAAGAGAAGTTTGTGAAGAGTGGAGGGAAAAGTAAGGGGGGTTTAGAAAAACAGCAATGCTTACAGGTAAATTTTGGATCTAAACTTTGCTACCCACGTGCTGTCATATATCGAATTACTACCAGTAGCAAGAGAACATTTAAATATTTATTCTCTGCAGCTTAGTCTGATAAAGTTCTGTTGTGGCTCGTTTGTATCCGTTTAATTAGTTTTCCAAACAGCAAAAATGCACTGACAGCAAAATAAAATAAAATAAAAATTACAGCTGTTACTTTAATGTAGAGAAGAGATGAAAAATAATTGTGTGTTCTTGTTCTGCAGTCAAATATAATTGCCTAGTCTTGTTCTACTGCTTAGATGCTGTGGGTGCTAATTTTACTAAACTTACATGAGCTGCATCATTTCCTTTGCATAAAACACAAAACCAAGCAAAAATTATCATTACTATTATTTATTTTTCACTTTCCTCCTCCAGTAACTCATGCAAGCTGTGAGACACATTAGGTTTTTAATTTTATTTGTCTGTTCTCTGTTTGAAAAGTGTATTTGTCTTCCTCACAAGATGACCATATTCAGCCCCTTGGAGGAGCCATTTGTGATTGGACCTGTGGTGACCGGAAACTCAGACAAAATCTTCCTTAGCACCTGAAGAGATACAGTAGCACCTTCCTATTCAAATACCTTCCTATTCAAATAGTCAACAGACCTGTCTAACCCATCTTTAATGGAAAAAATCACAATCCGTAAGTTGTATGGAGGGGATAGTGGCAACAGATTTGATCCTGTCACTCATTCACCAGTAGAGCCTGTTGTCAATTCCCATCTCACTACCTAATCCCCTGTCACTACTGACAGGCATCCTTCCCCTTTTTCAGAAGAGGGCTTACATTAAATCCAACACTCTCTCCCCTCCAATCACCTTTTTAACATAATTCCTCTGATGCCTGCAGAACTCACACTACTCATGTGACTGAGCTCTTAGGTTCTGTGCAACTGCTCGGTACTGTGCCTGTTGGCATTTGCTGCTGCCACTGCATAACCTGGATATGCTGTGATGTGTAGATGACACTGCTTGCAATTTCCTTGCTCCTACTGTATAAATGCTCAATAAAAGTGAGAATTATCACTAGACAAACTGCACAAATATATTGGCTGACTATTCCACAATAAGGCAAGCTACCTCAGCACCAATAAAATTTTGACATGACTCTTTTTTTTGTGTGTGTATTTGTTTTTTCTGTGTTTCTTAGGGAGCTCTATATCTTTTGTCTCACTGCTTAATATAAAACAAACCATGTGATTTTATCTAGTAAAATTCTGGGACCCTTACGCTAGCAAATGATTTTTATTTTATAGGCAAAAAGGCACTGCTAAAAATGAAGAAAGGATCTCAGTATGTGATTTATTGGAGGGTCAGTCGCTGAGAGAGCATTTTTCTTTTTCTTTCTGACTTGCATGTGAGTTATAAATAAAGTTGCCATGCTCTCTATACTTAAGCCATTAAATCTATTCTCTATCACAGAGTTTTGTGATTGAAGCTTTCAGATTCAAGTGCTTCAGATACTGAAATTCACTTTCCTCTACTGGAGTTTTTTTGTGGGCTGAAACAAACTTCATATACAGCCACAGTTTTGCCTGCCTCATACTTAATATGGATCAATCCTGCCTTTCCCAAAATCTTTACATGTTGATTGTATGGGACACACTCAAAGTATATTAACGAGATTGAAGTCAGTCTGAAAGCTCACTTGCAGCTTTGCTGTTAAGAAAAGAAAATGATGGAAGCCAGTTACAGCCTTTCTGTGGTAATTAGCGGCAACTAATAGTCTAATGCTTACAGAGCTCCCCTAGGAAACAGGAGAGCCAAGCCTGAGCTACCCTTCAGCCAAACTGAGTTCAAACATGCTCTAATGCCAGCTGTCACCTGAAACTCATTCCTCTGTTGCTGCTGTGACAGTGGACAGACAATAGTAAGGGATGCTTCACTAGGACAGAGAGATCATGTAGGCATCCTGCAGGCATGACCAGCATTTGACTAGGCTGTGTTGACTTGTCCACAGCCTTCCTATTGTCCCTGATGGTGCTGTCACCTCACAGTCTGCTGTTCATGCTCTATCTCAATGCTGAGCACCCCTAAGTATCTCTCTGCTTCCAGTGTCCTGCAAAACAGTCCTCTTAGTACTGGTGAAATTCTGATATCACATTGGGTAGCCTGAAGATCACAGGAAGGAAACCAGACCCTAACAAAACTGATCTGCCCTTTTTTCCACACATGAGTCTCATACTGGAAAAAATAAATGTACAGAATGTGACTCCTACACACTCCTGAAGGACATTGTGGGCCTGCACAGACTTCAGTTGGGATCTGAAAATAGCTCACTGGAAACAGCTAATCTATGAACATGGGTACTGATTCTGCTGATAGCTGGAAGCAGAGGCAAGAAGGTAGACTAGTCATACCAAGTATTTTGAATATAGTCTTAGATTGCAAGTACAACACTGTCATTAACAATAAGATGTTACATTGTCTAGGTGCTCTTGATAGAGGACCTGTTTATGTTTGGGAGCTCTCACAACTCTTCAGTAATTACCCTTTTCATAGGCCCCTCATTTTCTCTTTTTAATTGAAGATACAAACAAGCGTTTATTGTGCCATCTAACCTTGGAATATACTCACTTTTGTGAGTAGTTCCTACACGACAGACAGTACACTTTCAGCAGAGAGCTGAATTTGAGCCTCTTGCTGCCAAGTCCTTGTCCCAGGCAGGCAGGATGAACTATTTCCACTGGGTGCTGAGCTTTCCTCAGTGTAGCGAGTGCATCATGAAGGTAAGAAGGGGATCAGATGTAGCTACAACATTGCACAAATTTGTGGGAGTGTCCCATCCTGGTAATCAAAGTACAGGAGGAGACTAAAAGCTGTTTTTCTTCCCAGAGCCTTGTGTTCCTGGTTCATGAATAAAATGAGTAGACAAAGTGTTTTGTAAGACTTCAGCTGCAACTTCAGGTGATGAGAGGTGTTAGACAAGAAGTTGGCTTAATGCCTGTATGTTCAGTATGGCTGCTGAGGAGATCTTCATCATCTCCTGAAAATGGTGGCTTGGAGGATACTGGGGATGCTGATGTGTGATGAACAGCAGAGTCAGGCAAGGGATTCAAGCTGGAAGGCCCTTTGAAAAACCTATGAAAAAGGTGAGTTGAATAACAGGTGAATCTGAGTTCAAGCTTCCTGAAGTGCAGCAACATGAACCACAGACACAATTTCAGTAGAGTTTAGACTCCCTTGAGGCATGAGACCTAGACAAAAACTAGGAATCATGTTCAGGAATAAGGTCACTTCATGGAAAACCTGTTGAGACTTTACGTCACAATATGGAGTTTGTATCCAAAGATATATATATATACACAGGGAGAACTTGTGGAGGATGATGAGGGAAATAGAAGTTTGTTTTTATTAATGAAAATCTCTATATGGTATTGGGCAGCTGTTTAGGCATCTTGTCTACTTTGCAAAACTTCTGTCATGGGGCACATGTTGAAAGTTTCTTTAAGCAAGGCCCTGAAATGAATATACAAAGCTGTGTGCTTTCTTATTCTATGATTCACCCAACCCAAACAACTTGTTAATTACTTACAGGCTGACCTCCATATTTTTATACACATTTCTTGGAGAACTGTGGAGCAAAATTCTCAAGTGATGCAGGAAAATGTAATTCTGTGATGGCTACCTTGCACTGAAGAATGAAACTTGCTGACTCTGATATAAGAAACCATATGTTTTGACAGGTTAAATACAAATAGTATAATAATATATGGAATTTATATATTGAATATATATATATATTCAATATATTATATATATATAATTTATTTTCTCATTTCAAACCAGTTTTCTCCTCAGCACTAAGAATTAGGTGGATTATAGCAAGATATTAATAATTATTATAGTCAAGGAAGCTTAAAGAGTACTCAGTTAGGCTTATTGGAGGGTTTCAATACATTTCAATATCTCTATTGTCACAGAAGGAAAATACTTCCAACTCAAGTAATTGCAGTGCAGTGTTTTTGGATCTATGTAGCTCAGTCCTTTGGACGGTTGTTTTAGGTTCTTAAGATGACTTTGGATTTGGCCCTCAGGTCAAGATGATTTCTAATCTTTTCCTAGTGAATCACTTTCAGGTTTGAATGAATTGCAGTGCAGTTACACAGCAGGAGGAAGGAATATTGCATTCCTGATAGAGCATTTTTGGTCTGAATTTCTGTGTCAGGGCATGCATTAAATTACTGAAAGTACCAATACTGTTTCTGGAACCAGAAGTGCTGAGTAAGTTTTATGTTTGAAAAGGAATGCAATTCCATTTCTCTTCTTTTACTTGAAAACAAATTTTAAGAAAGACAGTATTCTAACTGGAATAGCCATCATAAAAACAATGATAGTTTTTACTTACTGTAGTTTATTTTTAATTTCTTTATACATATGCACATACATATACATATGCATATACATACACATATATGTATACAAAAAATTTATACATATGTGTGTGTATGAGTACCAGTGTATTCATTGTTTTTCTGTTGTGGTAACAATTACAGACACTGGACCCAAAATACTTGGCATCATATTGACAATTTTCAACAATTGATAATCTCATATTGATAGTTACTGACAGGAGTTATTTTGGAAATGAGGAGTTAAGAGAAGGACAGATTTTTTTTCCTAATCTAAAGTGAGTTCTGCTGCAGAGCCAGAGGGTTGGGTTCCAAAATAGTTTTACAAATCACTTTTTATAAATCCATTTTCAATAAATGTTATTTGTTCTCTCAAGGCTTTGTATACCTTAAGGAATAAGGAGTAAGATTGTTTTACGTTCATCAATGATGTCTCAATAGATCTTAATCAGTAGTTGTAAAAATATGTACCAGTCGTCCAGAGCTGGTTTAATTAAAAAGGACTGGAGAAAGCTAAGTGGCAACTTGAGACAACCATCTACATATAAGTAGGCCATTGATAAAGTGTTTGTGAACCACTTCAACCATGAGCCAAAGCTTTTATTTTCAAAAGGGATTTGTTCAACATCACTATCCCAAGAAGCATTTTATCTCTTCTTCCCAGAGTATTTGGTCACATCAGCCATTGGCTACCTGAAAATGTTCAAAGGGTTTTGTAAATATCCAAATGTATTTTTATTACCCTGTTCTTGGAAGGCAGGAAAATGAGAGAAAGAAGATGAGATCAATTTTTGCCGTAGAAAACCGTGCAGTATCCAGTTACAGGAGGGAGTTCATAGCCCTGGTAGGATTACTGATTAAAACTCTCATTTCGTGGCTATGACTTTAGATAGCAGCTGGAAGATAAGAACCTAATATTTTAAGAGGTGACTCTCGTAAGACCTTTTGGCTTTTCCCTGAGAAATTCCCTGGGAGGAGTTAACACCAGAAGAAAAGCAAGTGACCACGCAGCATTTTCAGGAAAACTGAGAATTTAGAGACTCTTTTTCTTTTCATGTTTGAGATGCTTCTGATATTTATTGGTGGTAGTCATAGGAAAATACAGAGAAAGGGAAATGGAGAATGAAGATTATTGGCTGTCTGATGAAGTTAGTTTCTGTAAAGCAATCTTTTTGAACAGGTTCTAGAAGATTACATGTTTCTTCTGCTGTTGTGTGGTTTCATTCACAAGGCACATTACCCACAAGTTACCCAGTGACTGGAAAAAGGGAAATATCACTCCCAAACCCTCAGCAAGTTTGCTGATGACACCAAACTGAGTGGTGCAGTTGATACCCCTGAAGGAAGGGATGCCATCCAGAGGGACCTGGACAGGCTGGAAAAGTGGGCCCACGAGAACCTGATGAGGTTCAACAAGGCCAAGTGCAAGGTGTTGCACTTGGGTCGGGGCAATCCGAGGTGTGTGTACAGACTGGGAGAAGAACTCCTTGAGAGCAGCCCTGCAGAGAAGGACTTGGGCGTTGTGATCGACGAAAGCTGGCCATGAGCCGGCAGTGCGCTCTCGCAGCCAGGAAGGCCAATGGCATCCTGGGCTGCATCAAGAGAGGGGTGGCCAGCAGGGAGAGGGAGGTGATCGTCCCCCTCTACTCTGCCCTTGTGAGACCTCACCTGGAGTACTGTGTCCAGGCCTGGGGTGGGTCCACAAGAGGGCCACAGAAATGATCAGAGGACTGGAGCACCTCTCTTATGAGGAAAGGTTGAGGGAGTTGGGATTTTTTAGCTTGGAAAAGAGAAGGCTCCGGGGAGATCTCATTGCGGCCTTCCAGTACTTAAAAGGAGCTTACAGGCAGGAGGGGGACTGACTTTTTATGCAGGTAGATAATGGTAGGACAAGGGGGAATGGATTCAAACTGCAGTCCCCGGACTCTCAGTGAAGAATTCCTTCCTAACATCCACAGTACTCCAGGTGAGGCCTTACCAGGGCAGAGTAGAGGGGGACGATCACAAAAGACAGAATATAACACATGGATACTTCCAGTTTCTGAGAGCCACAATGTGCAGTTCATGTATGCATCTTTATTAGGCTTATATGGCAAGGTTTTGGTACTAAGGGGGTTGCAGGAGCAGCCTCTGTGAGCAGAGCCCAGCAGCTGTCCCATGTCAGACCAGTGCCAGCTCCAGCTGCTTCAAAAGGGACTGACTGCTGGCTAGAGTTGAGCCATGAGCAATGCTGGATGTGCTCTGGGAGAGCAGATTGGAGGGAGGGAAAAAATTCTGCACAGCAGCAGCTGGGAGAGAGCAGTTAGAAATGGGAGAGAAGCAGCCCTGCAGGCACCAAGGTCAGTGCAGCAGGAGGGCAGGAGGTGCTTCCGGAGCACCTGTAGCCCAGGGGAGACCCAATGGTGGAGCAGGCTGTCCCCCTGCAGCCCAGGGGCACCATACAGAAGAAGGTATCCATGTGCAGCCATCAAGGAGCCCACAGTGGAGCAGTGGATGTGGCCTGAAGGAGGCCACAGCCCATGCAGAGCCCCTGCAGGAGCAGCCCCCGGGCCAGAGCTGCAGCCATGGAGAGGAGGCTGCAGTGGAGCAGGAGGCCTGGGGGAGCTGCTGCCCATGGGGCCCCGTGCTGGAGCAGCTCATGATGGGTGAGACTCATGGTACGGAGCCGTGTTGGAGCAGTACTTGGAGAGCTGCAGCCTGTGGGAAGCCCATATGTGATCAGTTGGGGAAGGATGGCACCTGTGGGAGGGACCCCACAAGGAGCAGGGGCAGAGAGTGACCATGGAGGAGTGGCAGAGATTAAATGTCATGGTCTGACTGCAGCCCCCATTCCCCATTCCTCTTCAGTGCTCAGAGGTAGGAGGCAGAAGAGGGTGGATGGAAGGAAGGTGGTTTTTTGGTTTGCTTTTTAGATCTCACTGCTGTCCACTGCTATTAGTAGTCAATAAATTACATTTGCCTCACTGAGCTGAGACTGTTTTTCCTGTGACAGTAATTGGTTGGTGACATCCCTGTCCTTACCTCAACCCATGAGCTTTTGTTTTTCCATCACATTTTCTCCTCCTGTTTACTTGAGAAGAGGGACGGAGAGAGCAGCTCTGAGAGAGGTACCCATCAGTGTGAAACCACCACATCATCATGCTCTGGTTGTGTGCTGGATGCTCCATTCACCAGTATTTTGAAAACATTGCATTAGTATCTGATACATAATAGCCACGCCAGAAAACTTAGTGAGTGCATTTATTTAGTTAGCAAGGTGTTGGTTAAAGGAGAGTGATAACCAAAGGATGTATTGGGATGCAGCCACAGCCTTCTCCCAGTTAACATTTCTTGGGAAAATGCCTTTTCAGTTTCACAGGATATAGTTCCTTTTGTAACACTTCTTGCCTCTGCTAGCACCATCCTTCTGTTGGCCATCAACACCTGAGTGATGCACACCCAGCTTACACAACAACTGAAAAGTATCTGAAACTGATTTCAATAAAGATGCTAAAAAAGAAGATGTAGAAGTATCTTAAATAGTTAATTAACAACATTTACTGGAAGTGTGTTTTAGTAGTTAGCTCAGGGATTCAAAGTCTTGACTATGGGATGCTATTTCTGGCCTTCTTGATGGATTACTGTTTGAAAAACTACTCAGGAACCTTTAAAAAGCATAGAGTAATGTTTCCCATTCTGCCAGGCTGCCGCATTCAGTATGGTGTTTAAGAGGTGGTTACTGGAGCCAGAAGGTAATCTGTAGCATAACTAAAGAGAGGCTCCTCCTCAGACTTCCTTCAAATCTGAGAGGACAGTAATATTTTCCTGCCTTTCTGTGGTCTCTGGAGATGAAATTAATTAATTACAGCAAAAGATGCTGAGTTCCTATGATTAAGAGTTCAGTATACATGAAAGATAATTAATTAGCTTTTATAAAGTGCTTTGAAATCCTAGGGTGATTCAGTAGTGGTATTTAGAAGAATGTGTTCACTGCAATCTCCAAGTAGTTCTTCCTACTATGTAGTTGTTCCTGCAAATCTTTATGCATGTGAGCAGGTTATTTCAAGTTAATTGGACTGTTTGAATTTTTGGGAAATAAATTTCCCTTTTGATAATCTATAAATATCACCACTTTTTATATATTTATATATAATATGTATTAATTGAATGTACTTATTACATCAAATTAATACAATTATTCATTTACTTTATTACTTGAAGGAAGCTAAAGTTTAAGAATGTTTTCAGTTATCCTGAATATCATCTTCCATTTCCTCATGGACATACCAATTTTTCACTGAGTGCTTTAGTACAGGAGACCTATGCCATTCCAAGACATGAGCATTATTTATATTTGTTTATATTACAAAAGATCCTGAAGGTCCTACTCACAGACAAAAAGGTCTTAGCACTAAAGAACTACAAAGCCAGAACAAAAAGCATTCTCTGCTCTTGAGTGCTTTACAGGCAAGTTAAAAAACAAGCAAACAAATAAAAAACAAAGACAAAAACAAAAACAGTTGATTCCTGGATAGAAAGGTGGAAACAAGTATAGGTAGCCTGGGAGCAATACAGAGACATTGCCCTGATGTAATTAAATCTGACCAGAGACATCACTGACAACAAAAAAAGGTTCTATAGGTACATCAGTAATCAAAGGAAGACTGGGGAAAATGTGAGCCCTCTCTGGAAGAAAACTGGAGACCTGATTGCTTGGGATATAGAGAAGGCTGAGGTACTCAATGACTTTTTGCCTCAGTCTTCACTGGCAAGTACTCTAGCCACACTGCCCAAATCACAGAAGACAAAGGCAGGTACTGGAAGAATAAAGAACTGCCCACTGTGGGAGAAGATTAGATTCAGGACTGTCTAAGGAACCTGAGGTGCACAGATCCATGTGACATGATGTGTCTGAGGCTCCTGATGGAACTGGCACATGAAGGTGCTAAGCTGCTAAATCAAAGCATTCTGTGATAGCAGAATCATAGCTCATAGTCAACAAGTGAAAAGCAGGTAAGAGGAAGAAATTCTGCATGTGAACAGTAAAGAAACTTGAGCGACTAAAGGAATCAGTTCCAATATAAGCCTTTAGTGAAAAGGGAAATTTGCCATTGACTCCAGTGCTGCAGGGGCTTTATCTCTGAATTTGAGAAGTGAGCTTAGCATATTCACATATGTTTACATACCACTTTAATTACATATTTTCACTTTCATAGTCTGAAGTAATATAAAGATCTTAATATCTCTGATTATAAAAGTAGCTGTGGAATTACTTTAGAAAGATAATACCATATTTATCTGATGCTAGATGCCAACAGCTACAATTCATCTCTTCAAATTATTTTGAAACTTTATATCAAGATTGCCAACAGGCTTCTGCTTTTTTTTTTTTTTTTTTATCTTTTGCAGTGGGAGGTGTTATCATCAGGCCCCTCTTTTTAAGTAGTATTTTAATTTTAAAATGAATATTAGAAACATCTGGCTCATGAGCAGTAGGCAAATAACATTTCTTCATGATTGATTATGCAACGTAACCTCAGGTAAGTGTAGCATGACCAGCTAATTGAAAATTGCTTTCCATTTAGAATTCACTTTGTGGTAGCCAATGATAAATAACTATTTCATCTGGCTCATTTCACATTATATAATTTAAACACTCAAGCCCCTCACTGACTTTAAAAAAGCAAAGCTATTATTCTACATTCCACAGCTTTCCAATACTCTTTATGTTTCATTCTCCTATTTTATCTCGCTTCTTTACTTTTAAATTGCACTTACTCAGACAAATAGGGAAGACAGCATATTTTATCTATGCTTCCTTATTTCCTTGAAGATTGTTCCTTATTTGAAACATTAAAAGAACTGACTGAACTCTTCAACTCAACGGTTGTGGTGTAGGTGCCATAACCTGCAAGGGTACGTTGTGTTTTCAGAAATGAGGTGATCATGTTAACATCTGGGAATGAATAAAAATGCAGAACAATCAAATCGAGAAACAGATGTTGAAAAATATGTGTATTTTGCATTGTCACCTTCAGCGCTTCATGTTGGCCTAGAGCAATTTTCAAGTCATCTGAAAACAAATTAGAGCCCTGTAAAATGCCCTATTATCATAGGAAATAAGATGTAATTCTTTAGGTTGTTTTTCTCTTTGGAACTTCAGATTTTCTTGAGCACTCAGTGACAAGGCACAGGGTGACATCTACTCCTCAAATTTATCAGAATTATCAAAGCTTATTTCTGGAAATGCTATTCATGGTTGCATTTCTCTCTGGTTATTAACATTGCTAGCTATAGGTGACATTTAAATATTTATGTGACTACAAGTGTTTTATGTCTCATTTATTTCCTTTTTGCTTGTTAGGTTGATGTGTTCTGTCTTTCACTTGTCTTTGATTTGTAGTGGAAGCATTTTTGAGATGTACATTCAATAGACTGTGAGTAGTTTTATGGCACAATTGCAATTATTTACAATAAGAGGTATATATATATACTGAGGTACTGGTTTTGTTTTACATCACCTTGTTGCTGACAACTAGTAGATCAGCATGCAAAACAGGAATCTCGACTCAAGTACCTGATTTAAACTGAGTTGAATTTATGTCTTAAGATTAGTGAAAGGAAATAAAATCTAAAATTCTGATTCCTTAAGCTGTCTCAGATGATTTATTGCAATATACAGAAAAAGAGAGACTGAAAGTTGTAATATGGTTAGTGATTTGCATTTGATGGGAAGAGATAACAGCTGAAGAGCTCAATGGAGTGATATTCACATCATCCACTACATACCCTTCTCTTCCAATGTAATCAAAGCCCTATGCAAATTAGTTCATTACCGTGAATGTTATGACATTAAAGGTTGAAAAGAAAGAATACTAAACCCCTTTTCTCAAATATGGCATACTTATTTTGAGCAAAATGATTAGCTTTCTTTGTTTTTTTTTAATGTAGGTACATCAATAAGTTTGTCTTCCCTACAGAAAAGTGAACTTCAGACATTCAGGTTAAATAGACAAAAATTACAAAAGGTCAGAGAAATAAATATTTTAAACTATAGAATATGAGAAATTATTTTGGTAAGCAATTCTCATATAGTTGTTCTATTTCTCCATGAAACATTAAAAGTCTACACTAGGTGTCAGATTCTCCATACTGTTGTACCTGTAGTAAACTAAAGGAAACTTCCATAAATGCACTTGAGCTATCGGAGTCAGGAGCCATTGACACTGTTAGAAATATTTCTCTTCCTCATGACAGTAATCATTTTATTAGAGGAAGAGAAGTGTGACAATTTTCTTTTTATAATCTTAAAAACACATACATTTACAGATTTTAACAAAGTTCCTGGCAACACAGCAAGAATTCTGGGACAGATGCCATTATTATAAAGATCATGATCCTGAAGATTTTTAACCGGGCTCCTGAGAATGGAATAAAACCAGTGCGTACCAATATACAAAAGGCATACAAGTATTTGGAATAATTTTAAAATATTCAGGATAAATAAATTTCTTATTAATTCTACCAAGTGATATTTTCAGTAAGGGGTAACATTCTAGCAATATTTCTTATTTCTTGTTAATCTTATTATTCCTGCAGTGAGAAAAGAATACTAAGTAATCCGAGCAGTGCCCATATTGCCTCCTTTTGAAAACTTCTTATTACTCAAGAAAACTAGTTATTATTTTTTCAGTTCTCCATGACATACTCTGCCCAGTAAAAGTTGAGGAAGAATTTTGTGAGCTAGTACTTTTGACAAAAATTTATTTTAATCTCTAACTGCCTGCATACAAGGATTATATTCTAGGTTAAACAGATTTAAAGAGAGAAACACAACGATATGGTTATTCATATTTCAATAGTGCATAGACACCGTTTTGCTTAACCTGGATTAAGTGTTTATAAATCTAGAGACAACTGCTAGATACAGACCAGAAATAAATATTTATACTATTGTTCATGCAAACAATAAACTTCAGAATAGCAGCTTCTTAAACAATGTTATGTGTTCTGTCAAAGCAAAGGCTTGAGAGACGTTTTTCAATTGTGTAAAGGTATTTCTAAATGAGAACAGGGGTACTGAGAAATATGAAGGGTACTGATCTGAGGGTTGAACTGGAAGCTGGCAGTGTTGGCAGTTCAGAGAGGAATGTTCTTTACAATGAAATGGGGATGATAACAGCACAGAGAGACTGGGTACTAATGGTGATGTCTACAGGATTTTGACAACACTAATGATAACTCCCTCTGGCTGTTACCTGATACTATTTCAGTAAAGCACTGTACAATAGCTAGTGGCATGGCTATTCAGTGCCATAAGTTTTCTGGACCACTGAGGGAAGTAAAAAACAGCCCTCCATGTTATACCATGTATATCCCAGATGGGATGAATGTGACTCCAACAGAGGGCACATGAACTCTGAGTTTGATTTGGTCACTGAATTTCCTTGGTGAAGTTGCCTCATATCTGCTTCTCCTCTGTCCTTTTTTTCGCTGATCTGCATCTCTACTTAGATAGAAAGCAGTTTGTTACAGAGGCTTGTCACAAGCAGTGCTGTCTTACACCTTGGTTTTACTCTTTATTCTGCCACATACTGTGTGGCAAGCTGGATCTCATTGCTTGGGATGATGATACCACTTCCTCCTCTACAGTGACCTAAGACTGCTAATTAGGATATTAATGTATGCCTTTAACTATCACTATAGAGGAACTCCATCTTGTTTTGATAAGCTGTATCCCAGATGTGTTTTAGCTGACTATCCATCTTTTGTGGCTGTAAGCTCACCTCCTATAAAAGTTACTCCAGAGATCATAGTCCAAACACGACTAATGGATAAGTCAAACATCACAAGTACTTGGAAAGAGCTCAAAAGGAAACTTAACACCAATTTCTCATCCAGTATAGTAAATGATTTGGGCATCCCATACATTCCACTCAGCTTATCCCAGGAGACTGTGGTTAAATAGCAGCAGAATAAATGTTCCTAGATTAACTGTCTCCAGTTTCAGTCTGCAATCACATTTACAGGATTCACAAATTCAACCATCACTCAAGAAAACAACATTGAAAGACTAGGGTTTTAAAAACAAATCACTTCAGTGTTGACACAAGAACCTGGAACAGGGCAGACATAACACAGTGACCTGTGTCTAAGTTCGAAAATGAACTGCAAAGGTTTGAAAAGGACTGCCAGATTTAAGGGACAAGCTGCAATTCCTACCGAAATAGTCAAAACACATAAATAATGTCAGAATAGGGAGCAGAATATTTCAGAGTATCTTAAAAATGGCTTCTGGGCAATGAGTCTTTAAAATACACTTTAGCTCTCTTTGTGCATTAGTGAAAGAATTCAATCACAATACATTCAAATATTGCTACAACACTATTAATAATGGCTGTGAAATAAATTAAAGGAGCACAATTTTCTTCTTAATTTCAAGTCATTAAAGTGAGTGTGATTCTTCATAGTACTTTCAGTAGAGACTGAGATCCTTGTGGGCAAGAATCATAAATCATTTTATGCATTAGAGCCCTGGAAGTGTCATAGATCTAAATATTGTGGTCATATACAGTAAGGGTCATAAAAAAGTCTTTAACTCAGTATAATAATAAATAAATAACTAAAACAATCTGGAGGACATAAACTCAAATCCAAACCCGGTTAAGATAGGTATTCATTCAATAATCAGTACATCGATTTTAGTTTATTTGCATTTGCAGAGATCATTAAAAGTCTGGCATTCTAACAGCACTCATTATTCATGTTGTTTTCATTATGCAAGATTGTCTATTTCTTTGTGCTTATAGTCAGGAAGAAGTGCCAAATAAGTAGTATTCATAATCAAATATGATCTACAGTCAGCCTTATGCCTGATTATTATTTTATCATAAATAGTATTTGCACACAAATGTTGAATAAAACACATCTTCCCACTTCAGAGCCTCGAGTAAGAATAGATTTAGAATGGGAAGGAATATTTTATTTTACCTCTGGAATTTAAACCCTAAACATACGGCTGCCATTCTGTTTATAAGGAAACCAGAGAAGCACAGTGACATGCAACGCATAATCTAGGATTTCGGGAGAAAAAAAACATAGTGCATTAATTGTTTGTGGCTTTAATATAGTTTTTTTCTAATTTTAGGGTCTTGGGGAGCCACTGGGAAATGAAGAATCCTCAAATCTAGCTCCTGTCTGTAAAGAATTTGATACATGATATTACACTTGGCATGTGGGCAAGATAGAAGTACTGCAGAAACAACCGATAATCTTGTTGGTCTCTGACTTTTCAACGTTGCTTGCGTAGTTCACTGTTTATTTTGCTATTTATATCTCAAAATATGGCAGAAATTCACAGTAAAATAACTGAAATCAGATACACTGTCTTCCAGCCTTTCTTACTTAAAAAGGGGAAAGAATCCCAGAAGTAATATAACTTGGAGAAGCACACATCTTTATTTTGCTCAACCCAGAACACTTCAGTCTGGCTTTAGCCTCTCTAATGCTGCTGGAGTGCCTAAAGAGGAGGCAGGATGAAACAGGCCAAAAATATCCTGTGACATTTTGAGGATCTATTTCACGTTGTTTTTAGAAGACAGTTAAAGTTTTGCATTAGAATTGCTTACGAAATTAAAACCGTTCCTAGTAAGAGAAATTTCAAAAGGTGAGGAAGAAACAAAATATTAGTTTAATTTTGGATTTAAACAGGGCTGACCCAAAATACAGTTTAGAATAATCATAGAATCATAGAATCATTAAAGATGGAAAAGACCTCCAAGATCATCTAGTCCAACCATCAACCTAAAACCACTATGCCCACTAAACCATGTCCCTAAGTGCCACATCTACACGTTTCTTGAACACCTCCAGGGATGGAGACTCCACCACCTCCCTGGGCAGCCTGTTCCATGCCTGACCACTCTCTCAAAGAAGTTTTTCCTGACATCCAACCTGAACCTCCCCTGGTGCAACTCCTTGTCCTATCACTGTTACCTGGGAAAAGAGACTGAGACCCACCTCACTACAACCCCCTTTCAGGTAGCTGTAGAGAGCAATAAGGTCTCCCCTGAGCCTCCTCTTCTCCAGACTGAACAGCCCAAGTTCCCTCAGCCTCTCCTCATAAGACTTGTGCTCCAGGCCCTTCACCAACTTTGTTGCCCTTCTTTGGACATGCTCCAGGGCCTCAGTGTCTTTCTTGAAGTGAGGGGCCCAAAATTGAGCACAGCACTCGAGGTGCGGCGTCACCAGTGCCGAGTACAGCGGGGTGATCATCTCCCTGTTCCGGCTGGCTGCACTACTTCTGATACAAGCCAGGATGCCGTTGGCTTTCTTGGACATCTGAACACACTGCTGGCTCATGTTCAGAAGAGACTTTGCCTTCAAAGCATTATTAATACAGGATGCCTTCCACAAGAAGTGCGTTCTTTTCGCTTGGTTGGTTGGTTGTTACTTTTTTCCAAATGCAGAACCTAAGCCTCATTGTTAATTTCTAGTTCTTTAATGAGAAACAGTAAAATCTACATTCAGTGCAGGTTATCTTTCTTTGACCATCCAGAATGAGTTAGAAGAAATAGTTTCCAGATCCTTTCAACATATTGCCAGCACTAAGGACCAAGATATTGTGAAGGTGGTCTGTTGTGGAGGGATGCTACCATTGTTTTCTTTGTTTATCCTAAACATATGTAACATACATATTGTGCATTCTAAACCTTGCATTTCCTTCAGTTTGTCATTCCAATGCAGTAATTAAGAAATGCTTATACTTCAAATCAAAACTTAGGGCCCCATCTTTTTCCATGTATTCAAATTACTCATTATAGTAATGAGTTATTATCTGGATATGTGCTTCTGCAGATCTGAAGGACAAAGTTGCCCTTTCCCATTTCTCCCTTTACTTTAGTCTTCTACATTCTTTCTTGTCCTTTACTTTACTTCCTAGACTTCCTCCTTTTTGACTGAAAGATACTTTCATTCCCTGTCTGCCATTGGATCTCTATGCTGATACCAAATTAACTTAGTGACAGCAATAGTCAGTCTTCAGCAGTCTTGAAGAAAATTGCACCCAAGGATGTCTTTAATAGTACAAGAAAAATGCCCTAGTTTTCAGTAGCTGCTCTTAAACCCCTTCCCAAAGCAGGGAACTAGTGTTAGCTATATGCAACATAAAAAACTGAGACAGAGGACCATGGGATTACTGAAGCATACAGACATCTCAAGTGAATTTTTGAAAAGAACATTGTTTGAATTTAGGATGTCAGTGCAGGAGGAAAAATTGGAATCTGAAAACCTCAACTCTTCAGCCTTCTTGCTATCACTGGTAAAATTGCAAGCATGGCTAAAGTTCTGCCTTGCAAATTCTCCTTTCCATGACTCTGTCTTACCTAGGTATGCATTGGGATCCTTTAATTCACCTTGCTACCTAGTTCCCTGGAAGACTTGATCCAAATGTATCCAAAATGTATTAACAGTACACATGTGGGTATGAGCACAACAGCATCAACTAACTTATGAAATTAACTAATTAATTATCCTAAAACAAAGGCAAAAATAACTTAATTTGTAGTCCACCTGGATAGGATATTATGCGTAATTTACACTGGGAATAGACAACACACGCCCATGAGTTTTTAAGCAGAAGAAATACAAAACCATCAACTAGAGACTGAATTAGAGATAAATCTAGGATCTCTCAGATGTTTTCCCTCTTCCTTGAAGGCTTCTTGCTGTGCAGCAGAGAACTGAAGAATCACTGGACAAAACAGAAAATGCAAGAACAAACACAAGCCTTTAATCCTGTTATCAGCAAACTTGCCCAAAAAGGGTGAGTTGTGGATTCCTTTTCTTGTTCCAAGCAGTGTTTATGTATTAAATGTTAAACAGTTAGTGAATAAAATAAACAAACATGCTTCAGAGCTGGGACTGGAACCTGGTATTTAATCTCCAAGATATAGAGCTTTGCCGTCACTCGCTGACCGATGTAATTGTAGGCACTTTTCTGCAGAAATTCAGGACACCCTCAAACAGACATGATTTCTATCTTGCTGTACAAAGCTCTGCTGGGAAATGGACAATTTGGCAACATCCCAGGCCGATAACTCTTCCCTGGCATGTTACAATGGGTTTGTGTGCCAGCTCAAGGCTGAGCCTTGCTCATGGACAGCCAAGGATGCCTGCCCTCCTGGGTGCTAATACTGACATCTACACTTGGTATTAAGCGTAGGCAGGGCTTTTCTCTGGCATGGAGTTCAACGATCAGAATACTGCTGTTCCTGCTCAGTTCTTTTACTTTTCAGAATATGATTCCTACTGCAAAACTACCACTGGCCAACATTGTCTTTCAAAGATCATCCAGGAACCATCTGGGAGACTTCAGAACCAGTTTGGGTCTTTCTAACAGTTTACCCATGTAAACTCAAACTCCGGTGGTTGGGAACATTGCCTCATGCTGTTTAACTCTTTCTTTTAAACTTAGCCTAAGTGGTCTCAGAGTCAAGCAGGAAGCATCTTGTCCTTTTATTAATCTGGGTTTATTAATGCAAAGTGATAGCTGGGGCTCTGGCTACAGGCTGTGACCTTTCGTGGTCTCTACAGGGATAATTCTGCTGTTCATGGAGCATGTGTAGGATACGGCAGCTGAAAACTCTGTGCAGTGAGGCAAGTCAGGACAGGTCATTGTGTGGACTTTCAGGAGCTTCTTTGCAATAGGGAGGTAGGAGAACCTTCAAGTTAAAGAAATTGTGCGGAGGCATTTACAAAGCAAATTACACCTATCATGCACAACACGGAGGTGCAAGCCATCTCTTAAATTAGAAACTCTTGCTCTGTACATTGACTGTTTCATAAATGTATTAAATGTTACTTTTTCCCTCATGGGTCCCTGATTGACCACTGTAAGTGATAAATTTTGGCGTAAAATCAGCATTGATTATCCTAACTTGTTTTTGTTTTCAGCTTTGAATGGAAAAGATTTGCTTGGGCCTTCCTGGTCCCTCTACCAGTTCCAGCTGCATGAAATCCATTTTATTATCATCTTAATTCCTGATTGCAGTATTCTGAAATAGCTGGAAAGACCATTCTATTTTTGGATACCAAAATGCCCTAACAAATCTTTAGATTTGACTTATTTGACACTACATTATGTAAAACCATCTCAGAATATTAGGCTATTTACTTACAATTCAAGTATATATTTAAGCACTGACATTTTAAAACTTGTATCCAGTGTGCCAATAAAGTAATTTACTTACTCCATGGCAAGCCACAACTTTGTGTCCTAGTGCAAAGGCATCAAATCTGAAGTGGAAATTCACCCTTACTTCATTGTGCTCAGTTGGCTAGCAGTGGATTCTCAGCAGGACCTAATAAGCCATGGGCTGGTGCTCATGCATGCTTGAGACAGGGCATCCTGGCCCAGCACTGTCTATTGCCACCAGCTTCCTGTCAGTGCTCTAAATCGTGCCAGTATCACTTCATTATTGCTTTTAATGAATATTGATGCTCACTGAATCAGCTATGTGAGCTGGGCTTATCTGACATACTGCAGAACTGTCAGATGTTCTGAAAAACAGACGAAATAGATCTTTCTTAAGTTTGCATAGAAAATCCTGGAGAAAATAATACTCTTATACTGCTGCTTGTTTGGATGTACAAGAAGAAAACATCTGACAAGGAATAAAATTTATTAACTACTTACTGCATTTCCCTATATGTCAACCACTATCTTTTACTGTTCGGAAGATATATACACTTATGGGTAAATCTTATGGATCAGCTGGTTGTAAGATGTGACAATGTACGTTTATGTGTTCTTCAGAGTTACTAGAGCAAATTTATTTGCATAAACTAAAGAGTATTTTTCAGGTTCTTTTTTTTTTTTTTTTTGGCTGTTGTGTGTAGACTCCAGATACCAGCTAGACTGCCCATTAAGATCTAGCAAGTTGTATATTTAACAGCATGAATTTTACACTTGCAAAAAAGAAAAAAATAATCTGACAGCATTTTGGAAGTATACCTAAAAGTGAAATTAGGATTATAGTTATCATTTATTTGCCCACTACGTAACAGTAACATGATCTCAGGCTTTAATGAGTCTTGTCATTCTACCTAGTAGTGCTTTATATTGGTATGTCTTGTAGCAGGCAGAATTGAGCCTTTGTCTATGCTGCGTAGGAAGGTAGCTGCTACCTCAGAATGGTCAGTGGGCTTAGATATCAATGCCTTTCTCATAACTGTCTCTCCTTCAGGACCTAAAATGCTGGGTCTCATCTTTGTGTTTCATTGCCAATTTTCTTGAGGCTTTCAAAAAAAGGTCATGATCTTGATGTCTCAGTGCTAGGAGTGAAGGGCTGGCAGACAAGCAGCTTTGCGAAAAGCCTTTCCCCATAGTAAACCTGAAACTCCTGTTTTCTCCGTTCTCCTAGAAATCTTCCATTTCGAAAGTAGTTTTTGATGTAAATGTGCAAGGCAAACAAGAGGTGTTTTCTGAAAAAAATGCAGTTGCATGAAATTGTGTACTATGGTTTATTTTATTCTGGTAGCATTTTATTTCCCCAAAAACACAAGTGGTGGAAAGGCCCTGGGAGTTACAGAAGATTAATTATTCCTTTTAATTTTCTTGAGTATCATTGTTGGGAAATATTTTGTTAAGCCTAAAAAAATTAGATAAAATATACATCTTTAAGGCCAAAAGCTTATACATTTATGAGAAAAAGAAAGGATATATCTAATATTAAATTATATAATACTGTATATTTGCTAAAAAGTAGCTGTTAAACAGGCTTATCATGGACAGAAAACAACACAATATTATTGATTCAGTGGAAAAAACAGTCTGAATATTTGCAACCACTTCCAAAT
>VXAV01008967.1:86332-97564 GCA_013399715.1 Alectura lathami | reverse complement strand
GAAGGGAGTGAAAACAAACCTCAGACATTCTTGTACATGAAGTATATTTTAGAAGGTTATACAGTAGCCTGTAAGGAAAAGGATGCAGACAATGAAATGATATCAGTGAAAAATGAGGAGACAGGGGATGCTTTATAATGCTGAATGAAAAACTTGTATTTAAAGTAACGAGTATTCTGTGATGAGACATTTCACCACTGACAATTTAATGGCTTTAAAATATTAAAATGCAATATGACTAGGAAGGGCAAAGTATTTTAAACATAAATGTATTGATTATAAACCTAAAGGCAAAGGTATTGTGCAGGCAGTTCAGAGGCAGACAGGGACAGGGAAGACCATAGAGGTCTTTAAAATGATTACTTTTGATCTNCAGGATTTTTTAGTTAAGGCTAGTCCCCAAATCTCCCCCTTTTTTTTTAAGAGAGTTCCTAGGTCTTGTTCAGATTGTGATTTCTATTTATTTATTTATTTATTTATTTATTTATTTATTTATTTATTTATTTTAATTTGATGTTTGTTGTATTGGATTGGGAAATGTTTTGACTTGTATGGATTCTGCTCCCCTTTGGACTGCGGGTTTATATATAGATGCCACGACACAGAGATCTTTGCTGTTCCTGATAAAACAAAACTGGTAAATTGCAACCTCCTTTGTTTTAACCAAAGCAGAAATGTATTGCTTTCAGCAGTTTGCAATGGGTTTTGCCAACCCACCATGCCACTATACGCTTTGTATATGACTCTATTTTATTGAAGTGGCTCACACCTACTGCCTAGTATTGGGTGTAGTTTTGTTGGTTTTATTTGTTTGTTCATTTAAAATTTTTTTTTCCCCTTAGAAGTATATCATTCAAAATCAATGCAAAAAATGAAAATGTGAAACTTTTTTGACTGATGGATGAATGGCAGACTTTTCAAGGGTAGAGAGAACCTTTCTATTTCATTGTCAAACACAATGAATTTCCAAACCTATGATATAATAAATCTAGGACTTGGCAAGTAGAATTTAACCATATATTTAGAGGCAAACACATGGTTGAATGCTCTGCTAAATCAGAGCTCAAGATGTTTTGTAGAGTAGAGCATACTGTGCTTTAAAGAAGGGAATAGACCGTTTGTATTCAAAATGTTTGTACAGTTTGAAAAGTGTTATTGCATTAGCCCTGTCAGTATGACTTACTTTACTGACTGGTCTTCTGCATTGCTTTCACTGTTGTTTGCAGTCTGCTCATGCCCTAAAAGAATTTACTTAGAGAATAAATCTTAGAGCAATTTTATGCTGAGATAAGCTTTTAGGCACTTGTTCCAGTTTCAAGAATTTTCAAGCATTTTCTTAACTTACCTTAATGCTGAAGTGAGACAAAATACCTGTGGTTGACCATGATACATGAAAACTGTAATAACAAGTGAAATTCATGTCTGTGCTGCAAACCTTTGTACAGAAATTACCGTTTTTAACACAAGCAATGACATGATCCCTTTGTCCGTGTCCGTAAAGTTGGCTGATATGCCTCATTGTGTTTCCATCGGCTCTGGTCCTTAGCTTTACAACTTGGCACCGACTGTCTATGAAGATGAGACCTGAGCATGTGTCTTGATTTGTTTTGGAAGGAAACCTGGATGTATCAGCTGGCAGAAATTGGTGGACTTTTCTAGTAAGACTCTTGTTTTGATCAGGGCTCTAGACGTTGCATCTCTGGTGTCTGTGTTGCTTGGAGAGCTCCATAACTGAAGTGACTCAATCAGGCACAGATATCAGCACAGTTGTGGGTGTGTTGCAATCACATAGGGGCCTAAAGTCCACCTTGTGTACTTTGAGCTCCTGCAATTTAACTGATGTCCAGCTGGTCGAAGGTAGCTCAGACAGACCTGGTTCTACAAGCTACAGTCATGGCATCATATACCTGACCAGAGTGTCTAGGCTTGAAGACCTAGAATAATGGCCTAATACTGTCAAAATCAATGCTACCAAAATATGGTTAAATGCCATTGCCATTAACTTCTTTGTGTCTTCACAGCCAGAAAACTTCATAATTTCACCCCTATTAATGCTAATGTCAATTTTTCTGAATTGTGACAGAAGAAAAAATCTAAGAGAAACTACCTGTTTGCAGCACTAAGTTAAATCTTCTGTGCTATTTATTTCTTCAGTACTGATTTTACTGTGTTCTTTATATTATGCCAGTCATTCATAATGTATTATTGGAATATAGTTAAAATTCTAATAAAGTAACTTAGAAGTACTTTTTTTCCGTTCACAATTTTTCCAATAAAAGAAGCAGCTAATCAAAAATCATTATGTGATTCTTCAATAACTAATGTAATATTAGACACAAGAAGAAGAATTTCTTAAACAGAATTTACAGCTTATAAGCATATAAATTTTGTAGTTATATATATATATTTCAAATAAATAATAATAAAAATCCATTAGGCTTTAATCAGCTGGCTGAAGTGGTATTTTATTTTTATGAAAAACAAATGTCTCAGGCACTAGTCTTTTATAGACTGTTACATATCTGATATGCATATAAAGAGAGTGAGACTGAAAAAAAAATGGGACTTGTACACACTGCTTCCTGCTTAGACAACATATCCTTGAAAGACAGTTCATTTAGAAAGTGGAGTATTTTCCCAAAATAAAACTCATAGCACAATATGGCCTCCATAAATTTCCAGAGGTTATCAAATTACATTGACAAGGCAAATTTTGTACATGTAGTGCCAACATCTATTTTGACCACAGAAAGTTTGGAAATGAGTTAAGACTCTGTGTATGGTTTCCCTGATCTGACTCTGTTACCTCATTAACAGTGTTTTGTCTTTTAAAAGTAGAACAAAGAAGAAAAAAATTCCTGCTCCAAACATGTAG
Organism: Alectura lathami; assembly: GCA_013399715.1. NCBI lineage: Eukaryota > Metazoa > Chordata > Aves > Galliformes > Megapodiidae > Alectura > Alectura lathami. The sequence continues at coordinate 94,689 of VXAV01008967.1, read as the reverse complement.
CAACAGAGACTTAATCATTCACATCACGCTGCAATAACAGCAACTAAGCCAACAGCTGTGTGTGGACTCCACGTCTACCTGAATGCTAACCTGGGACCTATGAATCACAGCTCTCAACTTTTTCAACTTACGCTTTAAAAACTTGGTCTTTTTTAAAGCACCTTCTATATGTGGTTGCTTTGTGAGTTCAACCATTTTCTCTGTCCTTTGAAAAATCATTTCTTTCTCCATGGAAAATTTTCCATTCGGAAGAAGAACACATAACAACATTCAGCCAAATCAAACTTATTTTTTCCTTTTCTGATTGAACGCTAGTTGAAGACAGTTTCAATGCAAATACCTTAAGTTTTCTTTCTATCTTTGCAGTCAGAACATTCTTAAAAACAGTTCCAGCTTCAGGGAAACAAGCTCATTTCTGTTTATGCCTTATCTTGACTCTCAAATGAAAGATAAACAAAGTAATATCTTGCTTAGGAAGAAATTGAAACGCATGTAATAAGCAGAAATGTTCATATTCCACAAGATAATTCACATTCTCATATCTAAGATAAATATTTGCTTATGTCATATTTGATAAAAATAGCAGATAAAATGCCAACAAGCTCAAAACTATTTTATAATCAAATACCAAAATCAAGTAATTTAGTAATTGAATTCCAAATAAGCCCATGTTTGAAGCAGCTATTTCACTCTCTCTAGGCTCTGCAGCCATAGTGGCACTTGCACAATATTATAACATAAAAAAAAGGACAGTTGGGACTCAAGTTCATTCTTCTTTTTATTGTCCATGCCAGAACTCATCCCCACTTCTCTGAATGGTGTTGCTTATAGGCCTATAGAGACGTTGCCAGATTTGGGGTACACTGCTGAATAAGGGAACCTCACCACTGCAGTGGTTAAGTCTACTCTTGTCAAATAGCACTGGAGCTGCCCATGTGACCACTTAATTACATCCTGACTGCGAAGTTGGAGAGTCCAGGAGAAACCAGAGTTACGCAGTGCAGAGCCCAGACCCAGACCCTTGTTCTGTTCTGCAGAAGGAAACAAATTTTACAGCTGATCATTAGTCTTTTATATCAATTTTGAGTGGTTTTTTTTTTTTTGCAGAATATTAAATTTTCTGTCAGTAAATCTTTTAATTTTTTTTCTCCTCACAAAAAAATTCATCTTTTCATTGAGTATATTAGAAATGGCCACCCTCTAGCTGTTTCATTTTCAGTCAGCAATTTCATTCAGATTGATATTCCCTTCTTCCCTTCAGTCCTGACAATGCAGAGGAAGGTGATTGCTACTGTATAATACTTAGCAAACCTAGATCTGTTCTCAGAGCAGTAATGCAGTCAGCAAAAAGGAGAAAGCATTTTGTCTGCAGACAGGCAATGTGCCATGTTCAGTCAGGTCAATGGAAATGTTTTATTCTGCACTCAATCTACTCCAAGGGCTTTAATGTTAACAAAATTGGTATTATTCTCTCCCTAAAAGAAGTATTTATCAGTTTTATTTTGTGCTTTAGCTAGACTCCTGTCTCCAGTTTATTCCAATGCCTGAACTGCAGGCGTCTGTAGGCTCTGAAATATGGCGTATTTTTAAAAGATTTTCTGCGTGTCCAGCAATTTCCTGGGAAAATTCTGAAGCAATGTGAAGGGAGCACGTGGGTTGGAAGGCGGGGACTGGGGAAGCTATGTCCCTCTCACTGTAAGTGAGGATCAGGTTCGTGACCACCTGAGGAACCTGAACATCCATGAGTCTATGGATCCTGATGAGATGCATCCCAGAGTCCTGAAGGAATATTGGCTGAGGCAGCCATCAAGCCACTCTCTATGATATTTGAGAAGTCCTGGCAGTCTGGTGAAGTCCCTGCTGACTGGAAGAAGGGCAATGTTACACCCATTTTTAAGAAGGGTAGAAAGGATGAGCCAGGGAACTACCGACCTGTCAGCCTCACCTCTGTGCCAGGGAAGATCATGGAACAGATCCTCCTGGAAGCTATGCTAAGGCACATGGAAGACAGGGAGGTGATGCGAGACAATCAGCATGGCTTCACCAAGGACAAGTCCTGCCTGACCAAGCTAGTGGCCTTCTACAATGGCATAAGTGCATCGGTGGACAAGGGAAGAGCTCTGATGTCATCTGTCTGGACTCCAGGAAGGTCTTTGACACAGTCCCCCATCACATCCTTCTCTCTAAACTGGAAATACATGGATTTGATGGGTGGACTCTTTGATGGATGAGGAACTGGTTGCTAGATTGCACCCAGAGAGTGGTGGTCAATGGCTCAATGTCCGGATGGAGTTCAGTGACAAGTGGTGTCCCTCAGGGGTCCATTCTGGGACCGATACTCTTCAATATCTTCCTCAATGATATTGACAGAGGGATCGAGCGCACCCTCAGCAAGTTTGCAGAGGACATCAGGCTGTGTGGTGCGGTCGATATGCCTGAGGGACAGGATGCCATCCAGAGAGACCTAGACAGGATGGAGCAGTGAGCCCAGGCTAACCTCATGAGCTTCAACAAAGCAAAATGCAAGGTCTTGCACCTGGGTCACAGCAGCCCCCACTATCAGTACAAGCTTGGGGATGAAAGGGTTGAGCAGAGCCCTGCTGAAAGGGACTTGGGGGTACTGGTGGGTGACAAGCTGGACATGAGCCAGCAGTGTGCCCTCACAGCCCAGAAAGCCAACCCCATCCTGAGCTGCATCCAAAGAAGAGTGGCCAGCAGGGCAAGGGAGGTGATCCTGCCCCTCTGCTCTGCGCTGGTGAGACCCCACCTGGAGTGCTGCGTCCAGATGTGGAGTCCTCAGTGCAGGAGGGACATGGAGCTGTTGGAGTGTGTCCAGAGGAGGGCCACAAAAATGATCCATGGGATGGAACACCTCCCCTGTGAGGACAGGCTGAGAGAGTTGGGGCTGTTCAGCCTGGAAGAGAGAAGCCTCTGGGGAGACCTGATAGCAGCCTTTCAATACCTACAAGGGGGGATACAAGAAAGAAGGGGACAGACTCTTTAGCAGGATCTGTTGTGATAGGACTAGGAGAAATGGTTTCAAACTAAAAGTGGGATGACTTAGATTAGATATGAGGAAAAAAGTTCTTTACAATAAGGGTGGTGAAGCACTGGCACAGGTTGCCCAGAGAGGTGGTGGATGCCCCGTCCCTGGAGACCTTCAAGCTCAGGCTGGACAGGGGTCTGTCCTGGGTTGGACAGGGCAACCTGATCTAGCTGTAAATGTGTGTGTTCACTGCGGGGGAGTTGGACTAGATGACATTTAAAGGTCCCTTTCAACTCGGATGATTCTGTGATTCTATGATTCTATGTCTGAAATCTCACACACCTGCATTGTACTTTTATTTTTTAATTTTCAAGGTACTGATCCACAGCAATTCACAGAGAGACTTCCAAGTATCACAGCACTCTATGCAATTGCTTCCAGAATGAGATTTACCCAAAGTTGATCTTCTGTTCTCCTGTATCATAAACACATTTGTGAAGTGTAAGCCTGAGTTTGAATAGTGACCATTAAATCATGAGTTTTTTCTTATTCCTGGAAGAATATGCCTCATATAAATTTCTCTTTTTTTGACAACTGCCTTCTTGCCATTTCTCTTCATTCTAAAAGACTGGTAGATGTTGAAAAAACAAAGCAATGCATTAGTATCTGCCATGTGATAGTATACTTTGAAGTAAAGATATTGTGTCATACTGGACAAAATAACACAAAATTTTGACTAGTTATTTCTGTCCCTCAAGAAGCAAAGCCAGAACTCTCAGTGAATCATTGTTTCTGTTCTAAAAATAATATGTAATATTTCTCTTTTTATCACACATATTAAGTATATATTTGGGAGCTACATTTTCTTTGTTTTGAACAGAATCTCTATGTACTTTTAGACTTCCTTTATCTAAAATTTTAGGCCATACATATTAGAAGATTAAAAAAAGCATCTAATTCTGTTTAAGTAGAAAACATATATTGACCCATGTATTTCTAGATCAAGAATATGTCAGACTTGCTGAGCTGAGCATTGTACAGGAGGATTTACTGGATGTTAATTTAAAATCAGAAGTTGAGATCACAAAGGAAGAATTTCTAAATATTCATTATGGCCTTCTATATTGCACTCCTTTCATCAAGGTTACACAGTTTATTAAATATTCATAAAACAGAGGACCAAAAAAAAATTCTAATTGCAAATAAGTGCAATTGATGCATATTGCATTATTTATGATTCCATTTGTTAAACTAAGACAATAGAAATTGATGAAAGACATTAAGCAGACCAAAATTTAAGTTAAATTTAGCACTGAATCAGTTTTTTTTTCTCTGTTTTTGACAGATAGAACTTCTTATCTATTACAATAAGTGTCAAAAAGACACATGATTATTTCTGTCTCTCTTAATGAAATCATCATTCCCATATGATATAATGCCATTACAAATACACAATAATTTGTGATTAATTATTATTAAGTTTTAAGTGTCACTAGAAAAAAGTTACATGGCTTTCCTGTATTTAGGGAGAAACTCTCAACATCAGACAACAAAGAGGTTATTACACTGAGAAGCAGAGCTTGAGCAGTTGCAACTAACCATGCTGGGAGAGAGGGATCATCTTCCTCTCTGAGTTACATGTTAGACGCACATGTGACCTCCAACTAACTACAACTTAATATCATTTGATGATAATGATGCAGGGAAAAAATACTCGGCTCACTTGTTTAAACCCAATAATGACCAAGTTTTGGATGCCCTGCTCACATCTGTGCCATACATCCACTGTCCTACCCCAACACCTGTGTTATACAGGACATTTTGCTCTGGTTAGTCTATGTGACCCTCTACCAAAAAACACACAGAGAAAAATGATCAAGTGGCCACATGACACCTGAAATCAAGCTGTGAGATGTACCTGCTTCTCTTTCCTTACAGCTGTACACTCCCACACTTCCTTTACTGGAAGCATTTCAAAGCCAACAGCACAGTGAGCCATAACCATCTACAAGATGAATGTAGGCAATGCAAAGAACTTTTCCTTCCTCTGTAACCAACAAAAGCACACAGATCTCTCTAAAGGGCACTGGACCCTTAATATCAGTAGGGTAAATTATACTCTGAAAATGTTTGTCTACCTCTTACGACTCTGGAGAGAGCCCAGAGGAACTGCCAAGATTTGCAAGTGTTTAAGTTTTAAATGGCTAAATTTAGATGAGATGGACCCTGACCTTCAGCTAGCCAGAATAAACCTTGCCTAAAGTAAGGAGGAATAATTTTAGGATGAACTTACAAATACATGTCATAACAAGAAAGTGTAGCAGCAAAACCATTATAGATGAACAATCTATCCAATCTATTTTAGGTATGATAGACATTATTAGATGCATTTGCAGCAAATATTTATAGTTTTGGCCATCTCAATATCTCAATAGCTTTTCCATTTCTTAGCTATGTTAAAAGAGTTAATGAGGCACTAGGGAGGTAGAGAACATTAATAAAATAATTATATTTCTGCCTCCCATTTTTTTTCTAAAAACTTTATTGTATAAAGATGCAAATTCTATTTTTTATTTTTTTTTTTAGGAGGTTACTGATGGGTAGAGCTGTGGCAAAGGCAAAGCTCCTTCCTGCAGTAGAAGCAAGATTAGCAAGATTTCTTCTGCTGCAATGAGCATATCATGGTCATGATCCACCTGTCAATATGAGATATCCTGTTGACTACAAGGAGTCCAAGATTTACCACAACACCTGTAATTGGTGCTTTTCTCCATTTAATAGCCTGCATGACCTCACAGTTTGGAATTCAGTTCCTTACTAAACCTTTGCACAAGAACGGGAAGATTCCTAATTCTTTGAGCAAACTCTATCATTCTTAATAGCAATGGGTGATTAAATACCCATTCTCTCATACTCTGATTTTTTCTTACATGTTTACCCTCAGCTAGTTCTGAGTTTTCTTGATGTTGTACAGTACACCACTACGTACTTAATGCTAGACTAAGACTATAACTTCCAATTTCCTATTCCAGCCAAGAGCATACAAATATGTCATTGAAATGAAAGCACAGTATTTCTTCTTCTTTTTTACCCTTTAATTCCCATGACTAAAAAAATTTAAGAGTTTATAATTAAGAAAGATAATATACTCACTGGGACTAATGAGGAGTGATGCCAAGGGCTGCTACAGAGATAGCAGTTGAATTGAAACTGTAAAAAAATATTAACTTGTTCTGTGATGTGAAGATTGAACATTTATATAATGCAGTATTATATTGACTGGTGCAATTACTAAGGAAATTACTGAGACTATCATATGAGGCCTGAGTGCTGTATGTCCTCTCACTCTGGTAGGCTCTGTGCAGATTACTCCACTTCATAGTGTGTGTGATAAGATATAGTCTGACCTTTGTCTTTCACATGTGCTAATGAATACATCTGTGATAAAACCAGAAACTGATTATCATGATGATACTACAACCTCTTATAACTGGGAAAATTTGGGGTTGCAAGAATGGAAAAGAAGCTACCTTGTACGTTGCATCTAGGAGAGTCTGCAGCACAGGGTCAAAAGAGAAAAGACTGAAGGATATGTAAAGTCTAAGGAAACTCTTAGCAGCAAAGTGCCCTGAAATTGAATGCTGTCTGATTATGTCCTGTTTAGATACTTAGAGAAATGTCAGCTGAGAATTCTTCACTAAGATCTGCAGTTTAATCATCTTCTCTGGCTTCTGTCACCATTATAGAAAACTTCTAGTGGGAGTCAGTTATCAACGGGGGAATGTCCCTTCCCTCTTGACAGCAAGCAGTCAGGGGATTCAGAGCAGAGGACTTTCTTTAATTAAACTCTGGATCATGGGACAGGGTAGCTTTGGCTTGAAAGATATACCCAATATAGTAAAGGCATCCAGTAGTGACACAGTATTAAACCATATATGCAGACCCTTTATTCAGGATGGATTGAAGATGAAAATTCTGGATTTCATTATCTCAACTTTACAAGTTTATAATGTATTATGGAAGGAGTTATAACCTCTTATATTGATTAAAGACTTTGAAATTCCTGGAACACACAACTCCTTTTTAAATTGTTGCACAAATTTTTGAAACCATATAAATGTAGAATAACATTTTTAGTGCAGCTCTACGTTAAGTAAGTCATAGAAGTGTGCAACAATAGCCATCGCTGTCTACAGAACTGCAATAAACCAGACTGAATATCAAACACAGATGAGTGTTTCTTTAAGGTACAGCTGAATCCTGGGGAAGGTAAATGTTTTCATTTTGGATAAGTGCATGCCTGTGTGTATTGTGTGTGTTTTTAATTGCAACTGTATCTGTCAGAGAATTATTGACTCTCAAAGCACCAGCAAGAACTTCTTCAATCAAGCACAGCTAAGTTAGGTTGTCATTGTTAATTACTCAGATGGAAATTCGGTGTATGTAAACAGAGTCATGCTTCATCTCCAGTACAATAAAAATATCAGAGATATATGAGAACTTTCTCATTATATTTCTGTTTGAGAAGAGAACCAAAGGGAGCTTGCTTTCTCCTACCAAAACTAGTAGGGGAAATATGTGATTTGCTAAAGGGAAACTTGTATTACTCTGAAATATATCCTGCAGCCTGGGCCAAAAGTTACAAGGATACATCCACCTCTGTTTAATATTCTGTGCTTTTCCCCAGAGTCTTGTAAGTGTTCTGAAATTTAAAAATAGTATATAAGCAATATAGTTTAAAAACATTATTGTCCTTTCCCTAAATCATCAGCTTTCTTGTCCAAAGTTTATTTGAAAGCGCCACTGAAAAATGAAGAAAAACAGGAAATCCTGAGTATGACAACAAGGGCTGAATTTCTGAGTGTATTTTTTAAGAACAATAGAATTTTTGGGCTTTTTGAAAAGGCTAAAAATAAATAACAACAACAAGTAGTTGTAAGGACAAAAATTACCTAGATCTGTACAACGCAAATAAAGAAGCATGGAGACTGGCATTTTCTGCCTGTCAGTTGGTTTTTTTTGGACTCAACAAGAGATGTGTTGGCTCCTGAGTACTCAGAAAAGTTTGACTTTCACAGCAAACTTTGTGGTGCAGCAGCTCATCTTCCACAGGATGAGTCAAAACCAGCCCCATGTGTCATACACAAAGATAGATGGCTAAGGTGCACATTAGAAACAAGTGAAACAAACAAACTTTCTGATCTTTCTGATTTAGATTTTTCATATCTAAATATGAAGTGAAGGAGGATCTAAGTGAAAGGTGTAGATGATGACTCTGAAACCCCGGACATTTTGGGATGCAGAACCATGCTCCTGCTGGCCTAGTGCCAAGCACTTGTGAATTGTATGGAAAACATGTCCTAGATGTTAC
>VXAV01008967.1:58789-71236 GCA_013399715.1 Alectura lathami | reverse complement strand
ACTGCACCACTCAGCTTGGTGTCATCAGCAAACTTGCTGAGGGTGCACTCGATCCCACAGTCCAAGTAATTGATAAAGATGTTGAAGAGCACCAGTCCCAAGACGGACCCCTGGGGGACACCGCTCGTGACCGGCCTCCACCTGGACGTAGAGCCATTGACTACAACCCTTTGGCTGCGACCCTCCAGCCAGTTCTTTATCCAACCAACAGTCCACCCATCAAATCCACATCTCTCCAGTTTAGAGGAAAGGATATGGTGTGGGACTGTGTCAAAGGCCTTGCACAAGTCCAGGTAGACGAAACCTGTCACCCTCCCTTGGTCCACCGATGCCGTCACTCCATCATAGAAGGCCACCAGATTGGTCAGGCATGACCTGCCCTTGGTGAAGCCATGCTGGCTGTCTCGGATCACCTCCTCATCTCTCATGTGCCTTAGCATCTCCTCCCGGAGGATCTGCTCCATGGTCTTCCCAGGCACAGATCTCCAGTTCAGGAAAACCCTAAGTTGTAGTTTGAGGGATTGGGCTTATGTGGGAAGGTTTTCGTAGCGGGGGGCGGGGGGGGGCTGCAGAGGTGGCCTCTGCGGGCAGAGCCCAGCGCTGCCCCGTGCCAGAGCAGAGCCAGCTCCAGCTGCTCCAAAAGGGCCCCGCCGCTGGCCAGAGCTGAGCCATGAGCGACGCTGGGTGTGCTCTGGGAGAGCAGGGTGAAGGGAGGGGAAAACTGCTGCACAACAGCGGCTGGGAGAGAGCAGTGACAAGTGGGAGAGAAGCAGCCCTGCAGGCACCAGGTCAGTGCAGCAGGAGGGCAGGAGGTGCTCCAGGCGTGGAGCAGCAGCTCCCCGCAGCCCAGGAGAGGCCCGTGGCGGAGCAGGCTGTCCCCCCGCAGCCCACGGGCACCACGCAGAGCAGATCTCCACCCGCAGCCATGGAGGAGCCCAGGGGGCAGCAGGGGGATGTGGCCTGGAGGAGGCCGCAGCCCACGGAGAGCCCCCGCAGGAGCAGGCCCCGGGCCGGAGCTGCAGCCCGCGGGGAGCAGCCCGCGGCGGGGCAGAGGCCTGGGGGAGCTGCCCCCGCGGGGCCCCGCGCTGGAGCAGCTCCTGCAGGGTGGGCCCCGTGGGACGGAGCCGTGCTGGGGCAGGGCTGGGAGAGCTGCAGCCTGTTCCCCTGTGCCACTCTGGGGAGGAGGTAGAAGACAGTGGGTAGGGGAAGCTGTTAGCAGTAGGCAATAAATTACATTGTTTTCTCTTATGCTGAGTCACTTTTGCCTGTGACGGTAATTAGTGAATGATCCCTGTCCTTATCTCAACACATGAGCTTTTTCTTCATTGTATTTTCTCCTCCTTTTCTTTTGAGTAGGGGCAGCTGGGTGATCCTTGGCTACCTACCAGTATTAAACCACAGCAGCTGCTAGAAGCTGAAATTTAAATAGTGAAGAAAGAATTACTTCATGCTCTTAGTCTAACAGTTTCTGTCTAGGCATTCCTAAACTGTTGATGTACAAGGAGTCTCAGTTCCTTCGAAGTTCTCAGTACCCTCAAAATTGATCTCTAGACATTTTTATGTTGGTGTGTTCATATGCCCAGATAATATTTTCTCATTCTGTATGTTGGGAATTTATCCCCCAAAATAGCCATGGAACCATAGTAGTTAAATTCATGTTGGTTTGATGGCATGTTTTACCTCCTATCAAGTTAAAAGTACACCAGTAATGAGTTGTTAGCTCAAGAAGTTTTCTGGAAGCAGTATTTTCCAAAAGTCATGGAAGTCTGAGACTTATCTTCAGATGGTTAGTTGTTCTTATAAAATCTGAAGCCAACAGTGAAGAAGCCCATGATTACCCATATCTTCAAGTTTCCAAATTAGGCTCGTGATTCTTAATATATTGATCTTGTCCCTGAAAGCACAAGTTTTCTATGACTGCTGTAAGGTGATTGTGCATTGTAGCAATCTCTATACCAACTGGTAAAGCAAACAGTATTGTAACAAAATTTTTGTCATGAAGTGGGAAACTACTTTGAAACAAAAGTTGATATGAAAAATATAGATTATATGTTAACCTTTTTATATGCCCTCTGTGTAGGAATGATCACATGCCAATTTTTTCATTTTGCCTTATATTTTTTTTTTCTTTTTGACCTGCAGTTATGTAGTTCCTGACTATCAATTATAATGAAGACAGAAGAAGATGAGGTAGATAATTGAATACACATTATTACAGAGATTGAACTATACTGTGGTTGCTACAGTGGGCTGATTCTGTAGGTTAAATTGCTTGATAGCTTTTTACAGCTAATGATTAATGATAGTAGTCTTTTATAGGATTTCATTTGTGGAAGCATTAGAGGCTGTTATGTTTTAGCAATACTCAGAGTTGTTCCTGCGATGCAGTGGCTGAAAATTCTTACAGGAAGCATCAACTAATTTCCTTTGTTGAGTACAACTAGTGCACAGTAATTGTTCTATGAGTGGTTCCAAGTATTCTGCAATTCTTAATTTACCATTTTGCTCTTGGAGAAATTGATTCCAAGCTATAACAAGCTATAATTTATTTAACTACTTGTGCCTTTACGCATTTAATGATTTCTTTCTTTCTTTCTTTCTTTCTTTCTTTCTTTCTTTCTTTCTTTCTTTCTTTCTTTCTTTCTTTCTTTTTCTTNTTTTTTTTTTTTTTTTTTTTTTTTTTTTTTTTTTTTTTTTTTTTTTTTTTTTTTTTTTTTTTTTTTTTTTTTTTTTTTTTTTTTTTTTTTTTTTTTTTTTTACTTTACCAAGCAATTTATAGTTTCTGAATTGTTTCTTAACTGAAAAGAGAATGCCAAGAAAGGAATAGGGGAACAATCGGAGTTCATCCTTGTGCATTGGCATGGCAGCCATGGGTAAGCTGATTTACTGCTAGGCAGCCCCACTAAGGGAAGAAAACTTGAAGCTCAAGTGGAAGCTTTTCCTAAAGGTCAAGGAAAGCAAAGGATGATTGACATTAAGACATCCTCATGGCTATGGCTTGCTCAGGTTCAGGAATAAATCATCCACATCAGTCTTGTATATATTTTTCAAATACAGTCACTGAGGAAGGTTATTTTATAAAGCTATAAAGAAACAAGTTTTAGTAACATTCTTGGAATTTTAAAGACAAAAAATGACAAGTGCCACTCCTAATTTTTGTAACTGAGAACATTTAATGCTATTAAAAATTTAGCATTGTATAAAACATCTCATACCTCCAAAATGACTGCAGGCTATAGTAACCGACAGTAAACTCTGCTAAAAGAAATTAAAAGGGAGGTCCAAAAAATGTATCACTTGGGGGAAAAAAAATAAAAAAATCTGTGCTAGCTAAGGTTACTTCTAGATCAAATATTTCATAGAATTATAGAATCGTAGAATGGTTTGAGTTGGAAGGGACCTTAAAGATCATCTAGTTCCAACCCCCCTGCCGTGGGCAGGGACACCTCCCACTAGATCAGGCTGCCCAGGGCTCCATCCAAACTGGCCTTGAATGTCTCCAGGGAGGGGGCATCCACAGCCTCTCTGGGCAACCTGTGCCAGTGTCTCACCACCCTCACAGTAAACATTTTTTTCCTGATATCTAGTCTAAATCTCCCCTCTTCCAGTTTATGGTGATTACCCTTCGTCCTCTTGCTACATGCCCTTCTAAAGAGTCCCTCCCCAGCTCTCCTGTAGGCCCCCTTCAGGTATTGAAAGGCCGCTATCAGATCCCCCTGGAGCCTTCTCTTCTCCAGGCTGAACAACCCCAATTCTCTCAGCCTGCCTTTGCAGGGAAGGTGCTGCAGCTCTCTGATCATCTTCGTGGCCCTCCTCTGGACCCCCTCCAACAGCTTGATATCCTTCTTGTGTTGGGGGCCCCAGAACGGGACGTAGTACTCCAGGTGGGGTCTCTCAAGAGCAGAGCAGAGGGGCAGAATCACCTCCCTCGCCCTGCTGGTCACGCTTTTCTTGATGCAGCCCAGGATGCAGTTGGCCTTCTGGGCTGCAAGCACACATTGTCAGCTCATGTTGAGTTTTTCATCAACCGACACCCCCAAATCCTTCTCCTCAGAGCTGCTCTCCAGCCACTCTCTACCCAACCTGTATTTGCGCTTGGAATTGCCCCGACCCAGGTGCAGGACGTTATACTTGGCCTTGTTGAACTTCATGAGGTTGGCATGGGCCCACCTCTCCAGCCTGTCCAGGTCCCTCTGGATGGCATCCCTTCCCTCTAGCGTGTCAACAGCACCACATAGCTTGGTGTTGTCTGCAAACTTGCTGAGGGTGCACTCAATTCCACCGTCCAGTGCTGGTCTCCATTTTGACATTGAGCCGTTGACCACAACTCTCTGGGTGCGACCATCCAGCCAGTTCCTTATCCAGCTAGTGGTCCGTCCATCAAATCCGTGTTCTTCCAATTTAGCAACCAGGATGTCATGCGGAATAATGTTAAACACTTTGCACAGTTCCAGGTGGATGATGTCAGTTGTTCTCTCTTGATTCACATATATATATATATTACAAAAGAAAATTTGTTAATAGTACAGCTTTTTGGGGGACATAAAATTTCAACAAAGATCACAATTGATCTGTAAGCTCGTTTTTATTTAATTTGATCAGTTTCATCTTCCTGTCCATATTGATCAATCTTGTTGGATAGGACAACAAAATTGTTTAACAGCATGGCTGGTAAAGAACGATGGACTGACTGTGACATTTTTATTTACTACAAGATATGGTTATCTTGGCATCAAAAAGAGTTCCATACTTACTCTTTATGTGTAATCAAATATAGTATGTTTTCAGATACTAACAACACTAGTTCTGAGGCATTCCTCACTGCAATGAGCAGAACCAGGTAAAAAGCAGTAGAGGAAGATGTTATAATAGTGCTCTGCGTGTCTTGGTGTTGCACTCAGTGCTGTGGCTGTGCCTACTGTGGATATATCTGAGCTAGTTTTACTCGGGTAAACAGTGATAATAATTACAATAAAAATAAAATGATGTGAATTTTAGTATAGCTCAGAAACCTGAATCAATATTCAGGGTCTGAAGTAACACTGCCGAATGTTTGTTGTTATTCTCAGTCAAGTCGGTTAGGGTATATCTAACACAGCAATCAAGTTCTTCTGTAGATAAGGCTATCTAAGGCATGACTATCTCTCTCACAGGTTAACATTTCTAGGTATGTGGGGAAAGGGAAATACATCTATCTTCCATTTCTTTATGAATAAACAAATGTTTTCCTTTTCTTTATGACAAGTTGCAAGAAATGTTATGTTGTAACTTTGGATCTGAATAAGCAAAGATACTGCACCAAGACAAATGGCAATTTTGTAATGGTCATCATAACATATTCATTATTAACAGCTGCTAAGCTGTTCCTAAACTGAACTTCCTAAGCCTGTAAGTAGTCCCCAGTTTGTTTTCTAAGAGCTGACTTAACATTTTTTCTGTTATCAAGTTGTATAACCCTACAGAATGTTTGCTGAGCAGCAGCAAAAATCATGCTCAGTATATTCATGCTCTGCATAATAAGTTTGCCTATTCACTGCAGAATAATAATGTTCTGGTTGTGTATTGCAGTGTTTTCTGGAAAAGGAGGCAATGAACTGAAAGTCTGGTAATCAGGGAGGAACTGAAGATGCATTCATCTGCTACCAGTGGCACAATGATTATGATTAGGGTAGAATATCTCCACTGCAATAGCAACCACAACCTGTAATCAAGACTGGGACATTTTATAGCTAAATATTATAGAAATATAGACATATATACTTTTTTTTTTTTTTTTTCCTGAAAGAAATATGATGTTTTTTGCTGGTAAATATCTTAAAATACTTTATTGATCAGAACTCTATTTGAAGTCGTTTTTTCTCCTTTGCTAAAATCAGATGTTAAAGTCAAAATTAGACTGTGATCCACTGTAAAAAAATTGTCTCCAGCCCTCTTGCTCTTTGGCTCCTGTCTCCTTTATTCATGAACTGCATAACCTGTGGAGAACTTTGAGGACAGCTCATTTTTCCACCCCTGTACTTGACTGGGACTTCAAGGCAAAACTACCATGGAATGTCCCTTTCCATTTTCAGTCAAATACTTATAGCAATACAACTCTGACTTCACCTTGGACAATATGTATATAATGAAGTGAGAAACCTACCTTCTGATGTCATAGGTGTTTGAAATGTAGCAGCTATGTTAGACAGAGAGAAATACTTCCTCTGAAATCCTAAATGAAATTAAAACCATTGATAGTTTCCATTGATTCCCACATAGCTAAAAGACATTCTGTGACTATCACTTATGTGTTCAATATCAGTAGCTTGCTTGTTTTGTAAAGTAAAATAGTTCTTGGAAACTGTGCAGACTTTGTCTTTATTCCATATTGGTTTCAGTGGATATTGAGTTTTTACAGCAAGTACTGGATAAGTAGCCTGGGGAGGGAAGTTCAGAAAAATAAACAATGGCAACGTTTTGAGTTTGAATATAAAATATACCAAACACAAAAATCTTAAAAGAAACATAAAAGGTTTGGAAATGAAATAAGGATGATATGAGCAGAACAGTATGGCCCCCTACCCCCTCTCCTCCCCCCAAAAAAAAGAGAAAGAGAGAAAACATTGCATGAAGTGGGAGATTAAAAGAACAGAGAAGATGGTTCTTAGTACAAAAGACATTAATTGGTACTAAGGGGAAAACTGGAAAACTGCTACTCTTCTTCATTACATCAAACGAAGGAACACAAAACTAAAAACTGTAGAGCTACAGAACTTGTATTCCATTATTCATAGCTAGTTTTAAAAGTACATATGTTGTGGTTTCTTGTGACTCACAAATACTGATTTGTACATTTTAAAAACAAGAAATGATACCTGAGCAATAACTATTCTAGTCTAGCCAAGTCTTAGTGACAAAAAGACAAAAAATACAATGTATGACAGACCATAAAGCCAGATGATTATTCCAGGAGAATATGACGGAAGTATCAAACACAAATATTTGCACTAGGTGATTTTTAGAGTAGCTTGAACAACATGTACTAATCATTTTAAATATATGCACCTAATTAACAAGCCTATTTGAAATGAAACTGAAGTGGTTTCATTTTCATCTTTGATCCAATCTCCATGCATTTTTTGTAGTCAGATTTTTAATGAAATTTTGTTTTCAAACAACGATGGTTTTTCCGGATCGCCTGTTACTATTACCGAGTGTATGTTTTTTCAACATGCTAAGTACAGGTAAAAATATATTATGGAAATGTAAAGAAGTACATAATTATTGCTACAAAGGCATCTTTCCTTTAGATTCTTCAAGGAAAATTACCGCTATGCTTCTTTTGTTTGGGGATAAGGGGGAAGCAAAGGAGAAAGGACAATCACAACTTAACATTTAACCCTAACCTACTGCAAAATTCAGATCAATATCGTTATTATCAGAGAAGTGTTAGAGTTTTGTTGTACTGAAAGTGATGTAAAAATGGAAATGAAATCACCTCTTAATATAGAAATACATATGTATGTATTACATGTATAATATACGTTCGTCTATTCAGTGAAGTGGAGTTGTGCTGATCCTTCAGCAAGCCTCCCTTTACTCTGCAGCTTTGAAAGCATGGGTCTTCCCCTGTGTATTCCACAGCCATTTATACGTTTACAAAATAAGCACAACTGAAACAGCCTTATAAGTAAATTTAAGTCATAGGCCTTTTTGCATGTGTAAATAAAGTTTGAAGCACTGAGCGTTGCCATCAATATTTATGTAGTATGAATTCATGCAGAGATAACTCTGCCAATATGTCAAGCAGATGTGCAAAAGGAGGAAATGAATGTTTGTCTTTGTCTGCTGCTCAGTCATACACTGGAGAAGGAATAAGGCAATCTTATAGGCTTAGAGAGACCTTGGCACAGGATTTGACTGTACAGCTGATGTGTAAGAAGTGTGGGACAAAAAATACAGCTTTAAATTGTTTGCTTTGTAAGATCAGGCTTGCTCTGCATTTCAAGTACATCTAGACCAACATGAAATGTTTGAGCTTTTTGTCAGTGGTTTTGCTGAACCAGAATAAGAATCAGAGCTCTGCTGTGCTTGGTACAAGCTTATAATAAAAGCACTGCCATCATCACAGAGTTTGCAATCTGAGCCTTGGGAGGTGTAGGATAATATTGCAATGACAAAAGACAGCAATAAGAACATGATGTATGTATAGAAATGAGAAATGGTGAGAAATGGCAGTTATGACATGCCTGACAAATAATGTTTTATAGAATCACAGAATATCCCGAGTTGGAAGGGACTCACAAGGTCATCAAGTCCAGCTCCTGGCTCCACACAGCACCACCCAAAATCCAAACCCTGTGTCTGAGAACAATGTCCAAATGCGCCTTGGACTCCAGCAGCTTGGGGAGCATTTTCATGCCCACCACCCTCTGGTGCAGAACCTTTCCCTAACCCCCAGCCTGACCCTCCCCTGACACAGCTCCATGCTGTTCCCTCGGGTCCTGTTGCTGTCCCCAGAGAGCAGAGATCAGCGCCTGCCCCTCCGCTCCCCTGGGAGGAAGCTGTAGGCCGCCATGAGGCCTCCCCTCAGCCTCCTCTGCTCTGGGCTGGACAAACCAAGGGACCTCAGCTGCTCCTTACGTCTTGCCCTCTAGAAGCTTCATCATCTTTTGCATGGGGTTGAGAATAAAAAGGAGCTTTCAGGAAGGATCTGAAGAAGCAGGAATAGACTGAGGAATGTGGAGCTCTTCTTTGACATTTGTCCAGCTAACTCACTTTAATTTATATTGCAAATCTCCATATGCAGCTGTGTTCCCATACCAGGGGGAAGGTCATTTGCCCTTCCCAGTAGCAATGGGCTGTGGTTATTGACCATTTCAGCAAACATAACTGTACTATCTGTTCTACACACCTACTGACTGCATCCATGATATTTGCAAATGAACAGCCAGCTCCTGTGGTAAGATGATAACTGCTGCACAGCACAGAATAGAGACAGACATACAACAGTTAATTTGAAAGGATGTTATTGCTTATAGAAGTCTTCACAAACAGCCTTGGTCTCAACAGCAAAGAGTTTTGTAACATGCTTAGTTCAGGAAAGGTCCTGATATGTGTTTTCATAGATCTGAGTACAATAGGTTCAGAAACTTGAGAGGGGTTTTGCATGTCAAGATAAAAGCAAAAATTTGTACTTGGACTGTAACCACAAAAATACAACAAAGCTTTTCCTTGGCTGATGTATAAAGCAGCTCTTGACTGCTGAAACTGTCCACCCTTCAAATCCATCTCTCTCCAGTTTAGAGGAGAAGGATGTGAAGCATGATCATGACAAAGGCCTTGCACAAGTCCAGGTAGACGACATCCGTTGCCCTCCCTTGGTCCACCAATGCCGTCACTCCATCATAGAAGGCCACCAGATTGGTCAGGCACTACCTGCCCTTGGTGAAGCCGTGCAGGCTGTCTCGGATCACCTCCTTGTTTAGTATATGCCTTAACATAGCTTTCAGGAGGATCTGTTCCATGATCTTCCCAGGCACAGATGTGAGGCTCACCGGCCTGTAGATCCTCTGGTCTTCCTTTCTCCTTGTCTTAAAAATGGGAGTGATGTTTCCCTTTTTCCAGTTGCTGGGGCCTTCATCTGACAGCCACGACTTTTCAAATATGATGGAGAGCAGCTTGGCAACCTCATCAGCCAGCTCTTTCAGGACCCTGGGATGCATGTCATCCATCCCCATGGACTTGTACACATTCAGCCTCAGGAGGCAGTCTAACTCCTGCTCTTCTCTTACAGTTGGAGGGATTTTACTTCCCCAACTCCCATCCAGAGGTTCTGGGATGTGACAGTCATGAGAAGCCTGACTGTCAGTGAAGGCTGAGGCAAAGAACTTCTTGTGTACCTTGGCCTTCTCTGTGTCTGCTGAAGCCAGCTCACCTTTCTCACTTATCAGAGAGGTTACACGCTCCTTGGCCTGTCTCTTCTGGCCAATGTACCTGTATAATCCCTTTTTGTTATTTTTTCACATCCCTCATCAAGTTCAGTTCCATCTGAGCCTTGGCTTTCCTGACCCCAGCTCTACACATCCGGATGGCATCCCTGTATTCTTCCCAGGCCATACATCCCTGCCTCCACTGTACGTTTTCTTCTTTTCCCTCAGTTTGACCAGCATGTCCTTCAAGTTAATTCCAAACTAAGCTAATTAGATACTTGTGATTAACTCCACCTTACTACCTCTCTTACAGTTAAGCACTGAGTTTAAGGTCTCTCTTTACATGAGAACTTGAATACTAGTAGAGGAAAATGTATCCTTTCAAAAGGGAAAGGTACTATGCAGGTAAAATGAAAAACACTTAAGAATTTAAATTTGTGCCCACTGAAGCAGAGAAAAAGACTAGACAACTCCTTAGTTTAAATACATACATTTCCAGATATTAATGCTGAGGGAAATTAATTTAAGTGGAAAATAGTTTAGGTTTGCCGTTTCAGAGGAGGTCCATATTTTCCACAATTATATATTCTGCACAGTGTAAATCTACAATATAAAGTCTGATAAAATCCTGTTCAGAATGAAACTTCCTGACTACAATGCTTTGACATGAATTAACTCTGTAAAAGTACATAAATAATATTTTCTGCTTTGAAAATTTGCACTGACATTGGGATGTTGCAGCTGAACTATGATGGCTTGCATTTTGTGGTACATTATGTAGGTTTTATATGAACTGTGATAGCATTTTAGCCAGTTAGGCTATTTTCCCAGTAGCATTTAGTAAAAGCATTTAGTAACACTCTTCCAAAAAAGTGCTGAAGAATGAAGCCATTTTCATTGAGATTTCTTCTAAAAGATCATTTATTTCTAAATTTTATGAGAACCATTAGTAAACATGAATACAAATTTTTACAGTGTGAGTGAAATGAAACTGTATGAAGGCTAAATCGTATCTGGAATTAATAATCTGTTTGTGCTATGGGAGATACAAGGTTTTGTAAAACTGTAACTGATCATTATATGTTGCATGATATTGTGCATAGATCACATACATTGTAATATCTCCATTTTTGCTGTGGGTTTCAGCATATATCACAGGGTGAGGCTGACTGAAAGTGTGGTTGTGTATTCTATGCCAAAATACGCAGATGGGCTCTGAAGAAGTTAGCCAGTTGCCTGAAGTCCTATAGCTCTTGTGTGGCAGCACTTTACTGCAATGAAGAAGTGTAGAAAAGAAATGTTCAGGTTGTTTTATGAAGCAGATGCATGCTCTTCCTAATGCTTGTTGGCCTTCGTCTGGAAAATGTTACTTTGGTGCATGTGGAAACTGGCCCTTCGTGGCCTAACAAAATAGCTAAAATCAGATGGAAAAGGAATATTTAGTATTGCACTGTTTGTATAGCTAAGCTGATTTTTAGTAAAGAAGGCTAGATGTGATTTTAGCATACTGTTTAAGAATGAACAGATGAGCTTTTTTTAACAGTTCTTAGAGTAAGAATGTAGTCTCTGTTTATTTGCACTTCTTGCTGTTCTTATTTTTCATTTATTCAGGAGTTGCTTTTTCTTCAGCCTTATTGTTCTGAAAGCAATAATAAATGGAAAATAAGCACCTCCTATTTAACATTTTCATGGTGCAAAGTAGTTTATTATTGTCTAATGTCATCTTTGTAGCAAAAAATACAGCATACAGACACATTGTGTTGCTGAGGACAAGTTTGTGACAAAATTCAATAATTTATTAAGTCAGCTTTCTCTGTGTCTGTGCCTGTTTGTGTTTTGCTGTTGCACTGTGCTGTGGATTAGTGGGGAACAGGACTCCATCCGTGCTGTACACATGGACTGAAGACTTTCTGCTTGCCTGGAAAAATGGATAGTCACCTCTTTTCTTCCTCTTTTTCTTTCTTTCTTTCTTTTTTTTTTTTTTCCTTTCCGTACCACTACAGGCAATGTAATTGCTAGAAACAGAAGCCTGTATGTTTGTATTCAAATTTTTGTTTGTCAGCACAGAGAACTCACAACATCATTCACTCTGCTTTTATGCTCTATCTTCTGTCCCCACCTTCTGCTTGAAAGTACTTTGGGATGAAAATGTTTGCTTATGCATGGGAATGTGACTTAGAGAGAATCCTTAACCATCCTGCAATAAAAGTGTCTGATAACAGTGACTGCACTACTAGCTCCAGGTGTGTCTCTTGTTATGGTAGAACTAAACATAAGCAAAGAAATTCAAAGTACTCCTTCAGTGCAGTAAGACAGCTTACGCATCAATGATGCCATTTCCATTTGAGTTCATGACTTTGTGAGACCTTAATGCAATTGGAAAGAGTTGCTGCAAATGAAAATCTGACAGAAGCATCTTCACTTCTGTTTGCTGCGTGAAATTAAATTTCCAGTGACATAAACTGGCACAATTCCAGCACTGGGATGGAATTGTACCAAGTGACCTAGGCTGAGAATCTGAGCTGTTTTCTTTTCC
>VXAV01008967.1:25296-51768 GCA_013399715.1 Alectura lathami | reverse complement strand
GTTTATCTTACCTATGATTTGTAAAAATAGAGTTTTAATATATAAAAATGAAAAATGTAAGACAGTAGAATCAGAATATCTTGAATGTCTTACACTTTACCGTTTAAATGATTAAAAAAAAAAATCACCAGAATTAAGCTTTTCTTGAAAAACATAATTTTGAGAAGAAATATATATGTTGGTGAAATCTGTCTAGAATAAAAATGCCTGTGTGTGCTTTTTGTTGGATTTCAGCAGAAGAAATGTTGAAATGTTGCTCTGTGAAAGACAGGAGGGGTGAGGGAAGATGTTACATGGCTTAAATTTGTGGGTAGGTATGAGGAGAAGGGAAAGGCAGACAGAAGAACAAGGGATGATAATTACCAAGGAATAGTTCCTGGCATTATCAAGGACTGCAACACAATAGGAGTAGATCTGGAGAAACGTGGTGATGGCGACCCTATAGACAAATCTGTGTCTCCTTCAGACACGTTTCAGTTTGATTCTCTGCACTGAACACCCATTCCTGTCTGGACCGGTCTAGCTATATTCCATGTTTTCTGGACTAGTTTCCTCTGAAAGAAATCCAGTTTGTATCTTTTGAGACCTCTCTGAGTAAATGAGGAGCGTGGAGAAGTTTGCTTCAAAAATGCATTCCTGATGTGAACAAAGTATTACTGTAGACGTCAACCATGTGATCCTAGCCCACTGCCAATTCTGCACAGCTCTCTCCTTGACCATGCATGCAGGATGCTCCAGAGTGCTGAGGTGAAGTTTGGGGCTGAGAGGTCAGTTCTCAATATGGTTTATGAGGATGGCTGCTGTGGATGAGGGCAGAGATGGACACTGCTGACAGTTGATGTGTGGCAACTCCTGTGGTAAAAGGAATGCTAATCTACTTATCATAGAGTCATAGAATCATAAAATGGTTTGGGTTGGAAGAGACCTTAAAGATCATCTAGTTCCAACCACCTGTTGTGGACAGGGACATCTCCCACTAGATCAGGAAGCTCAGGGCACATCCAACCTGGCCTGGAACACCTCCAGGGTTGGGGCACAACTTCTCTGGGCAGCTGGTTCCAGTGCCTCACTACCCTCTGAGTTTAGAGGCAACCATCTGTTTAGGTATTGTAGATTCAAGCATGAGGGCCCTGATACGCTTATTGAACAAGAAAGGAGTTCTGACCCCAAACAAACAAGTTTAATTTTATGTATTCTGTACTGGTAGGGCATTAACAAACAGAAGGGCTCTGTGTATGATGTCCTGTGGTGAGTCTTCCTCCCCTGTCTGTTACAACCGCCCTGATACAGCAGCAAAGACAGGAAGGAAATTTCCATTTTACTTCCTGATATAGGGTTTCTGCACAGCAGTGACTGTTAATGATGGGACAGGGTATCTGTCCCAAGCACAGTGGTATTGCTGAAGAAGGAAGGCTTGGGATGTCTCTGTCTTCGGGAATATTAGTTTCAGTTTCCTAACTTCTAGAGACACATTAAAGGTTGGAGTAATTCAGAGCAGCCCCAAGACAAGAGTACGTTAAGCTTACTTTGGCTGGTAATTTTTTTTTTATTTAATCTGGTTCAGCTGAGGTTTAAAATCTTTTAGTTTGGCCAAAGCAATTGCTTCTGCAACTGTGCATTTGGAAGGTTTCAATAAATGGCACTGCCAGTGATGCAGGTTTTCATCAAAAAGTTCAAGAAAAACAATTCAAAAAATTCAAAAAAATTTCATCAAGAAATTCATCAAAAAACAGGACTTTGTAGTTTCAAGTGAAAATCCTTACAAGTTGTGCTGCAGGCAATCTACGATACTGCGAGCAAAAAAATAGCTCATTTATGGTTTTATTTCTCTGTTTCCATTGCTTTTAAATAGGCCCCCAAACGGACACATGTATCCACAAGAAAATCCAATTATGCTCAAAGTGAAGGAATTTCAGGCAATCCATCAAAAATCTCATTCCCTTTTTCCCACCCCATCAGTAATTCTTTACTATAATTATTACAGTTCTTCCTTGTACCTTCCAAACCTTCATCACCAGAAATGTCCAGAGAAAAAATGAGTTTTGTAGCATGTCCTGAAGAATACGGCATCCACAGCACTAGTAGAAGCAAATTCTGAGGCTATGGCATTCCTGCAAGGAAACTTCTGCTATGTACAACAGAGCTGTTGTATGAGTGGTTTTGCTGACATCAGGTTCTCATACACCTCAGTTTTTCAAATATCCAGTGAGAAATTATCCTGGGAAAGCACAGTTTTTTTCTATATTACAGATAACAAATGGCTCTGTTTCTGAGTTCACTATTTTCCCAGGTTCTTACTTAGTCCTAATCATCACCCCACATGGAATGTGGTTATGAGCCAATTGGCTTTGATGTAAGCTGTAAAAAAATAATTTTCAGCCCTTCACATTGCAGAAAATGCATGAAAATTTAAAAGATGTTGAATGATGAGAAGTCATTTTCTAATGGTGATAACTGCATCTGCACCTAGAAAATATAATCTATTTTATTTTTGAAATGAATCCAATAAAGAATTTACATTTGCACTCAATATTATTTTCAACCTACAATATATTTCACCTAGCTACTGAAAAAGTACTACTTCATGTACATCCCCTGTGAGATGAAGCAGAACTAATCAATCGAGTATAATAACAAAAGAGATGGATTTATCAGTTCATTTTACTCAGCTGGAGTGATTTGTGGCTAGGACAAAAAGGTTTAAAATGGAAAAAAGTTTACTATGGCTATGTTCTGAACTAGACTAGGGGTGTAAAAGCATCTGACAATATGTTGACCCGTGAATGGAGGCATCCAATTCATTGTGGATGCATTTAGACCTTGATTTATTATAAATATATAACTAGGGCTTGCTTTGTTCTGCTGAAGTCAGCAACAAAAGTGTTTCCTCTGGAGAGACCCTCAGGCCTCACACCTTGCTGTACTGCCTGGAGATAATTCCACTCAAGAAATCCATGAGGATTTCTCATGGATTTTTCATCCATGAGAATCTTTCCATTGATGTCAGAGAGAGTTATATCACCTCCTTAAATCAGTGCTGACTGAGTGCAAGAGCCTGCTTCTGAAGCTCAAAGTGAATTCAACACACATAAAACAAGTAGATCATGGCATAGTCACTCTTGGACCATGTTATGGCTTTGGCAGGATAGAGAAATCTGTATGTGGATGCTTCAAAACTTGTAATTCATTGGCAGAGTGGTATGAAAAGTTTACAAAACTAAAGCAGTGTTAGAGTATGCTTTCTGGTTCTGTGATCAGAGATGACACAGTCAGACCATACATTGGCTGTCCTGGGCCCCAAGACAGTGTGGCTGCATGAACATTGCCTCTAGGGCTAGTCTTTGATCTCTGCCAGTTCCCGCCTTGTACCTGTGGGTAATGTGGGAGACTGCCCATATCAAAATGGTGCAGGAACTGCTCTATCAGTGTAAAAATGCAATGGCCAAATTGCTGCTTTCACACCTCTGCCCCGTCTCTGCTTAATTTATTAAAGGAGATGCACTCAAAGAGCCTCAGGGGTTGTCTGTAGGGGCAGCTGTATGCAAAACCTCTGTCCCTATTTTACATCTGAAAACCCCCGTGGGAAGAAGTTTGCCATATTATAGTGACAACGTGGACTGTTGGTAGCAGCATGGACACATCATCAAAATGATGCAGCCACACTACTTCTAGAGCTGGCTAACATTCCTGGTCTGGAGCACAGGCAATGCAAATCCAGGATCACTCATCCTGGCTCACTGTAGGCATGTTCCTAGAGTGAGAAGAATCAGGTGGAAGACGTTTGTGCCTGTGAAGTTGTTAGGTGTGGAGTTGTTTATACCTAAAGCAATAGCACACGCAGTTGAGCTGACGTCTCCCAGCTGAGATCAGTGGAATTATTTCTGCTTGGCACTGGTGTGACTAAGATCAGACATGTACTTAACATAGAACTGAGAACTAGGAGAAAGGTGTAAAACGCTGGCAGAGACTAATGGTCAGCCTAAATTCTAACCAAGTGTTACCAAACCCTTAAGAGGATGGTTATCATGAAAAATTGAGTTAACTTTGAAAAACAGCACTGCATTTAAATTTCTTTAAAGGCCAAGAAATACTAAATTTAATCCTCATTCTCCTTAAGTTTCTGTGACTGCGAAAATGACACTCTTATTCATTTAAATTACAGTCATCTACTTTATTCTGGTGTCTTCTTTCAAGATTGGTTGTGGATACAAATTCATTTCCTTGGAAAGGATTAAATTAAAACCAAAAATATATGTAAAGGAAGAGGTAATTTTTCATCTTAAGGTAGAAATACATGTAAAGGAGCAAGATTTGTAATATACTTATTCCATGCAACTTTTGACAGATTTAAGAAAGAAAATTATATATTTGAATATATATGTGCATATGTAATCCTATATTGTGAATACACTGTGTGATGCATTGGTCTACAATAGGCAGTGTTCTTTATGGAAGTCTGCACTTGATTTTGAGTGCATGATATGTACTAATTGCAAAATATGTTCTCCACTGAAGATGGTTTCTCATATGGTTTCAGGCTGGGCATCAGAATTTCCTTAAGAGATGTTACTCTTCTTCCAGAGAGTACAAGCATGAAAAATGAAGTGAAAGCATACTGACAGATTTCTAGTGTTTGCTTAGTAATTTTTATTTAGGATTCAAGACAAAACAATCTTTGATCCTCATATCAGGTTAACAGCAGTTGGCTCTGCCTGCGCTGAGCCCGAGTGCTATGAATTAATATGGAACAGAATAAGTCCGTGTGCTTAACACTCACTGTGACTCTTCATCAGCACAGCTGTCGAAAACAGCAGTACTAGATATGAAACCCTCTTTAAGAAGGGAAAAATTACAGTGGACTAAAACAAAATCACTCAGAGTTAATTGGCAGTGCTAAGTGGAAGTCAATAATATATGGCTAATTAACAATGTCTGGTTCACCATTTGATGTGGAAAAGAGGAAGAACTACATTTAGATGTCTAGAAGTGTTTATATAATATAGGATTGTTTTTCCCTCAAATACCAGGAATCAGATAGTGTCCAAGTGAGGGATTTGAGGATCACAGATCTGGACATTTGCTCAGCATTATACTGCCTGCTAAGGGCATAACAAAACTTTAAGCACATAAACAGCATTTAAGTGTTATTAAGAGGGGAACAAGTAAATTCAGAGTAATGATTCAGAAATACTGCTTTACAACCCTTACTCCATTTGCCATCCTAAGCCACTAAACAGACTCTCTTGTCATCTCACTTTGTGCTAAATTTTGATGTCTGAATGAAGCAGAATCAAATATAGCAACTTCAATTTAAAGAAAGGTTTAATACTGCTAGGTTTTATCCTTTTACATGCGAACACCAGTAGCAACACAAACACCTGTACTTTATAGGTGTTTATAGGTGTAAAAAATCCAGAGAAGGAAGTCCAAACTATACTTCTGCTTCTGTACTAGAACAATTTCCCAAATGTTGAGGGAGCAGTTAAGTAGGTGATTAGAAAGATTTAAAAAATGCAATATATTTAAGAAGAACATGCAGAATTAAAGTAACTGAATGTCTTATAAAATCAAAAATAAAACACTTATAAAATTATATACGCATAAGATAACCCTAAAGTAAACATTTTATTGTTTTATTAACTGTATCGCATTGTCCCATAAGCATTTGTAATGAAGACTAAATTTGATGAGCAGAGTAGTAAGCCTCAGCTTCTTTTTGCAAAGCAGAATTGCTGGAGTAGGTGGTGCTTCTGTTGTGAAACAGCCAGGTATATTTTCCAGGTAGGTAGAAAATACAAATTTGCATCCTCTTTGTCATTATGAAACATCATGAAACCCATGAAAGTACATAATCCATTCTATAAAAATTCATCCTAAGGGAGTGATTTAGCCAATGGTTTACTGAAATAGAAGGAAGAATGTCCTCACCCTCTCTTGCCAAAGCAGAGTAGCTCTGACCTCTCTTTCGAAAGGCAAAACTTAGAAACCTAAGTACAAGAGAAGACCATGAATCGCGATCTGCTTCTGGCAGCTGCTTTCCTTTAAAGCAAAGTTAGCACTTGCATTCATTTTACAGGTTCATAACAAACCCTACAGAAGCTTCAGTTTCAGTAGCTTTTCCCACCTAAATGTTAATGTTACATAATAATATCATAATTGGGGTTCAGTTTAACATCTGTTTCATTTGTCTAGCACAGCTGAACCTTTGTTCCTGAAATGGTGTACACAAAGATAAGAATATCTTGGGTGGGATTCAAGCACCTAACTGGAGGTGTCTGTGTGCACTGGAATATCCTGCCTGGCCTACAGGTAACTTCATAGAGGGCTGGAGTCTCCTCAGTGATGTCTGACACTTCTGCTGTGGATCTAGTGTATCTCAAATAGGTTTTTATACATATATATACAATTTATACATGTCTATACAATTTTTATGGACATAAATAGTCATATTAGCTTCTTAATAAGGATATTTTTAATGAGATGATAATACCTAGTAAATTCCTGTACAAAATATGATAAATTTGCTAGGAGTGAGTATTACTTTTGGCCAAAATTGGCAGAAGAATATATTTTTTTATCTTTTCTTCTTCCCTGGGTAAGAGATGAGAAAAAGAACCTCAGAAAAAGGATGTAAAATTTTTCTTGTTTTATTCAGTGAAAAGAACACAGCCAGGCTTTGCCAGTTGATGGAAAAAAAGCAAGCAAACAACAGGAAAATGAAAAAAGCCCACACACATTCGACTTACTAATCAAAATTTAAACTAAAGGCAATATATAAAACACCTAAACACAACTTCTCACCCAGGATGTTTTTATTGGCTACCTACACTCCATACAGCTTAATACTTACAGTTCTGTGCTGCCTCCTTCTCCTAATAATTCACCTTTAAGGAGGTACTTTTGAGTTAGAATCATAGAGTCATTAAGGTTGGAAAAGACCTCTGAGATCATCTAGTCCAACTGTCAGCCTAACACCACTATGCTCATTAAATCATGTCCCTAAGTGCCACAGCTACGCGTTTCTTGAANGTCCTGTCACTGTTACCTGGGAGTAGAGAGCAACACCCACCTCACTACAACCTCCTTTCAGGTAGCTGTAGAGAGCAATAAGGTCTCCCCTGAGCTTCCTCTGCTCCAGACTGAACAGCCCCAGGTCCCTCAGCTGCTCCCCATAAGCCTTGTGCTCCAAGTCTTGTTAGGTTGTTAGGAATTGTTATGCATTTTATTTTTTATAAGAAAAAATTCATCACAAAATTAATGTAGGAGAAAGTCTTTGTTCCTGCAGTAAAACTCACACAAAAGAGAGCATTTCACCGCTGTTCTCCTCAGATATTTTTTTCTCAAAATAAAGCATTTGTTTCTCTACAAAGGGATTCCTGGATGAGCTGGCCATGCAGTTTGCAATTGTTTGCTCTACTCTGGCAGGAGGGACATAGCACTGTATTTGTGCTCTGGCTGGACTTTAAGTGCCTCTCTGGCACTAATCCCAACAGTTTTGCTCCAGCTAAGCTCTCAGGACCTGACCTGAGAACAGCCTTGTTAAACCTCTGGAGAACCAATGAAAGAAGCATCTTCTTTTTTTAACCTCTTATGAATGAAGAAGGAACATAATGTTTTCCCTAGATTGTTTACTTGTTCTACAGTTCACATCTAATCCATTATGTTTGCTATTCCCTATACACCACTTAATTTTGGGACTGGACAAATTATTTCTGTGGAGTCAGTAAAAACGTCAAAGTCATGGATCCTCTATTCCTTTTTCGGAAGGTAATGTCAAGCCTGAAGAGGGAAGAATCTTCCTTCACTTCCTGACAAAAGAGCAAAAACTTTTTTCAAAGTCCAGGCTGACTTCATCTGTGCCTCTATGTATGCACACATGTTTATGCAAGATTCTTATAGGTAAATATTTCTAGCTACATTTCTATCATACATATCTGTATGATAACTGTATGTACACAGAAATCATTTCCGCTTCTACAGAGACAACTTTTATTGTTGTGTTCTGAAGAATAAACAACATGTTGTTCCTCATGTATAAATCTTCCAATTATCTGGCTGCTGGGAAAATAAACATCTAAAATTTTTTTTAGACAATGCAACTAAATAGGATTAAGCTATAAGTGGAAATGGCACAAGGCAGTACTCCAGCAGACAGGTACAACTGCAGAGTGCAGTGCTTCCAAACTCTCTGAAGGCTGCTGTACCTTCTCCATTGTGAGGTACTGAAATGAAAAGTAACCTGTCCCTCACCCGCATGTGCTGGCAAGCAGGATGATGAGTGAAGGTGCTCTGATGAGTGTAATTAATCTTGTAATGTGATGTGCTACATTCTTGTTCTGCCTGTGCTTAAACTCTACTTATCTTCTGTATATGTTCTTCTAGTACACGCAGACATAACCTGGGATTTTTATGCCTTTTGTTAATGGAAGGAGAGCACCACGATAAGTGAAAAAGATTCTTTTCCCACATTTGCAGTGGTGACAAAGTGTGTTTCCCACCCACATACTCATGACAAAGCCCACCCTTCAAACCACTTTCTTTCCAGTGTCTGCAACAAAACCCTCCAAAGATATGCCATGAGGTTAGAATTTACATTATGCAGCTTTCAGGCTTTATATTATTGGCAACCTCATCTCACGCCATTGCGAAGGCTGGAGGACAATGTGGAACTTGTTTTTGCCAGTGTATTCTGAAGTTTGAGAATTCTTTTTTGTATCATTGCTTCACTTGTAAATGTTCACATAATGATTTAGATCCAGTTCTAGTTAAAATCCACTAATATCTGACTAAATCTGATTATATTGGCTACTGTAAGTACCATAAGCTGTTCAAAATGTTGCCTGACTGAAGCAATATGTGTACGAATTCAATAATATTAAAAAATTCAATAATATTAAAAATCAGGATGTCAGCTATGTCCACACATGGCAAATGGCCAGAAATTCTTATTTATTTATTTATTAATTTTCAGGAGAACAGGTTTTATTTTGTACATGGCAAGAGAACTCTGAAGTTTCCATCTCATGTCTGCTTGCAGGTATACAGCACGGTTCCCTTGTGTTGGGACAGGAGCTAGGACTGACACTGCTGCTTGGTCCTTGTGTTCCAGTGAGGAAAGCGATTGTATTTATGATGTGGAGCTGGGAAGAGACGGGTGCAAGGGAAGAGAAGGAGTCTGTGGCTTATTGTTGTGGTAATGGAGTAACATCTAAGCCTGACAGAAAATTTGGAAAGATTCTCTTGACTTATCAAGATAGCTGGATGTTTAACCTTTCTACAGTACTTTGTATTTTCCAGCTTTGACTTCCTAGTGACATTTTACTACAGTAGTATTAGCTATACTCAGTTTGCTTCTTTCAAGAAATAAATTGTGAACAATTGCCTCTCCTCTGATTCCTCCTAAGCTCTTGGGACAATCCAAATTGCAAAGTGACAATAAGCAGGCATTGACTAACATCTCTCGTGTCAGACTGAATGTTGATCCAGCCACACTCTTGGTATGCCACAGGGAACCAGAGCTGGCAGATGTAAAAATGCTTGTCTGTACATGAACCCAAACATGTATTTATCTGCAAGGGAGTTGGNTCCCTGTGCACTGCAGGGGAGTGGGACTGGATAACCTGTAAAGGTCCCTTCCAACTCGGACAATTCTATGATTCTATGATCTATCTGGAGTTGGGCACATATTGACCTTAACTTCCCTTAATTTTGAAAAGTCAAAATGAAAAAAGACAGCGTGCTCCAATAATGATACTCATGCATTTTCAATGCATCTTTTTTTCCTGAAGAGAAATGTATCAAGTAGAATAGATCACAGTTCAGACATCAGAAAGATCTTACACTGACAAGCAATGAATATATTTCTAAATGAGGAAAATGAGTGCTTGGTTTGTATATAAAACCATTTCTGAATCAATTAATATAGACTGCACGTAACTTTTACTTTGAGGAAAGATACACTGGGAATACTAAACAGAGTAATTGCCCATATTCCTGTAAGGCAAAATTTATGAATCTGTTACTGTTTATATCTATTGACTGAAAATAGGTATGGAAAGTCAGATTTAGCTCTTGAAAGTTTATTTCCCTGAAGTTAGATCGAAGTTAGTCATTAGCACTACTTCAGACTGTCACATTGTCAGAGAAGAAATGATGTAGGGCATATGAATGTGTCTGTAATGACCTGATGTATATATGCTCCTGAGTGTGTAAGAGAAGTCTTACACAGATAATGTATCCTCTGACTACGTTGGGACCAAGTGAAGATGAACTACGTAACCTAGTCTAAGATTGGTCTAAGTCTAAGCTGAATCCTACCCTGAAACACTGCCATGATAAATGATGCATGAAATAATTAATGGCTGATCTTCGTGTCTATTTCAGAGTCATAAAAGCAAGTGGAGGTGACAGAAGATTTACTGATGTGATAACATAGTTGAAGTGACAAAAAAGTTTACCAGGAGAATTGTGCTACTGAATGGATTGCAAATGACTACGTAGAATCAGTCTGAACACGTGAAGTTCTTAGCTTATTCTCCTGGGGCTTTGATGAGAAGAAAAAGAACTTTCATCAAAACCTATGACATTTGGACTCTAAAACAAACCTACACTCTGATGAAGCCTATTTGAAGCATCCATACTTACAAAAGGAATAGAGTTCAAATGTTCAGAGTATTTTTTCATATATAGTATATCAAAGCAGCTTTGTTATACACATTTCAAACACCTAGCAGAGAAGAGGCACAGGTAACTGAGTTACCTTCAAGGAGGAAGCAAAGACAGGTAACATAATTTTCAGAGCTGGTTAAACACATGAACAGGCATTGACTTAGTGCACATCAGCTGGCTTCTGGTAACTGTTCATGGCAATAATCTTAACCTGACGATATACAAAGTACTGTAGTTTTATCTAACCCTTTTTCATTGTGCACTAAGCTAAGCTTTGCACATTCTAGAGGCTAAATATATAAACATGAAAGCGTCAGCTGATGTAAAGTAACCTGTTGATGTCATCTGTTAGTGTGTCCGAGCTGTTGTCTTCATGCACTAATGTCTACAAAGTCTCACCATCCTAAGAAAAAAAAAAAAATTATCTGCAGTAAAAATAAGACTATATATTAATTCCAGCTTCCATGCATGACCATAATTTATATTCTTCCTGAATAACTAAATTAAAATAAATGAGAAAGAAGAGTTTTAGAGTTTTTTCAATTTATATTTGTCAGCTACCCTGATATATTCACACATGCATCTTTCTTAATGCAGCTGCTCTTCTGATGATTGCACGTATCAAATTTGTAGTCTTTACAGATTTTACTGCAGCTGGAATGGAAATCCAGCTTTTCCCCTATGCTCACAGAAAAGTTTCGTTTGTGGTCAAAACGAGTGAAGTTTAAATAGCTAAAAGTGATCTAAATAACTAACGTATGTGATCCCACATCCAATTCATTTAACACAAGATAATGCAGCAACAGTATTATCATAGAATAATACTGGATTATTGATAATGGAAAGGTAATGGAAAGGAAGATTTTTGATTTCAGATTAGTTGTTGGCAATTGACATGTGCTGTAGATGAAACACTGAATTTGGGAAGACATGCTGTTAACAAGTTTGCAGTGCTTCCCTCTTCTAGAACCCCTCTGGGTTTCAGTGAATCTATTCATGAAGTCATTTAATTTTTACCATGAATGGAGTGAAGAATCTAGTTCTTAAATTAATTACCAGTTTGATTAAGTTTTTCATATCCTAAGCCTGGGGGACTGTCTACACCTTAGCAAAAAAGTAATCATAATGACAAAATTGCACAGGTTTTATGAAGAAAAACAATAATGTGGTTCAATTTTGGAAATAAACTCAATTAATTCAGTCCCTCATCATCCCTAGCTGGTGATTCCTTTGCAAGGAATGCATGGATTCATCTTCAATTAAAATCTCACATAACAAAATACTTGGTACTCTAAGACAGAAATTGTTATGGCAAAATTAACTGAGTTGTTCCTGTTGCATTGCCATTGGCTATGATTTACAATTTAATTTAAAATTATCTCTCTTCAGGTAGGAACAACTAGATGTCTGGAACAGAGAAAAAACTATTAAAAATTGTCCCTTAGGATGTATGTAAACAAAACAATAATAATAGCAATAAATTAGTAATAATAATAAATCACTGGAACAACTGTTTAATAACATGGTATAGTACCAAACATCTCTCTGTATTATAGAATCATAGAATCATCTGAGTTGGGAGGGACCTTTAGAGGCCATCTAGTCCAACTCCCCTGCAGTGAACAGGGACACCTACAGCTGGATCAGGTTGCTCAGAGCCCTGTCCAGCCTGACCTTGAAGGTCTCCAGGGACTGGGGCATCCACCACCTCTCTGGGCAACCTATGCCAGTGCTTCACTACCCTTATTGTAAAAAACTTTTTCCTTATCCTTTCTTTATCCTTTTTCCTTAGGTTTAAATCTTCCCCCTCTCTCAGTTTGAAACCATGGGCTTGGGGATTTTCCTAGGTACAGTTTGAATTCATTCCCTTATGTTCTTTATTGCAATGAATCATGTTAAAAATGTGGCTTCCTTTTAGATAATGTTAAGTACAGCAGTGGGAACAGTATTTGAATCTGCTGAAGTCAACAAACATCAACAATCTTATTCTGGTGGAAGCAAGAATTAGCAGGAGATAAAGCCATCATCTGAGCAGTTCAGTAACGGTAAGCAAGTACCTGCCCTCACTGTGCACACCTTGAAAGTGCTTTTTACTTTAGATAACTGAGGTGACGTTTCAAGAAAGCTACTCAACAGGATAATTGACCGGGGATTTGATTATTTAGCAGTTGCTTGCAATTAATTACTTATCACTCCAAAACAATGGGGATGTTAAAAAACATTTAAAAGTTCAATTTTGAAATTAAGATAGTATAAACCATATTTGGCATATCTCAGCCTGAAATGCTTTGGCAGGATGGCTGAAGATAATTTCTGACTCTATTTTAAATTTTGATAAGAAAATATTTTATTACAATACACTAAGACTAATTGCATATACATGTTTACTTTTATAGGCCAATTTAGGCAATAAGCCGTATGTTTTATAATAGTAGGATAACATTTTAGACATGATGATCAATCAGTAACATTTAACATAAGCAAGAAGGTCTGGCCAGCTAAGATGTTATGGTACCATATTCCAAAACAAGAATAAAACCCTGGAACTTTTATTTTATCTTAACTCTGCATTGTTCAGTGTTGACATAACTTCAAGAATGTAGCTACTGTGCTGTAGATGTTTTATCTCCTGTATAATGAGCGTTATTAAACACAGAGAACTTCAGATTAGAGATCCTCAAAACAAAAAATTGAGATATATGACAGGTTTTAGGCTGCTGTAAAACTGATTTTCGTTCAATGCCAGAAGATCCCATGGATTCCTGCAACATTTAAACCAAACTTATCCTTTCTTCCATATCAATACTTAAAATGGAGAAAGATGTCTAGTCAGAACTAAATATTATCTTTGACTTTTATTTGCAAATTTTGCATGTACCAGCAGAGCAGACAGGAAAAATTATCAAGGAATTTAGGGAGTTTGTTTACACTCTGCCCCAAGCCCTTAATTGGGAACAGTTTGTATTGGACTTATGTGGCAAGGTTTTGTTAGTGAGGGGGTTGCAGGAGCAGCCTCTGTGAGCAGAGCCCAGCGCTGCCCCGTGCCAGACCAGAGCCAGCTCCAGCTGCTCCAAAAGGGCCCCGCCGCTGGCCAGAGCTGAGCCATGAGCGACGCTGGGTGTGCTCTGGGAGAGCAGGGTGAAGGGAGGGGAAAACTGCTGCACAACAGCAGCTGGGAGAGGGCAGTGACAAGTGGGAGAGAAGCAGCCCTGCGGGCACCAGGTCAGTGCAGCAGGAGGGCAGGAGGTGCTCCAGGCGTGGAGCAGCAGCTCCCCGCAGCCCAGGAGAGGCCCGTGGTGGAGCAGGCTGTCCCCTTGGAGCCCATGGGCACCATGTGGGATCAATTCATGAAGAACGGCATCCCATGGGAGAGACTCCATGCTGGAGCAGGGGCAGAGAATGAGGAGTGGCAGAGACAAAGCGCTATGGACTAACCACAGCCTCCATTCCCTCTTCCCCTGTGCCACTCGGGGAGAGCAGGCAGAAGAGGGCGGATTGGGTTGAAAGATGCTTTAAGCTTGCTTACAGAGCTCACTGCTCTTGTCTGTTGTTAGTAGGCAATAAGTGATATTAACCTCCCTACAATGACTCTGCTTTGCCCGTGACGCTAATTGGTGAGTGAGTGATCTTCCTGTCCTCATCTCAACCCATAAGCTTTTTCTTCATCATATTTTCTCTTCCTCTCCTTCTTCAGAGGGGGAATGAGAGCAGTGTGATGGAGCTGAGCTGCCCATCTGTATTAAACCACCATACAGTTATAAATTCAATTCTGACATTCCTGGAACACAACATTTTGATTTTTAGTTTAGAGCATTATTGGTGCTATCCATAGAATGGAGGTAATCAAGTAGTGTCATTTTTACTCTAACTCAATGATGAAGTGACTTTATTTGCAAACTTCAAATGGCATAATAAAATCTACAATTTTTTTTTTGTTGTTGTATGACAATTTAACTAGGAAGCCTGTATGAATGTTCAGTGCAATCCTTATTAAATCCAGTAGTCTTATTTTTCATTAATGCTTTGTACTGTATTGTTCAAGAGTTGGTAAAATACCACATCTACTTTGTGTCCAAAATATTCTCTAACACTCCTTCAGACAGTATATTGTGGGGTCTGGTGATCTTACAGTAAATGCAGTATTTTCAGTTTCTGTTTTTTGTAACATTCCAAGTGAATGTCAATGATCTGTCCATCAAGTTCTTCCTGAAATACTTGAAAAAGCAAAAACTAATGACAATACCCTTCAGTCTTTATACAGAAATGTCAAGTGTGTGAGTGTTAAATCTTGTAGTCATTATTTCATATGCCATTAGAGAAAAGAAGAAAAAGACTAAATGAAGTATTTCAATATCATTGCCTGTATTTATGTTTGGTGGTTTTGTCATACTGTTATCTTTTATAACACACTTATTGTCCACATAGTACTTTATTTTTGCAGTAAGATGAGGAAAAGGACAGACAAGTGATCTGTTCAGGGCTATTTCTCACATCACAAGAAGTGGGAAGTGCCCCTATGCTTTCCAAATGCTAACCTTTAGCCAGTACTTTCCCACTGCAACATGACTTGCATTGTTCTCTTCCACATTTAAATTTTTCCTAGTGAAGTCAAATGTGAAAGTGCTATAAGGAAAGGAAAGGAAAGGAAAGGAAAGGAAAGGAAAGGAAAGGAAAGGAAAGGAAAGGAAAGGAAAGGAAAGGAAAGGAAAGGAAAGGAAAGTTTCATGATTTGTTCATGATCTATCAAAGCTTAGTAAGACTGAGAACTAGAGTCCAAATGATTGGAAAATCTTTTTAAATAAATTTATCTTCAGTTTGCAGAATCCTTTTTTAAAAAGGAATACTGAAATATTGACCTTAAAATGTGGGTCTAAGAATGTCAAAATTTTAAAATTATTACTATGCCTAGAAGACATTTAGGAATTGTCAGAGGTCTTGAGACTGCAGGCTGAAACCACTGACCTCCCTTTGTGATTTTCTTGAACCGTAACTTTCCAAAAACAGAAATTGATTTTTTCCCTGTGAAGCAGACTGATACATAGGTAAATTAGAGTCCTGCATCTGGGGAGGAGCAACCACATGCACCAGTACAGGCTAGGGGCTGACCTCCTGGAAAGGAGCTCTGAGGAGAAGGACCTGGGTGTCCTGATGGACAAAAGGTTGGACATGAGCCAGCACAGTGCCCTTGTGGCCAAGAAGGGTGCATTAAAAAGAGTGTGGCCAGCAGGTCGAGGGAGGTGATCCTCCCCCTCTGCTCTGCCCTGGTGAGGCCGCATCTGGAATTCTGTGTTCAGTTCTGGGCTCCTCAGTACAAGAAAGACAGGGATCTTCTGGAGAGAGTCCAGCACAGGGCCACAAAGACTATTAGGGGCCTGGAACATCTCCTGTACAAGGAAAGGCTGAGAGAACTGGTGCTTTTCAGCCTGGAGAAGAGGAGACTAAGAGGGGATCTAATCAATGTGTATAAATATCTGAAATGCGGGAGCCAAATGGATGAGGCTGGGCTCTTTTTGGTGGTGTCCAGCAACAGGATGAGGGGTAATGGGCAAAAATTGGAACACAGGAGATTCCTTACAAATCTAAGAAAAAAATTCTTTACTGTGAGAGTATCGGAGCACTGGAACAGGCTGCCCAGAGAGGTTGTGGAGTCTCCTTCTCTGGAGGTATTCAAGTCCTGCCTGTACGCCTTCCTGTGTGACCTGCTGCCGGGAACCTGCTTTTGCAGGGGGGTTGGACTAGATGATCTCCTGAGGTCTCTTCCAACACCTACAATTCTGTGATTCTGTGATACGGTTGAAAAGATTCAACTGCTAAATTGTATTGGTACCAGTAAAGACCAAAATACTGTTCTTGGTTGTAACCAATGTTATAATGAGGGCCAATGGCTGCAAAGTGCAGTTCTCCCTGAAAAAGTTACGAGAAGATTATCTTGGGGGATACTGAAAGGCAATTAAAGAACAAAGCTGTTATCAGACACAGTCAACATAGGTTCATGAAGCCAAAGTCCCGCTTCAGTAATTTGGTCTCTTTCTATGATATAATGGTTTTCCATAATTATTCCATGTCATGACATCATGTAATAAGCTGACACAGGTGGGAGGGTTGCTTAGGGAGAGCCACAGCCCCAAAATGCTTCTGTCCCTTCCAACGTGGTTTCCAGATTCCAGGAGCTCTTCCCTTTTGTCTCTGATCGCCATTGTGGAATACAAAGTCAGGAGACTCTTCCTTGTGCATATGTTTTCCATTTTGTCAGATTTATTGCACTCAATTACTTCCATACTGTATTATCTCACATTCCTTTACAATTTTAAGTAAAACACTCTTATCTCAATTGAGTGCCTCTTCCTTTCTCGCTCCTCTACCCGGCCTCTGTAAGGTGAGGAGTGGGGGTGGGGCCTAGGCACTGTTGTGGGACAATCTTTAATTAACCCATGCCATATGTTAAGGTCATCCACTTGGTATATGAAGGGAAGGCAACAAATGTAAGCTATCTAGATTTTAGTAATGTTTTTGATACCATCCCTCACAGCATCCTTCTGGACAAATTGTCCAACTGTGAGATAAACAGGTTCATGCTATGCTAGGTAATGGACTGGCTTGACTGTGCAGCTAAAAAGGTTGTAGTGAATGGGACTACATCTGGCTGGTGGCTGGTCAATAGCTGTGTTCCCCAGGGCCCACTTCTAGGGCCAGTGTTGTTCAACATTTTGATTAATGATATGGATGAATGCTGCAAGATTGCTGATACTAAACTGTGTGGTTCTGTTGACTCTCTAGAGGGACAAAAGGCCTTGCAGAGGGATCTAGATGGATTATAGCACTGGGCAATCATCAAAGACATGAAATTCAGAAAAAGTAAATGCCATGTTCTGCGCCTGGGACAGAGCAATGCCAGGCACAGCACTTGGAGATGAATGGCTAGAGACTAGCTCAGCAGAAAGTGTCTAGGGGTGCTGGTGACTGCAGGCTCAGCATGAACCAGCAGTGTGGCCTGGCAGACAGGAGGACAAACTGTGTTTTGGGGTGCATTAAACACAACACAGCCAGCTGGTCAAAAGTGGTGATTCTCATGCTATAATTACAATTGGTGCGGAGTTCCACAAAATAAAAAGGATGGTAAGATGCTTGAAAGCATCCAGAAGAGGATAACAAAGCTGTAACAGGGATGGAAGGCTTTTCTGTGAGGAAAGGCTGAGGGCATTTGGGCTGCCTTGTCTGGAAAAAAGGAAGCTGAGAGATGATCTTAC
Source organism: Alectura lathami (assembly GCA_013399715.1). Classification (NCBI taxonomy): domain Eukaryota; kingdom Metazoa; phylum Chordata; class Aves; order Galliformes; family Megapodiidae; genus Alectura; species Alectura lathami. The sequence continues at coordinate 33,853 of VXAV01008967.1, read as the reverse complement.
TGCTCCCCACAGCTCCCTGAGGAAGGGAAGCAGAGGGAGGTGCTGGGCTCTGCTCCTGGGAACTGATGGCAGGATGGGAACGGCACAGAGCTGTGCCAGGGGAGGGTCAGACTGGGCACTGGGAAACATTTATTTACTGTGAGAGTGGTCAAACGCTGGAACGGGTTTCCTGGAGAGGTTTTTCGTGCCCCATAGCTTTCAGCGTTCAAAAGGCATGTAGATAATGCCCTCAATAACAAGCTTTAACTTTTGGTTAGCCCTGAAGTGGTCAGGCAGTTGGACCTGATAATCTTTGTAGGTCCCTTCTGACTGAACTATTCTATAAACTGAAGTTTGACATTAGGGAAAGCTTTTCCAGTGGGAGAATAGTGCAGCCCTGGAACAGATTTCCCAGAGAGTCTGTGGAGTCTTTAACCTTGGAAGTTTTTCAAGACATTGCTAGACAGAGCCATAACTGACTTGACTTCGTGCTGGCACTGGTCCTGCCTGAAGCAGAAAGCTGAACTATATGACCTCTATTTATATGATTCCGCAAACAACAAGACAAATGATTTTTTTTTTTTTTAATAGCATACTTGTATTTGATTTCCTTTAAAATGTCTGAATACATTCTCTCTATAAAGGGACAATGGTTGGGCACTTTTAGTTTAGAGTATTAAAACATAAGCTAAATTAATGTTGCAGAAGAAAAAAGGTAGTAATGGATTCAGCATTCTTGAAAGAGCAATGAGGTGTATCAATGAAAATATGAACCATAAATATTCAATAATAACTGACTTTAACTTGGGAAGCAAATCCACTCTCATTGAAGTCTGTTATAGTTCTTATTGACTTCACCACTGTGTCTGAATAAAGTTATAAGAACTTAATACATTCACAGTCACCCTAAATGGCCATGTAGGTCACAGGACTTGCCCTCTGAGAACACTGTTGAAACATATTTAATTACTTACTGTGCTGTCTGGTGAATCCCTTATTAGCTGTGGGATATATACAGTGAAAGCCTTCCATGGAGCAGATCCTACACAAGTGTGAGACCTGCCTGCATGTGAGTGACATTCAGTAAGCCAACCACGATAGATTGCAGCCTTGCTTCTGCCAGAGGCATAAAATTATTTAATACCCATTTGTTTTAATTGGACATAACTGTATTTTTTGACCCTTGCATATATTGAAACTGTAATTCTGGTGTTGGGGGAATGCCAGGTAATTATATTAATTTTTATATGATGCACACAGTAATCTTTTTGTAGCATATGAAATCCCACTGATGGCCCAATCCTACATCCAGATTCTGTCAGCTGTTTCTCTAAATTAACTCCGTTTGCATTCTGTTCCCGTTAAGCTTCCTCAGACAGGATTTATTTATGGCAATATTTGTAACTGGTAATGTTCGCTGGTCAGTGGCACAGCAATTACTTTTCAAAATGTATTTGAAGTTGGTTTGATTATATTGGCATATTCTTGGCAGGTTATTCTTACTCAGCAGACACATAAACAGAGTTTTTACTTGAGGGTTTTACTTACCAAAAAAAAAAAAAAAAAGCCCTTTGGCCAGGCCAAAACATGATTTTAAGTGTTGAGGCATCTAATTTTTAGGCCTCTGATTTGCAGAGAAATTGAATTGCAGAGTTGTCTACCTGCAGAATGAGAACTGAATTGCAGTTCAGCTCCTCACACGGGGTGAGAACTAGTAATCTGGAAGTCCTGTGCAAAAAGCCAGGAATCATCTGCTAGCTATAGGTGAACAAGGACATGGCTGTATTCCTGTTCATCCTCACATCTAGGAGTTTGAGCTAAGCCCTAAAGGAATAACGTCAGCAACAGTCTGTTAGCAGCATCACTGAAAAATAAATTCTGTCAACTGTTTCCTATTTGGAGAAATTTTGTTACTTTTGTTGCATAGGTTATTTTGGCATGAAGCTCTCAATTAATTATGTCATATTGGCAGCAGAACCGATAATAATTCATATCTGTCTTTCGAAAACAAGTCACTGAAGTCTGAAAGATGGTAGAGACATGGAGGCTGTCATGGACAGAGACCCCTCATTTATGTTGACTGACAGGTGCCTAGTGTGCTTGCAGCGGAGTGAAATCAGGTGAACTTTATATAGCAACACATTTAACTCCGATGTTTCTACTTATATTATATGCTTAATACAACACACTCCGCATCTTCTTTAATAACACATCAGAGAGAAAAAATCTATGCTGACATTGAATGTGGGTTCTGAAGGACAGAAATCTCAGTGAGGCTGTGGTTATATAGATCCATCAGTCTTGTCCATTGGGTTGAGTTAAAATATTAAGGGTTTTCTGTTACAAGCCTTTTGCATCTTTTTGGGTCTTTGATGCATCCCTTGGCTTCTACACTGTATCTCCTGTGGCTTTAGCATCTTTTTCTGCCCACTGAGTGCTTTCATCAAAGGAAGAGTAGCTTAAATTATCTTTAGGTACTGCTTAATTAATACTCAAGCCTCATTTTCCACATTATACTTATATAGCTGATCATGCTTATGTAGTTATTAAATACTGTATCCCTAGACAGGAACTGATTAAAAAAAGAGGATCTTTGGAATAGAAATGGGAAATCAGATTTCCCTAGTCTTAACTGAGAAACCAGGCACTCATTTTAGACCCTGAATTACTTTTACCATCATTCTTCCCACCCTTGGAAATTTGGGGCAGTGTTTGCAGTTACCCACCCATCAGCTGCAGGCATCTGGGTTTCTCCCTGCCCACCAGATTTAGACCATTAACTAAGACAGACATTTTAAAAGACTTTTATAGACAAGACCTCTCTCTATCAACTCCTTCATATCTATTTCTATCTCATTTAGTTCTGACAAAATCACTGGTATGTTTGAAAAACTGGTTTGCAACTTTAAAGGACAACTGTATACTGCAGAAAGTTTTTTTTTAACCTATTGCTAAATTTAGGCAGTGGATTAGAAGAGATGTTTTAGACTCCAGTTTTACATTAAAGGTTCCTAAGCATTATTTCAAATACTGATATCCCTTTTATCTTCAGAACCCAATTTTCCTATTCCAGGTGATCCAGGTTCCCTGAGGAACAGTATGGGTGCTGGCAGGGCTAGCATGTCAGTGCAACAGATCTGCATCTAGCAGTCTCTTAATACCATTCATTATTCAAATCTGCATCTTTCTGGTTTTCTTAAAAAAACAAAGGCTTTTATCCTCTGTACAGGCAACGCCAACTGTTCAGCCATCTGGGCTGTGCCCCTTTATCTATATCTTTAGATTAATCAATACTTTCTATGAAACAAATTATCAAATATTTCTTCTGGTAATGGAGAGCTGAAAGGCAGCAGCAAAATGACCAGTGAATTAATTGCACAGCTATATTTGGAAATAAAATTTTTGGTACTAGCAAAGAGTTGCTCCTAAGGGATCCAATTCAGCTTTTTTGTTCATGTTAGATAATTTGCCCCTTTCTAGTATTGGACTTCAGACAAGGATTTCCAGGACAAATTCAGGCATAAAAATCTATCAAAAGTGTATGAGAACAGGCTGTTAATGTTGAGGATGCATGATTTTACTTTAACAAACTCATGAAGTAAATACCTAAGTACATACTCTAAATAAAGAACTATTTTTAAAGTGCCTAATAGCACACTAAAAGTGGCTTAAAAAACTGCTTGACATTTATAGGCATTTTCTGAGGAGTGATATATAAATAACTGTCTTAACTAAGATCATCAACCAAATACATTTGCACCTGCAAGCTAGCCATGTAAAAGAACAAATAAAAATAGATAATCTTTTCCATTTAGAGAAAATAAGAAGTTACATGTTCATTGTTTGTACAGTCTAAATTCTTAGAACCACATGCGAAAAAAACCCCTAGGGTATTGATGTTTAATACATCCCTTTAAATGTTCTCAATATTCGCTGCAATTACAGAATGAAATGTGAGAGCTACAAAGTTTATTATGTTGAACTGACATTCTGACACTCAGCATCGTTTCATGGGACTTTCCATCTGGAAAAACCCTAAAGTACTTTCCAAAATGTGAAGCTGATGCATCCTCCACCCAGCCACTTGTTCACTCCATGTTGGCAGGTTGTGTGTGTCTGCAACAAATCTGAACCAGACAGAGACCATCCTGAGGGATTCAAGGAGGTAGCCTTAATGCATCACACTGGATGGACATTTGGGATGAACATTTGGGAGGGGAAAATGTCCAAGGACATCCAAGTAGCACTTGCAGTGCTAAAAGATCTCAAATGTCCTAGCAGAGCATGGCAGGACTTGTTAGGGTAATGTATTTTTGGGTAGTGCCAGTCACTGAAAGCAGTTGTGTCCCCATATCTGCAGATTAATCTCCCAGAAATAGATTATTAATTTATTCCTCTCTGTGCAAAACACTCCAGTTTTCCCATGACATGAAGACTGCACCGGGGTGTATCAGTAAAGTACTTTAGCATATGCTTAAGTCTGGATCATACTAGAACTGCCTATAAAACATCCATGTAAAGTGCTGAATGGAAATGAACCATCCTAATACCTGAAAGAGGTTACTCGTAACCTTCTGTTTATAGTATAAATTATCAGAGAAGATCTTTTACGCAGTTGCTAACTAGGTCAGCTATTTCTGTGTTTTTTTTTTTTTTCCTGTCTTTGTGACTAGATCTACATATTTTTCAGCTTTATTCAAGTTAGTCACAAATTTTAGTAGAGAAACTGCATTTTTCATTTAAACCTTCATCAGAAAGTTATAGTGATGTATCTTAGAGTCCCATGACCGTGAACACAGTGTGCTTTATATTAAAGAATATACAAATGTACTATACATAAATTCAATATTATCTTACAAACTTCATAAACAGTAAGGTAATATCAAACATACTTTTCATATCTCTCTAAGCTTCTCATAATCTAGCTATACAGTGAATTATCTGAAACCAAAAAATATTTCTATATGATCTAAACAATGAAAAACATGAAGTGTATAACATGGATTTCCTCAGCAATTAGCATTTCCTTGCCCTTTGCTAAATAGTATAAAATGGAAACAAATATGCATAATTTTCCATACAAACCAATAAATAATTTTAAACAAAAATCGTGATTACTTAGCTGAAGAACTGACTCATTTGGACCAAATATGACTTCATTTTTAAAATTTTTATATTATCTTCACACATTTAGACTAATAAAGAATTACAAACAGGTTCTTTTTGTCTCTCTTTGTAGTTTAAAGTAGCATGCTATAAGGATTTGAGAACAGACTGTCTGTTAAGATTTGTAATAAATGGTATATTGATGCAATTACATAGTAAAGTCAGAGCAATCACAAAGCAATAAACACATGGAAGGAGAAGCAGAGCTCAAGCTTATTATTACCCAGATAATCAAAGGAAACTGATTATAAAGGGTATTTTTCAGAAGTGAGATAAACTAGAGTACCTGATAATAAGATCTGAGGAATTGTTCTCCAAATGTTACATTTTGCTCTGGATTCAATGTTGTAGAATAATGCAAGTAGCATGACATTTCCTGTTGCAGTGTCTCACCACCCTCACAGGACAGAATTTCTTCACAATATCTAGCCTGTCTCCCCTCTTCCATTTTGTGGCCATTACCCCTTGTCCTGTTGCTACATGCCCTTCTAAAGAGCCCCTCCCCAGCTCTCCTGTAGGCCCCCTTCAGGTACTGGAAGGCAGCTGTCAGGTCCCCCTGGAGCCTTCTCTTCTCCAGGCTGAACATTGGTTGGAACTAGATGATCTTCAAGGTCCCTTCCAACCCAAACCATTCTCTGATTCTATGATTGCCAACCTATGTATTTCCTGAAGTTCTTTGATTATTTAGCATTATTTGATAGTTGGAATGAATATTTTCTAGACAACAGGAATAATTCTTTATTGTTTATTACCCTAATTTACTCTCACCTTTCTTTATTGCAGACATCTTCAGTAGCATCGTTATTGTTAGAAAATTTATCAGAGTTCACAAGGCTTGTGAGCCCAGTGCCCTGGCTTCTCCAGTGATTTCCTGTGGGGAGACAAGTGTATATGCCACATACAGAAGATGGAAAGCCCACAAGACATTTTTAAGAGATAACATCAGTTTTCACACAAGCATAGATCAAACTCAAAGGGATCAGTAGAGAAAGCCAAAGGCAGAAGTCAAGCTGCTATTGAATATGAAATGAACTCCTCAATGCCGCTGCTGAACAAAGAGAAAGGAATAATATAACCGTAATTTAGTGTTGTCTTTCACATACATACAATTTTATTACCGTGTGTCAGCTTTTTCTGATAACTGCTATTACCACTGAAGGAAGAACTTCATTACATAACATTTCAAGTAAAAGCTGCTAGTCAAAACTAACACGTTTGCCAGAAAGATATTTCCTGGGAAAGAGAGAAGATAAAATATTTTTGTTGTTTGCATTTGCCCTGTTCCTCATGGGCATCAAATTTTCAAGTCTCTTTCACAATACTCTCCCACAATATCTCACCATTCAAGGAGACAACGCAACAACAACAAAAAATTGACTTTATTTTTACACTCCACAATTTTTCAGAAACTCTGAAGCTTAGAAAATGGAAAAAAAATCACATCAAGACAAAGCAAAAACACTAACTCTTTGCATTAATTTTGTGATACAGATTTCAAAAGCATGAAAACAGTAATAGGCAAAACAAGGAAAAAAGGGAACGTGTAAAAACAGAGTTTTAGTTGTTGATTGAATTCCATTTATCATTGCTGCATTGTTGGGTTTTTCCTTCTTTGCTTCATTTGTGCTTATCTTTGCTTCATTCCTAATTCTTAGGAAAAGCATTGTTTTAAGGAAAAAAAATGCAGTACCAGACACTTTCTGCAAAAAAAAGTCTTCATTCCTTAAAAGGTCAAAAATGCATTACTTAAAACATCACAGATTTATCAGGTGACTAAGTTAGAGATATACCTTCCCATCATTTTTAATGTTCAGCATTCGACATAAATCGCCAGGGAACCTATCCTCATCCAATATCACAAGTGTGAAATCCAAAATTAAAGGGCAAGATGTGGAACATTTTACAAGGGGCCCAAATACAGAAAAGATAGATAGCTATAGAAAATATTGGGATATCAAGGGCATTTGTTTGTCATTTGATAGGCTTTTTTTTTTTTTTTTTTAATCTGTACTGGCAGCTTGAAGACCAAAAGTATTTATCCTGGCTTTAGTTGTGAAAACTGTAATTTGAAAGGGAAAAAAATTCTCACAGATGTAATAAGTGTGAGTCTAGAGATCTTACTTGTTTTGTAACCAGTTACATTATTGCTTAATAGTAAGTGAAGATTTAATAAAGATGTGTAAGTTTATGCAAACCAACAAGACTAGCAAAAACCAACAACACATATGCATCTACTTCAACTTTACCCAACTGCAACAGTAGCTTGAATATATGGAAATTTTCTCAAAGCTAATCTATCCTGGTAATTGCTCTTTTTCTATAAATTCAATGAGGTTTTGATATCACTAGCATGTTGGTTGCCTTCTGAAGTAGCTGCTGAATTCACATATATTTGACAGTTTATTGGCAATGTAACACGTACACTGAGACTTTGCTGATTTAAAAAGAATCTTTAACTGCATGTGTATTCTGTTGGTAATTACTTCTTTTGCTCGGTTCTCAGTGACAGGGTTTAGCTCCCTAGCTATCAGTGTGCTGGTTTTGTTAGATCCTTGCGCAGAAGGATAAAGGCCTGGAGACAATGCATAAAGGTTGGCTTTTGCTCCCACCTCAATTCCACACCAGTGTAATTCCACTGAGGGCAGATCCCCATCCCTGTGAAGAAGGTCAGAGTTTCCCAGCTTTGATGAAAATTTCCTGTGAGAAGGACAGCAAGGTACCTTAAGTATGAAACTCATCACCTTGTAGGATGGCAGATCATTGAATGTCTCACATACTACTACAGAGTAATTCTTTTTCTGAGTGGTTACTTTTATGTTTTTGATTTCCAATACTAATTTGTATAGCGTGTTTTGTAAAAAATACTTTTTATTTGTATGTCAGTTCTGCTTTTCCCTTTTTTTTTTTCCTAGACTTCAGCTGTATCCAGAGTAGTTCTATCTTTTCCAGTGTTTCTCTTTCACATTCCTGTGGGAGTCATCAAAATGCCTTGTTTGTCTTACTACCCAGGTCACACAGGTAGAAGTACCTTGCGCTTTTGGGAATCTACTGGTTTCCTGTAGAAAGTAATTTCTGTTTAGATTTACTGTTTGTCCTGAAGTCTCAAAGCCAGTCCTGGTCTTTCTTCAGCATATGGTGATAGTATTTTTTTTTTTTGTGTGTGTGCCATATATTTACCTTCCTTACCCACATAGAATTATAGTTCCTGTTTCAATCAAATTAATGCACAATTTGGATTAGTAAATTTTCAGCTTACTATAAAACAGATGGGATAAAATTAAAGCTTGTCTCAGAGTGCCTATATAATGTATCCCATATGCTGGATTTGAATAATGCTACATTTCTCCCAGCTGTTAATTTTTTTAGCAGTGGACAAGAGTTTCTGCAAGTTACTGTTATAGCTGAGTTAAGG
>VXAV01008966.1:128134-138451 GCA_013399715.1 Alectura lathami | reverse complement strand
ATTCTTTGCAGGGCTACTATCTTAATGCGGATTTATATGAATTTACATACTTCAGAAGTTTTTATTTAATATATTTAATAACTCTTAAAACTATACAGTCACAAAGCTACATATGGAAATCTCATACCTACATGGACCGTCAAGGCCTTCAAAGGAATGATTAGATATAAAGACAGGCTACAGAATCAACTGAGCAATGAGTTAAATGCCTTACATCTTTCTCTCAGAAAACACACCAAAATCAACTATCCTCCTGTTGACTGAACTGCAGCATACTCCTGTGCTGCAACAAATTCTGCATACCTCCTGTGAGAAGAAAGTCTTTTATTAATCTTCTGTCCTCTCTGGTACTGTGGATTCCTTGTTTAGCAAAACCTCTCTAATGCTATCATGAACTCAAAAATGTTTCTTTTGCTGAGCTGCCTGTTAATGAGAATTTGGCCTTCCTCTAATTCAGTTCCACTTTACTCAGTATTATGTATTCAAGATGAACGAATAGGCAGCCTTCTTTTCTGTTGCATCTTTTTAACAGAAAATAACATATATCAAGCAGTAATAAGGAACCAAATAGATTCTCGTGTCAGTGATACTTAGAATTAAGGTCAAGAAGACTGTTTAGATCATTAATCTAATTTCTTGTATACCAAATGCATTCTGCACACACAGCTCACCAATTACTCTGGTACTGAGAATAATTCCTGATTTGCCTAGGTTTTACTGAAATGCATTCAGTCTTGAGATGACAATACCTAGAGACAGAGAATTCACCACTTTCCTCTCCAGCTATTCCAGTCTATTTCACTGTTTAAGCACTCTTCCTGATGGAAAAGTGAACCTTAATTCCAATCACCTGTTTAAACTGAATGGCCTCTTGCTAAGGTTAAAGAGCTCTTTAGTTCACAGCAGTTTCCCACTGTGGACATGCACTGTAATCAAGCACATTGTCTTTTTTTTTTTTTTTTCAAATATGCTGAAATAGCCCAAGCACTCTAACCATTCATTGCAAACCATTAATTGCAAACCATTTGCTCTTTTCTTGTAACCCAGAGTGTCTCTTTCCTTCATGTTCTCCAAATATCAAGCACTATTTAAAGGTGGTGATATGAGAACTGCACAAAGTATTCACAAATCCACTGGCATTTCCAGAGATAAGTCCTTTTTTGACATAGCACCATATCGAGGCACAAGGGAGTTCTTTATCTATTCTTGTATTGATTTTCTCCAGCTGAAATGTCCACATTCCATATGCCACATTTTACTGAAATGCAAATATTTTAGGATTATTCCATCTTCTTTTTGTCTAAGAAATCTCAATACTCTTATTCACATAAAAGATGTTGGATAAGTTTGACCTGGTCTTATTTGGTACATCCGCATCTCACATTCACTGTGTAATTGGGACACATTATGTACATACACATGCAGATATGTTTACAAGTATACACATGTATCTAAATACTCACATAGTGTGCGGGTGTATATATATGCATATACATATACAAAGACACACTCATACATGACAGTTAATTAGATACTGTTAATCTCCATCACAATTTCAATGCAAGCAGCATTGTGATTCTTCTAGTTTAAACAATTTAAATTCTTTCTTTCTTTTTTTTTTTTTTTTTTTTAATCCATTAGGAAGTAATGTAACTCTGCTCTTGTTGCTTCCTATTTCATCTCTGTATTGACTTTTTAATTTTCTGCACAGATTTTTTTTTCACATTACCTGTATACTTGTATAATCACTTAAAATCACTATGTTGATTTTGTGGGTTTGTTTTTGAGACAATCAGAAACCTTCTCTCCAAGTCACTTTTCCACTTTCTGGGAATAAAAATTCCAGGTAGTTTTATATCTATGTTTCTTTCATATATTCCGTTTAAAGAATATCTAAACCTCCTCAACATCTTAGTTTTTATGCTGCTGGGTTCAGTTGACTAGCATACTCCAACAACATTTTTTCCTTTTGCTATCAGGAATGCAATAATTCGTATTTATTTATCCTTCTTTTTAAGTAAAGTTTGCTTATAATCACATGAATTAATTATATCTTCAGCAGCTACTGTTTCAATGATGCTCTTGCATTAAACAGTACTGAATTATCTTTGGTTTGGTAACTATTTGGAAGTAGTAACTATGTCAGCTACAAAGTACAGAAATGATTGCCTCTACTTTTAACAGCAATATTTATTACCCATAATTCATGCCTTAAATAGTTCAGATCTTCCATAATGACAATTCCTAGTAATAACTCCCACTCTTACAACTTTACATAAAACTGCATCCATTTACAAATCTAGTTCTGATAATTTCTAAGAGACACTTTTCTCACTTTTAGTATTCTTCCATTTTCCATTTATCACACCTTTTTTTCTGTTATCCCTTATTATTTCCCTACAATTCACTCCATTTACCACTTTTATTTTTCTCTTCATTTAATAAAGTCATACACTTTCACACCCATAGACGACATGCACAATAATCATGTTGTTGTCACCTGTATAAAATCTAGTTTCCCACATAAAATAATACAATATTTTTAGTTAGCTGTTCTGTGTTTAGTACACAAATGATTACATAGCACTAGATTTTGAGTTTCTTCTCCATTATAATTCCCTATGTCCCAGTTTTTTTGTTTTTTGTTTGTTTTTTTTTTGTCTTGGCCCTTCTTACCTACAGCTCCATTCCAAATTCAGACCCTTCATTTCTCATCCTTCTGCTTCAGGGTATATAACTTACTTGTTATTAAAAAAGAATTAGTTTGCTAGTGCTAGGTTTACAAATTAATCCAGACAGTTCTCCATGGTTGTTGTTTCGCATGATTAATTATCACCCTGTCAATCTTACACCATCCACAGACTTTATCAGCAGTGTTTTTAATTTTCTTTCAAATTACAGATGAAATAAAACCAATATACCATAATACCATACAATAACTGGGTGGACTATCTCTAAAGAAATTTAGATCTTTACTGACCTTAGAACCACTAAAAAACAACATGGACAGAAATCTTCATGAATGGGAACTCGTTAAATCAGCCAAGAACAGATACCAAACTTGTATCATGGGAAATGGATAGAGAGAAATGGCAGTTTAGGATAAAGGGTAAGCACAGCCTCTGTTATCCTTAATTGGAATTAATGACTGTGACATCAACTTGAGACCAACCTTCATCAAATATTAAACAAAGGCAGGAGTAAATATTTCAATTTACTTTGACATTACTGCAGTTAGACTATTCAGTTCATTAGAACTATCTTGTTTTGTTGTTGCTGTTGTTGTCATTTAAAAAAAAAAAAAACCTTTTCATATGGTAGGTATAACAACATTGCACATATGCAGAAACAGTAGATGTACTCTGAGGATCTGTATCAAAATATAATAACCATTTATAGCCACTATCAAGAGAAATAATGTAGAAAAAATGCCAACAAAAATCTTCTTAGCAAAGTCATAAAATTAGACTTGAGTCATGTTCTTTTTTTGTTAAACAATAAACCAAGCATGTTCATATTCTTAATAATCCACCAGAGGGAGTTCTATGAATAAAATACAGAAATACAGACAACAAACACGAACCTTTGGAATAAGGGTTTATATATGCAACTAAACTTGCACACTAAATTTTTAGTTAAGGTTAAGGACAGGCTGAGAAAGTTGGTACCGTTCAGCCTGGAGAAGAGAAGGTGCTGGGGGGACCTGATAGCGGCCTTCCAGTACCTGGAGGGGACCTACAGGAGAGATGGGGAGGGACTTTTTACAAGGGCATGTAGCGATAGGACAAGGGGTATTGGCTGTAAACTGGAAGAGGGGAGATTTAGACTAGATATGAGGAAGAAATTCTTTCCTGTGAGGGTGGTGAGACACTGGAACACGTTGCCCAGAGAGGCTGTGAGTGCCCCCTCCCTCGAAGTGTTCAAGGCCAGGCTGGATGGGGCTCTGAGCAACCTGGCCTAGTGGGAGGTGTCCCTGTTCATGGCAGGGGGGATGGAACTGGATGATCTTTAAGGTCACTTCCAACCCAAACCATTCTATGATTCTCTGATAGTAGAATTAGATAATCTTCACAAAAACAGATACATATATATGTTAGTAAGAGCAGAAAAGAGATTTGGATTCTTTATCATTTCATGGGATTTAATCAAGCAATTTTAGTTACTTATATCCTGGTTTTATCTTCACTAAGTTGGTGGTAAAAACACCAACTTGTATTCAGATGAACTCATCAGGATTTTCACTATTTAGGCTGTAATTTACTGTTAAGGCTGTAAGGTAATAGAGTTCAACTATAATAGGTATGCAGTAGTTTAACACCTGCTTATAATACTATTTATTTTTAACTATACAAATTGCAAACAGTAATGAAGATCAATACTTGCCTAGAAAAACTCCAAATAAACCATCACCTGCAAGAACGGAAGAATGGAGGCAAGATAGGAAGGAAAGGAAAGAAAGGGATGTAGGTGGGGAGTGAGGAAAAGTGGAAGTCTTACATTGTGAAAAAGATGAAGAGGCAAAAAAAGATGAAACCATGCATTTCATTAGATTTAGCTACAACTCTTGGCCTACCTTTCTTATGTATTTTACATGTTGATCATATAAAGTTCACATATGGATCTTACTGTTTTTGCACACATTCAGTGTGCAAGAAACATTTTGTTTCTTTTTCAGAACAGGTTGTATGAATAAAGCAGTTCCAATGCAGTTGATAAGCTTTTTCACAAAGATGAACCTGCAGCTTTCTGATTTTAAAATAAAGGCACACATTTTGGAGTATTCAGAAATAATTATTTTTTTACAGCCTGCCTTGTTGAAGGCATCATCCTTTATAGTCTTTAACAACTTTAAGTCTAAATGAGTTCTAAACATGTAAAAGTTTTAAAACAAGATATATTGCCATCCAAAAAGAAAAAAAAAAAAAAAAAATAATAAAAAAAAAGGAAAATAANATAACAACCAAAAAAAAAAAAAAAAAAAAAAAAGATTAAAAAAGAAGGAAAAAAAAAAAAAAGAAATAACAGGATTTATTTCTGGTAAGGAATGTCCATAAATATTTCCAGTCAAAATAAGACATTATGGTATTTCTTAGTGGAAAGGAAAAAAGTGTGATGAACAGTTGTCAAGGGAAGGCGGCAGGCGGAAAGAGCACCAGACACCGTGATTCTGCAAAGTTCGATTTAATAACTGAACCAAAGCTTTGGATAAGCTGTGTTAGGAAAAACTTCACACTCCTACACTTACACACCCACATACAGATACAGTTTCTGAGGCTGGCCCCAACTGTGAGTTGGCACAGTTGAACCTGGGGGAACACAACACTTGCACCAGTGCAATGCTGAATGTCTGCTCAACAATATTCTCCTCTCCCTGCCCTTCTGGCCCCAATCTCTTTTACTGCGGAGGTGTCACACAAGCCACCAATCAAATCAGGCCATGAACCACCTCTGCAGCAACTTCAGGATTTTTCCCTCACTTGCTGCCCCATAGCCTGTACCAAGTCTTATCATGCTGCCTTTGTTTGCTTTGTATTTTCAGCCATGGCTCATTATATTCAGTCACTCACTCCTGATCAAGGCAAGGTCGTGATGCTCCCATGACAACAGTTCAAACTGTGAAAGACTGCAATACCAGAAGAAATGTTCCAAATGTGAATAAAATAAAACATCTAATGAACCAGAATTCACAGCAATTCAGCAATTCTAAGGCTTAGGCTGCCAATGAGTAACATGCCAATGAGATGGAAAGACTCGAATCTTGTCTACTAATCATGAACTTTTTTTTTTTTTTTTTTTTAAATATAGGTTGAGGAAATGAGAACATGCATATATCTGTTTCTCTGGCTCCAGAAGGATTTTTTTTTTTCCCCAGTATCTCTGTACTGTAGTTCTCCAATATTTGTCACTATTGTATTGAAAGGTAGCTGTACATTGACAGAATACTGTAAAGTATTAGTTACTGAAAGTGTTTAAGGGAAAAGTGGGCTAACTTTTACTCTCTCTATTTTTTTTTTTCAGTACTGAATGCATCACAAGAGATATCATTCTTTGAGATTTTATTGTCTATATTTTGTATGACTGTAAGTTTTTACCAACTTAGTCAACAGAGAAAAGAGCTCTATGTCCTGCATTATACTGAAAATTTTATTGCCAGAAAACAGGATGAATACTCCAACACTCTCCACTCTTCACTATTACTAGACAAAAATTAATCATCGGGTATGTCTTACCCTCAGAAATGAGGAGCAGCATCTCAGTAACTCAGCTTCTGAAAGACAAATCACAGTCTTATCCTGACTGATGACAGCATACCAGTGCTTAACAGATAATCATAGAATCAGATTCACAGAATGGTTTAGGTTAGAAGGGACCTTAAAGATTATCTAGCTCCAACCCCACTGCCACTGGCAACACCTCTCACTACATCAGGCTGTCCTGTGCCCCGTCCAACCTGGTCTTGAACCCCTCCAGGGATGGGACATCCACAACTTCTCTGGGCAGGCTGTTCCAGTGCCTCACCACCCTCTGAGTGAAAAACTGCCTCCTAACATCTAATCCAGATCTTCCCTCTTTTAGTTAAAATCCATTCCTCCTTGTCCGATCACAGATCATGTAAAAAGTCAATCACCATCTTATTTATTATCTCCCTTTGATTACTGTAAGGCCACAATGAGGTCTCCCAGAGCCTCCTCTTCTCCAGGCGGAACAAACTCAGTTACCTCAAACCTTCTTCATGGGAGAGGTGCTCCAGCCCTCTGAGCATCTTCATGGCCTCCTCTTGGAGCTCTGCTCCAAGAGCTCCATGTCTTTCTTCTGCTAGGGGCCCCAGGCCTGGATGCAGTACTTCAGATGGGGTCTCACAAGGACAGAGTAGAGGAGGACAATCACCTCCCTCTCCCTGATGGCCATCCCTCTTCTGATGCGGCCCAGGATACAGCTGGCCTTGTGGACTGATGGCTCATGTTAACCTTTTCATGCACCAGAACTCCAAAGTCCTTCTCCGTAGGGCTTCTCCAAGTCTGTAAACATATTTGGGATTGCCCCAACCAAGGTGCAGTACCTTGCACGAGGACTTGCTGACATTCACTAGGTTCACATCGGCCTACTGTCCAGGTCCCTTTGGATGGCATCTCATCTCTCTTTCATATCAACTGCACCTCTCAGCTTGGTGTCACATCTAAATTTGTTTAGGGTGCACTCGATCCCACTGTGCAGGTCATTGATAAAGATGTTGAAGAGCACCAGTCCCAAGATGGACCTCTGAGGGACACCACTCATGACCGGTCTGCACATAGATGAAGAGCCATTGACCATAACCCTCTTGTAAACGATATGTGTTGTATATCAATGCTTAATGAAAATAAAATTAATACTAAGTTGTAAGTTCTCAGGATGGGCCATTTTAAAAATACTAGTCATTTTCTACTCCAGAAAACAGAGCAGTGACTGGAGTCAGGATTATTGGCTATGGAGTTTTATAGAGTTCTAAGAGTTCTACTGGTCACACAATATCTGCTGACTTTCTCAGTCATAGCCTAATGCCTAAGACTGACTTTTCTTTCACTTCCCTTTCCTGCATCTTCTCTTCCTCTGTTCCTCCTACTAGAGCTCCTCATGTTAGTTTCAGCTCTATCACCCTGTCCAGTGTTATTTCCTTGTACACTCCCACTGCCTACGTACTTCAATTATGCTACACTTCAGTTACAGTACATCCTTCTCCCTGTTATCTGAGATTCCCACAGACACCACTTGTGGGTCTTCTTTCTACCCTAAAGACACCTGCTAAATCCTAAAGTATTGCGAATAGTAGACAGACAATGCAATTGCAGGTTATGTCATACTTTCTTGGTACCCTTGAATTGGAAGTGCAATACAGCATTTTCAAATAATTCAGCCCTCCACTTCTAACTCTATATAATGCATACAACCTATGCATTCTAGTATTTTTTGTTTGTTTCTTTGTCTGTTTGTTATATGTATTCAGCCACTCTTGGGATAGCCTTTTGTGAAAACAAACAGATTGTTTACCCCATGAAGAGACACATCCTCCAGTCTTGCCAAAGGCATTCACAAATGTAAGGTATTTCATTTTATGCTACTTTGCAGAATCAAAGGCTTTGAATTTAAAGTTAAAAAATTAATCTGTCTTGATTCTCATCTTGATTGTTTTCCATGAATGCCAAGAAAATACTCTAAAATTCACTCACCCTGGAGTGCTTTGTTAGTGTGATATTTGTAGTTCTGTATGTGCTGACTGAATCAAGCTGATTTTAGGCTTCCACCAATGCTTTTTAGGTTAAAAGTTTGCCTGCCCTGAGCTACCCATATGGACAGTAATCTACTTATGCCTACAGTTCAGTGAGATGAGGCAGGATTATAAATTGATATATTCTTCACTTGGCAGACTAAGATGGAGATCCGCTGACCTGACAGACAAACTATCACCAAACTCACTGAAGAAAAAAGAGTCATATCACAGTACCCTTAATACGAAAATCTATTTCTGGAAGTACTTTGAAGTGTACTAAGTATTAACATTACTGTGGATGTAGTCTACCTAGAATTCAGTAAAGCCTTTGACACTGTCTCCCACAGCATTCTCCTGGAGAAGCTGGCAGCCCATGGCTTGGACAGGTGCACTCTGCGATGGATAAAAAACTGGTTAGATGGCTGGGCCCAGAGAGTGGTGGTGAATGGAGTTGAATCCAGCTAGCGATCTGTTACGAGTGGTGTTCCCCAAGGGTCAGTACTGGGGCCAGTCCTGTTTAATATCTTTATTGATGATCTGGATGAAGGCATTGAGTGCACCCTCAGTAAATCTGCAGAAGACACTAAGTTGGAAGGAAGTGTTGATCTGCCTGAGGGAAAGAAGTCTGTACAGAGGGATCTGGATAGGCTAGATAGATGGGCTGAGGCCAACTGCATGAGGTTCAACAAGGCCAAGTGGCAGGTGCTGCGCTTCAGTTACAATAACCCCAAGCAATACTACAGGCTTGGGGCAAAGTGGCTGGAAAGCTGTGCAGAGGAAAAGGACCTGGGGTTGCTGGTTGACAGACAACTGAATATGAGCCAGCAGTGTGCCCAGGTGGCCAAGAAAGCCAAACAGCATCCTGGCTTGCATTAGGAATAGTGTGGCCAGAAGGACTAGGGAGGTGATCATCCCCCTGTACTTGGCACTGGTGAGGCCACACCTCGAGTGCTGTGTTCAGTTTTGGGCCCGTCACTACAAGAAGGACATGGAAGCCCATGGAGCGTGTCCAAAGAAGGTCAACAAAGTTGGTGAAGGGCCTGGAGCACAAGTCCTGTGAAGAGCGGCTGAGGGAACTGGGACTGTTCAGTCTGGATAAGAGGAGGCTCGGGGGAGACATTACTGCTCTCTACAACTACCTGAAAGGAGGTTGTAGTGAGGTGGGGGTTGGCCTCTTTGCCCAGGTAACTAGTGATAGGATGAAAGGTAACAGCCTCAAGGTGCACCAGGGGAGGTTCAGGTTGGATGTTAGTAAAAACTTCTTCTCTGAGAGAGTGGTCAGGCATTGGAACAGGTTGCCCAAGGAAGAGGAGGTGGAGTATCCTTCCTTGGAGGTGTTCAAGAAACGTGTAGATGTGGCACTTAGGGACATGATTTAGTGGGCATGGTGGTGTTGGGTTGACGGTTGGATGGGATGATCTTAGAGGTCTTTTGCAACCTTTATGATTATATGATTTTATGAACATGATGGGATACTACTCTTGCTGCTGAATATTCAGGTCTCTCGAGTTAGAATAAATTTTAAAGACACATTAAAAATATAGGAACTGTTGAGTCCTGTGCCTAATGTAAAAAGATCATTCAGATGAGAGTGGAAAGTAGTATTCTCTAGAAGTAATACAGAATTCTGTCATACTAACGTTTTTATGTGTCATTTAGGCAGAAAGATGGAAGTTCCTGATGATAAAGAAGTCATCAGATTGTGATTAATGCAGAATATACTATTTGCTTAACTATTTTCCAGTAGCTTTCACAGCATTTTACTACCAGCAGTTGTCTTCTCTATTTCCTGTTAATTATCTTGTTGTCCATATGCTAGTCCTTGAAATGCTCTTACTCTCCTCTTCTCCTACTGTGTCTTGATGGAGTGGCACTGTAACGTGCCATGTCACAGCTGTATTAAGGAAAACTTATAAAGAAGCAGCACACTGTGCCAAGTGGTGCTGGCTATTATGTTCAAATGAGCATCTTAAAAATGCCAGAAAGGTGAAAAGTGATCTGTGAGGTACAATTTTGTCTTAAAAAAGATAAAAAAAATAAATAACAGTTCAATGTCCTGAATTAAGGAG
>VXAV01008966.1:109927-122011 GCA_013399715.1 Alectura lathami | reverse complement strand
TTAGGAATCAATTACTTTTTAATTTCACCAATGCAATTAACTAAGGAGCAAGATTATTCTGAGATGAGATTTAGCCTGAATTACACCTCCTAATTGTTACAAATTCTATAGCACAAATATGTCTATAAAACTTTTTTTTGCAAGAGTGTTTGAAAAACTTTGTCTTGTTCCCCATTCCTAAAATCAGTTATTGGTAATCCATTATTTGACCTTCATACCAGAAGTTTCTTAAACTATTCACTTCATACAGTTTTCAGAGAAACGTCAATTTCTACAAGCCAACTAGCAAAGGATGTCAGAGTTAAGGGAATGCCATTATTTTGTGTACACAACAAAAGAGCTTTTGCAATGATACCATGGAAGAGGAGCCACCGCAGAGCCACAATTTGAGGTACCTCACTTGCAACACATAAAGAAAGCACCTTAAAAAGCTTGAAAAGAAAGGGCCTTTAAGTTCTCACGAGAGCGTAAGAGGTTTTATAAAAACAAGGATTTCCTCATTCTTTTTCTAAGGAGGGCTTTTCATAAAATACTCTGAGTAAGACAGAAGGAGGTTGTTAACAACCCTACCCTTAGCATATGTCAGTTTTGCTCTCCTTACAGTCCATACTATTTCCTTGGAGCCTGCAGGGAAAATAATGCTTTTTGTCACCTCGGGGACTGTGCATCAGCTCTTTGCTTTGCTCAGCACTTTCTCACCCTTTCTTCCTGTCACAAGGTTTCTGTTCACAGTTCTTCTATCCACATCTCCCAGGGTATCTCTCCAGAACTCTGGAAGATTTTCCCAGTTATGCATGAGTGTGGAAGAAATAACCCCGTTTCCCTTACATAAATTCAGTTTGATCCAGAGTGCTGTAGTCAAGACAGGCAGTAACACATCCTTACCCCCACACCACATTACTCATCCACGCCCTTTAAAAGAAAAGGGTAAATCAAATAGATATGAGATCCATAAATGCAGTAACATCATGCCTACGAAAATATCACGCCCTATGAAGCTAGACTTTTATGTTTAACATTTCACTAGGTTGGAAGTTAAATGACATACAAAAAAAATATCATTATATCATAATTTAATAGAGATGTGATTATTTGTCATTCTTGAAAGATAAAGTATTACTATCATGCATGCTTGGAATATACGTAACTGTAGTTACATCTGAGTTTGCATATTAATTAGAACTGACTTCCTTCTTGATCTTTTGTTGGCAATTTTCCCATGGCACAGAATTCAGATTTTAGACCTGAGCATTAAAACCTATAATATACTATATAATGTACCTAGTATCTTAGACATATGCACAAATCTTTGCAATCCATCAGCTAAGATTCAGCCACAAGTCTTCAAATGCACTACAAAGTGTAATTTCAATCTATCACAATGTGTAATTTCATTCACCGCAGAAAATTTCAACAAGGTTTTTTAAACAATTCCGAGAACTTTTTAAAAATCAGGTTTTCCCTAATAGTTTTTTGTTTTTCATCATTGCTCATTATACTGCTTTCACTCCACAGTAAAAATAATAATAAAAAAATCTAATACACAAATCTACTGAAATACAAATGTTAAAAAGGTTGAATTTATTCTCACAGACCCACACCCGTTCCTTTTTTAACACAATCAAATTCTAAAGTAGCTCAGACAAATTCTGCTCTGACAGCTTATTTCTCTCCACTGACAGAGAAGGTTAAACACACCAGTGTCAACTCAGAAGACTAGCTGTATATGTCTAAAGACAGAGATAATTAAAACCAGCCATAGACCAAGCTCCATTTGTGTAAAATATATGTAACTATCTTAGCTGCAGTGGGAAGAAAAACACAGTTAAATCCATAATCTACAGTATGATATTAGTTAGGCAAAAGTAAAATAAAGATATAACTGCCGGACAAGCAAAGATTCACTGAAACCTGATCTATTACTCTAATAACAATTTCAGTCTAGACCTTAAGGGACCATTACTTCCCAAAAATGATAGGTAAACTATTCTTTATGTAAGCTTAATTTCATAAGCCAGATGTTTTTAATTTTGTAAAACTATGAAGAATTAAATGGCTACAGATATAATTTAGTTTTTGAATAACTAACATATTTTTGCTCCACTGACTCTAATTAATTTTAATACTAATGTCATACAAGTTCTGCTAGGTGCGCCTGGAAAAAAATTAAAATATTGTCAGACAAAATTCATCATTCAACTTATCTTCATTCAATTCATTGTTCAATTTTCAGTCTTAATCTACTGCAAAGATGAATAAAAGGAAGGATAATGGTTGAGGAAAAAAAAAGAAAACCAACATGATACTGCATTGAAGTACAATGACAATCACAAACTTTCCCTAAAGCAAAACAAAAGGAACAGTGATTAAAAAAAGTTACTTACAAGCATTTTTTACTGTTTTCAACTGTATGTAAACTTGAACCTAATTAGGGCATATACTATTCTGACTCAGCAGATAGTACTCTCCTTACAGAAAGTGAATTCTCAAAACTTAAAGGAAATTGAGAGGAATTACCACTCCTATGGATTTAAAACGGCCACTTACAGAAAGATTTCAAGCTCAAAATTAGCGTAATATTTTCACTTGCAGAAGATACAGAGGATTCACATTATCACAATTTAAGTATTCTAAAACTGCCTTACCATTGTGTAGTTGTGGGCCACCTTCATAAGCTCTGTGCATCCTTGTGCATCAGCAAATGCTCGTATTCCCAAACAGTTGGATGGGTGCAAAAGCTTCATTAGAAAATGGCAGCAAACTTCTACTACCTGTGGGAGCTGGAGGAGGCAGGCAGCTGCTAGAAGATTTTCAATAGTGTCCTCTTTCAGTTCCAGGCAGCCTGAAAATAAAGGATTGATAACACATGCAAACGTATTATTAAAAAATAAAACAAAACAAATCAAAACACTACCATGAAGCATTAAAAGATCTCTTATAAATAATTCTTGCTCTGTATAAAAAAATTCTCTGGAAAAAGCAAGCAGAAAGAGGGTTAGTTTCTCTGTCTGGACACCTAAATTACCTCAATATTTCAGTAGTGGAAATATTAATTCAGCTATGTAAGAGGGATACAAATAAAGACTGGAACATATTAAAAAGGAAGAGGAAGCTTGGTAACATTGTTTTTATTTCTACAATGAGATTAAAATCTAAGTATCTGGATATCAACTAGGCTGTGATTTTTATTTATTTTTTTTAAAGTTTTTGCATTGAAGTTGATGATTAAGTTTGCATTATTTTCAGTGGTACAGAGCAAAACTCACAGCCATTTATCTCCTTGCAAAGAACTAATGAGCTGACTAACAAAGGATCGTTAAAAAAATAAAAGTATCTTCAATATGGTATTTAAAATTTTCGAGCTTCCTGGTGCTTATTTGTAATGTGACTTTGGGATAATTTTTTTCGAAATAATACACATCATGCATTTCATAGCCTATAGTTCTTCTACAAGACTTTATACTAGCTAAAAGAGCACATATGGATGCACAATATTTATCTTCCATTAATTGTTACATTATACTTAGTTTTGTTATTTTATATCTCTTGCACACTGATAAACTTTTTAATAAATAAAAGTTGAATTAAAATGATATACATTTAAGAATCATCCCTTTCAATAAATGCCATTTTTGTCATTATGCCACACAAACCTGCCATTTTTAAATGAAATCTTCTTATAATCTCTTATATTAATAACTCACAAACTATAAATTAGACATCACAGAGACAGCTTGGAGTACAGGAAAATAAAGCAAGATACAAAAATGTGAAAGTATAATATACATTTTAAGAAACTAACACTTGGTTTTATTTTGCGGTGCTTGAAAAATCATTTCAAACTGTAATAGGATTAAGTGTACATTGATCTGTCTGTTCAAAGTAATAGAGATTGACTGTAAGATAAACTCACACTTTTCCTCATATAATTTTTGTGTTTGTTGTCATATACAGATAAATCTGAACATCTTGCTATTTCTACCACATGGTATTGAGCAATTCCAAAATTCTCAACTGCACAACAGAATGCCATAGAAAAGCCACTTTATACTGCAGTAACAAAATAGAAATACAATAACCCTAACACTGGAGATTTGTCCCTTTCTCCATCTTTCATCTTACCAGGAACTTCTAATATAAAATGGAAACTATGAAGTTACCCTTTCCACATTTAGTAACTACTCCCTTCACTAAGATAAGAGCATCAGATCATGTATACATTTCAGTATGTTTCCTCTGATAATTACTGTACATCTTATAGTGTCATGTGAGTGGCTGACCTTTTCTTACTGTTTCTGTTCCCCTCACATTTATACGACATGGTCAGAAGGCACAGTAAGCAGCTGATGTATGGATAACCCACATATTTATCAATGACATTCCCAAATTTGTTGCATGGCTGCAGGTTACCACTGGCCCAACACATGACACATTATGAAGGATACAGTTCCACTTTGCCACATGAATGCTAGCTAAAGATATTTTTTTTTTTTTTTCAGGTTTAAACTGATCAACCCAGTACCAAAAGGTAGAAAAATATGCAGAACTGCTGTGAAAATTAGACTGATTGAGAAATGTGATGGCAGAACCAAAATTAGAAAAATAGTTTCAAGTCTCCTTTTACTATTCACTATTTACTTTTCAACACTTTCAAACAAGCTGAAGCTTTACAGAGCTGATCTGGATAACATTTGCAGAAAGGCGATAAGGATTTTAAGAATTATCTCCCTTTATAAAGAAAGGTAATTCTATCACATTTAGGCTTTTTATCACTAAATGTAACATTAACAGAAGAACCTAGATGAAACAGCTGAAGCTGCATTGATCTATTTACTTTCAAACTGAAGATAGGCTATTCAAGAGGGTATTAATATGACTGCTTCCACAATTCACCTTCCCCTCACACTTTTATGGAATAAGGAGCTTGCACAACTTCTCCAGCATGAACAAAAAAAATTAACTATAGCTTAAAATCTCATTTTGTGTTACATTAATAAGTATGAACATAAGGAAAAAAAAAATCATAAGAGCTTTAATGGATTCTAATTATTATTCTAAATTAAAGTTATACCTGTGACAAATTTTATGAGCATTGCTTATGCAGAAATTAAAATGCTTATCTTCAGGATGCATCCTTACAATGAATACATCAACTTTATTACCTCACAATCAAACTTCACTCAGAGATAATGCAGAAAAATTCCCTGATAATTTAATCATTTCGCTAATTCTTTTTCTTTCTTCTGCTATGTAGGCTACATTTTTTGAATTTTCTGTATTGGGAATCACTGCATCATTGAACATCTTGCAGCATATTTGCTAGTGTGTTAGCTATGGGATTCAGCCTTAACACAGCCAGTGAACAGCAGGTCACTGGAATATGGTGAGACCAATGTGTAGGTACTGCTCAATTGCTCTGTGTATGAGTGTGAGAGACACTTGTCTCAGTTTGCCTACATGGAGTTGTGAATCTCAACAGCTGCTGAGAACTGCACTACTTCAGGCAATTAGTCCTGACAGCAAGCCTCTGCCTGGGGTGGAGAGAGCAAACAG
Organism: Alectura lathami; assembly: GCA_013399715.1. Classification (NCBI taxonomy): domain Eukaryota; kingdom Metazoa; phylum Chordata; class Aves; order Galliformes; family Megapodiidae; genus Alectura; species Alectura lathami. Next base: position 116,458 of record VXAV01008966.1, on the reverse strand, counting down.
AACGGCCGCTGGGTCCATGAAGAAGCTTGTGTGAAGATGAAAGAAACCGCAGACCAAACATCTGAACTGTTCCACTCTCTGCAACTGAAAGACACCGCTTTGATAGACTCTCACAGATCCTGGTTTTCCACTCTTTTACAGACTTTGGGACTCACCGGGTGGGAAGAAATTGCTGGCACAAATTGGACTAACTGTATTGGATTTGTATTCTTAGTAGTTAGTATACCTATTGTCTTAAATCCATGATTACTCAGCTGTTCTCTTGTTTTTTCTCCTTCTCCTCTCTCTCTCCTTCCTGTTCACTATATTCATTTCACCAGTCCTGAAGATGAACTTTCATAGAATCCTAGAATCCTAGAATAATAGAATGGCTTGGGATGGAAGGAACCTCAAAGATCATCTAGTTCCAAGCCCCCTGCTGTGGACAGGGTTGCCAAACACTAGCTCACTAGATCAAACTGGACACAGTACTCCAGGTGAGGCCTTCCAAGGGCAGAGTAGAGGGGAGAGATCACCTCCCTCTCCCTGCTGGCCACCCCTCTCTTGATGCAGCCCAGGATGCCATTGGCCTTCCTGGCTGCAAGAGCGCACTGCCGGCTCATGGCCAGCTTTTCGTCAATCACAACGCCCAAGTCCTTCTCTGCAGGGCTGCTCTCAAGGAGTTCTTCTCCCAGTGTGTACACATACCTGGGATTGAATCATAGAATCATAGAATCATAGAATCATAGAATCATAGAATCATAGAATCATAGAATCATAGAATCATAGAATCATAGAATCATAGAATCATAGAATCATAGAATCATAGAATCATAGAATCATAGAATCATAGAATCATAGAATCATAGAATCATAGAATCATAGAATCATAGAATCATAGAATCATAGAATCATAGAATCATAGAATCATAGAATCATAGAATCATAGAATCATAGAATCATAGAATCATAGAATCATAGAATCATAGAATCATAGAATCATAGAATCATAGAATCATAGAATCATAGAATCATAGAATCATAGAATCATAGAATCATAGAATCATAGAATCATAGAATCATAGAATCATAGAATCATAGAATCATAGAATCATAGAATCATAGAATCATAGAATCATAGAATCATAGAATCATAGAATCATAGAATCATAGAATCATAGAATCATAGAATCATAGAATCATAGAATCATAGAATCATAGAATCATAGAATCATAGAATCATAGAATCATAGAATCATAGAATCATAGAATCATAGAATCATAGAATGGCTTGGGTTGGAAGGGACCTCAGAGATCATCTAGTTCCAACCCCCCTTCCGTGGACAGGGCTGCCAACCACTAGCTCACTAGATCAAACTGCCCAGGAACCCCCGACCCAAGTGCAACACCTTGCACTGGGCCTTGTTGAACCTCATCAGGTTCTCGTGGGCCCACTTTTCCAGCTTGTCCAGGTCCCTCTGGATGGCATCCCTTCCTTCAGGGCTATCAACTGCACCGCTCAGCTTGGTGTCATCAGCAAACTTGCTGAGGGTGCACTCGATCCCACAGTCTAAGTCATTGAATAAAGATGTTGAAGTGCACCGGTCCCAAAGACGGACCCCTGGGGGACACCGCTCATGACCGGCCTCCACCTGGACGTAGAGCCATTGGCTACAACCCTTTGGCTGCGACCATCCAGCCGGTTCTTTATCCAGCAAACAGTCCACCCATCAAATCCATATCTCTCCAGTTCAGAGATAAGGATATGGTGTGGGATCAACTTTCTGCTGCTAATTGATTGATCTGAGTCAGGAAGTGGTGTCTGAGACTTTTAAGAAAGCACTGTCTCAAATCAACATGATCAGTTAAGGCAGGAACCTTCTACAATCAGCAACACTTTGTTGACAGTTTTACATTTGAAAGCACTCCTTGGACAAAGCCAGAAGTTGTTCGCTTTCAAATGAGAAAGCCCAAGGCAGGAGACACTAGATGGTGCTTCCTGAAGATTCAAAATGGTCATGTGGTGTGTCTGAAGACAGTGGCCTGAAAGCAAGTATTTTCAGCTTGGTAAAAGAAGTTAGGAGATGATGCCATTGTGTTCTGTGAAGGCAGGACACAGTCTGGTGCCTACCTGCTTCCTCTTATCTCTGCTGATTCCAATTTGAAAGGCCTGGAAGACAGGAACAAAGGAGATCCCTGCTGAGAACTTGGATGCCAGAAACTGTCACTCCAAGAGTGGTCTGGGACTACTGGGCTATAGGTAAGCAAGCATGTATGCTCAGTTATGGTGGTCAACATCAACTCACCATCACACCCTGGACAACCCACCACGACCAAAGACTGGCACCCCCTGACACCAAGACATTGCTGGATCTGAGGAGTGGTGAAATCTCTTTGTTTTGCTGTCTAGATATCTATCTTTCTCTCTGTCCGTCTGTCTCTCTGTCTTCTCTTAATCTTAGCTGAGCTTCCCTGTCCCAAATTCTTGCTTATTCTTCTACCTCACTCTTTCTCCATTCTGTCCTATATCGCCACTCTCTCTCAGTTTTTGGTAATAAAAGCAAGTTTAGTAGCACAGCATTTGACCTTGTTCACCTCTTAATTTTGTCTCTTGGGATCATACAGAAACCTCCCCCAACATCGGATCAGGACAATGAGCAAGAAATTTTAATCCAGATCCATAACATATGGTAATATAATTTTCCTTGATGTGCATAGCAATTTATTTTTCTCCTTCGTGTAGATAATTAATCTGCACATTGGTCTGTTCATGCGAAGACCCTTGAACAATCTTAAGACACCCTGCGTGTAATGGTACACAGAAGAAGTCATGGGAAGTGTCAAGGAATTAGAAACAAAGGCTAGAACTAATTCCTTAAAGTCAAGTGTTTATCTTCTAACCTTTCAATTTCATGTGACTGTCAGTTTTATTACAGTTTTGAAGCATTTGTGAATAGTATTCTTTCCACACATTAACCATGATGTCCAGTCCTGCTAAAGCAGCTTCTTATTAGGTCTCTATGTTTTTTTAAACAAAAGCGGAAAATGATTTATTCAGACTTTGAACAGTACATAAATTGCCTGCAATTATGGTTACAAAAGGAAACGTTTTTTTTGCAACAGGTTCAAACTCCAGTGAAGGCTAGAAAGAGATTATGAAAAATGAGCTACGCTTTATGTTGTTGTAACAGACCTTTTTGACATTTCCTAGCATTTATCTTCCAAATCACAGGTATCTGCCAGGTAACCCTCAGCGCTAAACAATTTAGATTTCCTTTTACAGTCAGTGGAGAGGAAGATGAGGTTTTAGAGTTGTATTCATCTACTCTGTTTTTGTCATCGACTTTATAATGAGATGAATCAACCCCTAGGAGTGGCTATTTCTTGCTATTAATCACCTTCATTTGACTTGCTGAGATACTGTTGATACTTATATTGGGTGATATGAATTCAGTCCATTTGCTCCCAATACACAGTACTGGAATCATGGGAACCATAAGGGATCAGATAGTAAAATGTCTGGAAATGCTTTACATCCTTTTCAGTACTCTTTGGGTCCAATTCTGATTTTCACATTCTCTGTCATTGTCAACTCCTGGCAATGAGATAATGTGCAGCAATTATGTCTTATGTCCATCCAGGAAGAGCCACCAATGACGTATGCATTAAAATGTAATCTCCATTTAGAAGCACATGTTCTAGTCTCCAGCTGTTTTCTGAACTGAATAGTAAGGTTTTGATTTTGACCAACGTCTTAGAAGATATATTCTACACTGTATCATCTCCTACATTTTTTATAAAGGTGAGGTTTTTTCCAGAATAGAAATCATGACAGACAGTATATTCACTTTGCAGAGGCTTCTCCTGATCTAACTCATCTTTATTTTCTGTTAACCATTTAGTGCAGACAATGGTCATCAGAAGCAAGTGAGGAAGATGGACACTCTATGGCTTTTTGTGTTTACTTCCTTACAGTTTTGCATTTTGCATCAGTGAAAATTCAAAAATGTCAACCCTTTTTTTTTTTCTACTGTAGATATTCAAATAAAAAAGTAAACAAATAAACAGATAGTACTCAGTCTACACAAGAAGAAAGTGCAATCTAAATTGAAGAAAAACTTAGCATCTGATCATCTTCTGTATTATCAGATTATTTTGCCATAATATATTAATAGCCAAAAGCAAAACCAAGCACAAATTAACCCCCAAAGTATTCACAACTCAAAGATCTTTGCACTCGATGGTGTTCCTGAATCACTTGATGTATTGACAATACATCAGTCACAGGAATATAAGAATTATGATAAAACAACATCTCTCTTCTAACAAACTGAATTTTTATTTTCACCCTAACATTGCTACATCTTTGTTTACGTAAGCTGATTAAATTGGCCTGCTCACATGGTCATTGGAATGTACCGCCAAAGTGCACTGTATTTCAATGGCACAGAAAATTACAACATTACAGAGTAATAAGCAAATCCTGGGAATCTCCTTGCAAATGTCTGGCTAAATGTCAGAGAAACATATTAGCCAAAACATGATGTGGTACCTTTTCATCTCCTGGTCTGAGAAGAAAAAAACTGTTGTATACCTGAAGTTCATAGTCATGTTTCTAAAGAAAATTTGTTCACTGGCTTCACTTCAGTTTTTTTAGAGAGCAAGATTAAACTGCCCAACTGCCTGCTTTGGGCTGGATTCCATCGCTGGGAGAAGTGAATACTATAGCAGCATCCTGTTCCATGGGTATACTTTAGCACAATCACTGTGTGATGGGCGCAGAATAGAAAGGGAACAAAGGTATATTTTACAATCTGGGGACAGGGGCAAGGAAACATATGAAAGGTGAAGATCTCTTTCACAAAATGCCATTGTGATTTTCCTGAAGTTCTTGCTTTTCTTTGGAACTTTGGATTCATAGCTAGCCAGCTGAGCTTAGGAGAGTGGGAATCACCACTGCAGGAACATCGGAAAGAAGCACATTGAAGAGGTAGCCCATGTTACAGCAGCCTGACTGATCACCTCATAGTCTGTTTAGGCAGAAGCATGGCATGCACCAGGTGACAACAAAGAGGGATGACACTCCACTCAGAGGAATCCTCTCACTTTCCAGTCAGATGCTGCACTAATGAGCAGTGCTTGGTTTATTCCCTCTTTAGAGATGAAGAGCTGTGAGAAGAGCAAGGGAAGGTTTGTAAAACAATGACCTTGCAATGCACTCAGTCGAACTGTTCTGTGCAGCCTGCTTACTGCTTCCCTATGGATGGCCTGAATTTATCTGACTTCTTACAAGTAGCAAGCAGGTTGTGTCACACCACAAAGACACCACTAGCTATCTCCCTATAACAACCCTGACCATTCTGAATGCTCAAAGTTTATGAGCATCCAGTTATGAGCTCTCTTCCAAGCAATTCTGAAGCACTGTGCCAAAAGGATGAGAACACAACCAATTCCTCACACACAATTGCAAATGTTGCTCCTTAATGGAGTATTCTGAGTAAAAGAAATAATAGAAACAATTTATTTTATTGTGTAACTCCAAAAGTAAGTAATGACTTAATTTTTCATTTACAGGAACAGAAGACCTCTGGTCCAGCTGGACACAGGACCCATAGAGCAGGGAATGTATAAGAAAGATGAAGAAGACAATCAGTCTCTCTGTTAATTCTATGAAGATCTTTCTGAAAGATCTGAATTAAGTAAAAGCCTACAAGTTGTTTTAGGGTCAGGATGACATTCAGGGTGGGGAGGTACTTGATTCCTAGCAGGCTGACATTCACAGGTGGAGGAGGATGACAGTTTAGTCCTACAATTACATTGAGGGACTTTGGAAGATTCTGGCACTGTACACATAAACAGTATAGGTGATTATTCCATCCAGAAATACTCCCTGGTGTTGCACACATGCTTTGCTGATGCATAAGATCTTAATGAGGAGCACTATATGGAAATATGAGTCTTCACAATTGCTCCAGCACTAGTAAGAAATTTAACTAGATCATATGATCTCAGATGTAGTCAGCACAGAACATTCATGGACAGATAATCTGAATCATGAATTTGCAGATCACTATCAAGACTGCTGCAGATAAACAAGACTGTTGTGGATATTTGCAACTCTCTGTTGAAAATGACTCCTAAAATAAGTTCATGACAAGTATCAGTTTCCCAAAGAGAACTTCACAGGTGATCTTCTATATACAGAAGTTATTTTTATTTGAGGTCTACACCATCTGGAATGACTTATTTACCAGTTTGCTGCAGTCTGCATTACGCAGTGGCTAACAAAGCCTTCCTGGTCAATTTCAATTACCTTAACAGGTAATTATTACTCATCCCAGAGTTCCTGAAACAACTGATCTCCTATCTGAAGTGAATGGGAATTCATAAGGACTCACTGTGCAAACATGCAGTGTCAGTCATCAAGTTACCAGACAGAGCAAATACAGTGGAAAGGGAGCAGGTAGCAGTCTACTGAAAACAGTGCTAGACAGAGATTGTCCACATTCACACACAGTCTTAATATGACACCACCAAATACACAAATCTTGA
>VXAV01008966.1:65385-90827 GCA_013399715.1 Alectura lathami | reverse complement strand
TTAATGCTTTCAGGCCTCCCCGGTGCCCCGTGTTTAGTGGCAGGATCTGTGGAGTATAAACTATCACTCACAACAGAGGAAGAAGTATTTAAGGAGCAATTCAGTGAATCAGAAGAGTCCATGGGACCAGAAAGAATGTATTCAAAGAGCAGTGGCTGAGAGAACTCAACAATGCCACTGAGAAGACATTATCTCCTATCTTTGAAAGATCATGACAACTATGGAATGTCTCTAAAGGCTAGAAAAAAAGATTTCCATCCATACCAAGATGCCGTTAACTACAGTCTGCTTTTCCTGACTGAGATCATGGAGCAAATCTTCATAGAAACACTACATGCTGGATCGCTAAAGAGAGTGAGGATAATCAGAACTGGAAGAGGCTGCCAAGAAAGGAACCTTTGCAAGTGCCAATATTTAATGACCCTCAACAGACTAATCCAATTTTGGAGTTAAGCCTGCTTTGAGCAGAGTGTGTTGAATCAGACTCTAGAAGGTTTTTTCCAGATGAAATTATATTTCAGGTCTATAACAGCCAAAGCAAAAATAAGCAGAAAGCCTTCTTCTGTGCTTGTCCAGCCACATCTGTCTAAAACAACATAGAGCAAACCCTACAAAATAAACAGAAAACTCAGATCACCCTTCTCTTCATTTTTTTTTTCTTGTTGGACAGAATTCCAGTTTATTCAGAACATAATCTTTTCAGTTCTACATAATTCAAAAGTTGTTTGGCCAATTCTTTGATATCTGGTCTTTTGACTGCAGACTACAGAGAATTAGAAAATCAAATGGAAAGTTGTCTGAAGGTTTATTAGAAAATCTAAATAAGATTCTGGCTGTATTTCATGGTCAATTCTCTCCTTATTAAGGTATTTGCCTAACTCCAGAAGGATTTAGATATGCTTTAGAATTGAAATGACAAATGTGAAATTAAATTTACTACTGACAGGCAGGAATATGAACATGAACAGCTGCCCTAAAAACAGTGGAAAAATAAACTAAAGTAATTTATAAAAAGAAAAACCTGCAGTTTCCTCTGTCTCCTCTACAAACTATGCACTTTACTGAAATAACTGAAATAGGCAAAAAGCATACTGGTAAAAACGTATTGGTGTATTTTATATAATCTATATTCAACAGGGCAAACAACCGATAATATTTCTGTGTAAGTAAGTATTTTTTTTTCCTAACTGTTTAGAATGTAGATTCAGGAATTGCATTTATTTTTTTTTTAACCTCATCTGTTTTGGAAAATCTGAGAAGGAAAAAACAGCTAAGTAGCTGTCCAGGAGGAACAACCAATTTCTCATTATTTCTATAAAGTTCCATTCATTCAAAAATGTTTCAGAATGCAAAACTACACAGAGATTAGAAGGCCTTAGGTCATTACCCCTCCAGTTTTCTTCTTCATGGAACACTGTAAATGCTGACAGACAGAAGGACTGAAAATTAGTGTTATTGCCTTTTTACTTGTTATAAGGGAAAGATCTTGGAGTTCTAGATAAAAACAGCATTAGATGACAACTAACAGGAGTGCATACGGTATCAGATGCGTAATGAGTTTAATAGTGGCAGAAAGCCTGGAACACAGGAGCAGAGACAGTTGCCAGCTCAGTGGGTAGAAATTACTGGCATCCAGGAAACTGAACATATCAGGGCAAGATAAAATAGTAGAAACAAAGTCTTAAGAATGATAAATGCTGAAAGAAGAGGAGACTGATTTCTATGTTTATTACAGCTACTGATCTGAAACTTTGTGGACTCTATTTCACGTGTACTGCAAACTACCTAGATCAATCTATTTTGGTGTTATTTTCTCATTTATTTTAATTACTAGGGCTATTTAAATACTTTAATGAAGGTTTCTCTCTATTTTTGCTCTTTTGGATTTGAACGTTAGCTTTGACTTCTCAGCCTTGCATAGTCCACTGTTTGTTTGTTTGTTTAATCTTCTGTAAAACAGAAAAACAATAGTCTCTGGGCCCATCTTCACTTAGGGCAGAAAGGACCTGTCAAGTGCAAGTTGCTAAGATGACAGTACAGTATTTCTCTACAACAGAAAATTAATGTACAAATACAGAAATACATTGGCAGTGTTTAGGATTTGCTACAGAGGCAACCATGTTCTAGATTTCCTACCTCAGCAGAGAAACCAGAGCACGGGCAAGGAAGAAGTCATCTTAAGGCAGTCTAATATTGAGTTGAAATGGAAAAATATTTGCTCTCTAATCTGGAAGCTCAAAAGCATTATGTGCATCATCTAAGATCTAGGAGTGGATTTTCATTTGTATGTATGAAGTCAAAGGCTATAGCAAAGACCAAAATCTCAGGGAAGAATAACTATTTGAGGCTCTAATTACAAACCAAAATCACACATAGTTTCATATATAGTGGCTGCCGTAATACTTGATCATCTTATAGAATTTTGAAAATTACATTTTTTAACACTTATTGGAAGTAATTTTTATACACATTAAAGTTATTAAGACATTTTTCAGTTCATTCGAAGTAGAAATGGGAAGCTGGGCTCAGCATTACTCCACTATAAGAGTCTGAGAGATCCTGTATGACACTTCAAAGATCCAGCCTTCAAACAGCACCTGTCATTTACATTTGCGGTGTATAAAGCAAAAGGGAAGCAGACATAAGAAGCCACAGAAAATTCTGTTCTAGGAAATAAGAAGATGCAAAATATTTATCACTGTAGTTTCAATATAATATGTTTACATCCTACCTGTGTGCAGGTATCTTGCGATTCCCAGCAATCAGGATAACGTCACAGAGCTGCTGCTGCTTGAGGTAGCTCTCCATCTTTCTGAAGGTTTGCTCAGCATGGTGAACAGCCTGGTAGAATTCCTCAGAGCTACTTGAATCTATGTCGCAGGGAGGTGACAAGGGATGGCTGGCTGCTGACAGTCTGTAAACCACAAAAGAAACTTCATGTTGACAAGATGTGACCAGTTGCCTAGGCTTCATCAGAAACGTCTGGAACCTGGTAAGAACAATCACTGCATCCTTCAAAATTCTTATCAATAGGAGTACAGGAAGGGACAAGTTCCAAGGCTTTTAACACTGAAACAGGTATTTTGTTTGTTCTTGTTTTTGCTTTTTTTTTTTNTTTTTTTTTTTTTTTTTGTCCTACAGGCACAGAAATAATGTATTTCCTCTTTGATAAAGTAAGTTGTTAAAAACATAAATATGAACAACAGACAAAAATTCAGTATATTTTTGTTAAGGTTAACAGTACAACTATGTTGTCATTATCAAAACATGATTGGTCTCTTAGTTTCAGCACTTTAGAGCAAAATTATTTTACAGAAATAAATGATTTATTTTTCTGTTTCATCATTAACGTGCATCCATAAACTAAAAGAACAATGGAAAAAGCAACACTATCTTTCCACTGACTCTATGAGTGCCTACTCTATTTCACTTCTGCCAATTCACATTCATTTTACACCAACCGGGAAAGAAAATTAAATGTCCAATTGACTTGCTTTGTAATAAATTGGGAATATTTCCACAACGATAAATTACAGACCAATTCTTTAGCCAAAAGGCTCACTAATACAAAGTGAATTTAGCCTGAAAAGATAATGATGTCTGCAATTCCATAAACCGGAAAAAATATTGGAGAAAGATGCAATTTTTTTTTCATTGTATAGCCCTATTTTCTTAGTTTAATTTTGCTCAGTTCAGCATTTCTGGTTCAGACCATGCCATTTTACTGAAATAAGGAAATCTGTTAGCAAGCAATAACCATTGAGGAAACTATGTACTTCAAAATAATTCATGACAAAGACAAGCCATTTCTGTTACAAAAATATAATGAGATTGTTTCAAATGAAAGCTGAAAATGAAGGGTTTCACAGATGATGCTGATTACATTTGTTACCTCAACTAGAAACATACAAAACAACATATAATCAATAGAAGAGCATCAGAGTATCATATTTTAGTCCATCTTATTAAATGATATTATAAATTTTAATTCACAGAATCACAGAATCACAGAATGTTAGAGATTGGAAGGGACCTCGAAAGATCATCTAGTCCAATCCCCCTGCCGAAGCAGGAACACCTAGAGCAGATCGCACAGGAACGCATCCAGGCGAGTTTTGAATGTCTCCAGAGAAGGAGACTCCACAACCTCTCTGGGCAGACTGTTCCAGGGCTCTGTCACCCTCACTGTGAAGAAATTTCTCCTCATATTTAAGCGGAACCTCCTATCTTCCAGCTTGCACCCATTGCCCCTTGTCCTGTCACTGGATGTCACAGTGAAAAGCCTGGCTCCATCCTCCTGACACCCACCCTTTACATATTTATAAACATTAATTAGGTCACCCCTCAGTCTCCTCTTCTCTAAGCTGAAGAGACCCAGCTCCCTCAGCCTTTCCTCATAAGGGAGATGCTCCACTCCCTTAATCATCTTGGTGGCTCTGCGCTGGACCCTCTCCAGCAGTTCTCTGTCCTTCTTGAACGGAGGGGCCCAGAACCAGACACAATATTCCAGATGCGGTCTCACCAGGGCAGAGTAGAGGGGGAGGAGAACCTCTCTCGACCTACTAACCACACCCCTTCTAATACACCCCAGGATGCCATTGGCCTTCTTGGCCACGAGGGCACAGTGCTGGCTCATGGTCATCCTGCTGTCCACCAGGACCCCCAGGTACCTTTCCTATACTTTCCCTAATTCAAAGCAATCTCATCATGTACATATTCTATTGAAAGGAAAATACTCAAGACAGTGTAAGTAATTTTGATAATATACAGTAATAACACAGCAGGTCCATTGTATAAACTTTGCATTCCTTGGGTAACATATTCTAAAGAACAATATTAATAGACCTGTAAGATAATGCATGCTGCACTTCTGCAGCTGGAAACATTTGAGAAGTGCGTATTAAAATGATACTCATTTTAAAAAATATTTACAATTTCTATTGACTTTTGATAGACTGTAATATAGTTTAGAAAAAGAGTATTTCTTTTTGACATATGCTAGTGATTTTTATTCTTGTACTACTTTTCACCCAAAGGTGTTCCAAGTACTCTCCTGTATGAAGTTCCACAGGGGAGAGGAGGAGAGGTCAGTCCACACGTCTGTCAGAGGAAATTTATACATTTCTCAGCGTTCCTTTAAAGTAGTTGGAAGCCTGCATAATTGACATATAGCCTGCATATACACCACTGAGTGGTTTATATTCGGCATAAACTGAAAGTCTGTAACAAATTGAACTGGCAAAACTTTATTAACCATACTTGGTCAACATAAATAGTTACTAACTGATGATTTAGAAAAGAACATTTCCTTAATTCTGTTATATTCACCTTGTTGTATGTTCAAGTAGTCTATGCAAAACGCCTCTTACAAGCTCCTTCTAAAGAATAAAATAAAGGTAATCTTATCATGAATGACATCATCTGCTAACATGTCCATGTCCTATCTGGACTGCCAACCATATTGATAAGAGATGGAAGTTTATTTTAATCTCATTGTATGATCAACAAATAGTTTCACATAAAACTGTAATGACTGAGCCAAGCTCATTAGAATGGGTAATGGGAAGAGATTTCAACAGTTTCTTTCAATTATTTTCCCTCAGTTTTATTGTGGCCCTATGCATACTTCTTGAGTTTTATTGCTGAATAATTAGAATGACAAGTAATTCACAAGAAAGAAATCACTGCCTAATAAATGAGGTTGCCTGGGTTAAATAGACACATTTCCACCCTTCCTCCAGGGAATACAGAAGTGACAACAGCAACAATTCTGAGAAATGAACATAACAGGAATGAGCAGCCCTGAAGTGTTTCATATTGCTTGTTGAATCAGGACTTGGTGCAAGTCAGCTTGCGTTTGAACTGATGACATACTAATCCTGCCTCTTCCTGGCTGTTCAAAACATGCTGCACTTTTCAGGTCAGAAAAACAGATGGACCCTTTTGGTTTTTTATGCTAGTTCTACAAAGCTAGATTGGGCTTAAATGTTCTTAGTCTATTTTGTATTTGAATCATTACACAGTTTGCCATAAATTTTGCCCTCTTTCCCGCTTGCCATTTATAAACATTTTCCACCCTCAAATTCATCAGTTTATCTGCCACTTAACAAGTCATTAAATGGCTACTTAAAAACAAGCTCTGAAGGCACAGCACATTTTACATTACTGTCCCAAGAAACTAATAAGCTTAGTAGAAGATAGTAAATTAATCTCTTATTTATTTTCTAAGAAAGCCCAAATAAAAGGTCTGCTACTGATCCTTTTTGAGGAGCTACCTCTTTTTCATTATAAATGCTCTGTCTGCAAAATCGATACTTTAAATTTAGTCAGCAGCATGTTAATACAGGTTTTAAAGAGCTTCACAAAGCAAGGAACACTTGTTTCATATCAGTTCATGAGAAGTATCAACTTATGACCTATCAGTGATATAAACCCAACATTTTCTCTTCGTCTATATTGTTTCTGTTCAGGTAATCTGAACCACATATTCAGTGAAACACTTGTTGATTACATTCTGCAGGAACCCCAGCACAAATCCATCTGAAGAGCCTCTGAATATTTCAAAACACTTTTTAGCAATTTTGTACCTCAAAATGAATGGAGGGCCTATTCCGTAATCAATGAGCAGTTGGGCTTTTCCTATAATGGACTTTTCCTATACTCTTTCTTAGTCAGTACATGCAAAATCTGAACTTACTGTGGAAATGTCAAACATTCATTTTTGAAATTTCAAACACAAAATGTGCTGTCTAGAACACTTTTTATCTCTAAACATCTCAGTTAACAGTAACGAAATAAGAAAACAAAACCTTCCACAAATTTATGACCATGCTCCTTAAGAGTGATACTACAGGATGACAAAACTAAAAGGTCATAAAAATTATCAACATTGTAAACGACCAATAATCTCAAATAATTATTTACAAAATGGCAAACCAGCATGAAAACCAAATAAAAGAGAAAGGAAAAAAAAAAAAAAAACACCCCGGAAACTTTATACAGACTAATTTTAAGAGTTCAAGATGCCACGTTGTCTTCAGAAAAGAAATGGCTTAAGAAAAGCCCAACAGTCTTACAGAAATTCAGTCTTTGAGCCTTATGGATATTAAAAGGATACAGATAGAAATTAAAGTTTAACTCTGAAGATTTACAGCATCTGAATACACAGTGCTCCTCTTTTCCCAGAAAAAGCATTTTGATTTGAACAAAAGTGCTGTTCTTTAATCACCTTTTACCTCCTCACTTTGAAAGAACAGGTAAAATAGCATTACAATCCTAGTAAAATTATTTGTACTGTTTCTTCCTTCAGTTTAACACCCCTTCAGCCCACTGTAAGTAAGAAAATGTGCCCTGGCCAAAGGTCTCCTAGAGATTGATCATATTGAAAAATTTCACCTTTAAGACCTTTGGCATTTTTACCAAAGCTTAGATTTATTTAGGTAGGACAGAGATAAATCCTTGGAAGATATGAAGCTATGTTGGCTATGTAATAGGTAGTATCCTACCACTATTATGTAGATACTTCGTATGTTCTTCCTTGCACCTTGTACAGTTGTTCACTCCTATGAACAGACTTCATTATTGCTCACTGGCTTTACATACAAATAGGCTGTGATGGGAAGAATAGGAAAAAAAAATACTCTTAGTTTACAATAATGCTGACAGAGAGTTAAGAGGAAAATACTAGGGAAAAAAAGGACTTCACACATATCTGTAGCTACCTGTAGCTTTCTTCTCAGAAAACTGGAAAGCAACTAGTAAAATTGCCACTCCTGAGCAAAGGTCTGAGTAAAGCAATAGTAAACATCAGTAGTCAAAACTATATCCTCTTTAAGTTTCAAAAGGAAAAACAAACAAACAAAAACAATCAAAGAAAACAAAACAGAACAAAAGCACTTTGAAATCACAGAGGAGATAATTCATACAGCTTGAAACTCTCTGAGTAAGCAGAGGCTTAGATTTAGAAATGCCTTCCATTCTGGAAGTGCAGAAAAGAGTAGAACCTTATCACCATATTAAATATTTTACAGAATACTTAGATATTTTGTATGTACTTAATTGGAATATATTTCTCATGCATTCTGTTGAAGCCCTGGCCTCAAAGAAAGAACTCTTTACTCTGAAAATGTCACATGATTTCATTGTTACTGTAACATGAAATCTTGCTCTATTTAACTCTTTTCTTCCCTTTTCATTTATGCAGGATCATGCAAACATTCAAAAACAGTTCAATGTATCTTATTATATATTACTGTGTACATATCTGAAGTACATAGTTCAGAAAAAAAAAAAAAGGAACAAAATCCAGTTATTTAATTAAAAAAACATAGTCTTGCTATTTCTATCTTGAAAAAGTATAAAATAAATATTTGATAAGTATAAATGCAAAATAAGTCTTCACCCAAATTGTCCTCTAAAACTCAATATCTGAATGCTTAGGAATCTATAAGCTGCGGAATGGCACTTAAAAAGTGAGATGGACTGACAAAAGCCATGATTTCCATTAGTGATCACTTACAAAAATGCAAAAGAGAAAGTTTTATAAAGATTTTAAACCATTTTCTTAGAGAACAGTCGGGCTGAAGTTCTGTATGTGATCAAAAGGCATGTTTTTCACTACACTAACAGCAATTATATCTGCAATTGAGGGTTTGACCTGGAGTTTCAGGAGATTATAAATTTATTTTACAAAAGACAGAGTTAGGTAGAAGGGCAAGAAAAAAAAAGTACTCAGAACATCAAATAGGACTTTAACGTACAGTAATTCAGTACAGAGATGCATTACTTCTCAGAGATTCCTTTTCCATGCAAACAAAATATTTTTAGACAAACAGTGCAGATGCACATTTGCCATTCTATAGATAACACTGTTTCCTTCTACAACTAATCTGGGGATCAAACTACTCAATAATGCAAATTATTTTTTGGACATCATAAGAAAAAATTCAGACACTAGGGCATCTGTGTGCTAAGACAAAATATGTATTATTCCACTGTTGTTCTGCATACTTGTGCATATTTGTGTATCTTAAGAGTATTTCAAGCCTCAATAAACAAAATATTATCTACTGATTTATCGTGTGACCTCGGACAAGTTGTCTGAACATCCCTTTTGAAGAAGCAGAAGAAGGGATCGCTGTGCTATACTGAAACTGCTTCCATGGAGGAAAAAAAAAAAGTAAAAAATTGTTTAGTAGTTGACAGAAGTAGGATAAGAGAAGGAAGAGTTTGTTCAGAATGTAACTTTACCAGATTACTAACTGCGATAGTTTCACAGTGGTAGGTAGCACAGTTCCACCACACTGCTCTCCCACTCCACCTCCTCAAAAGAACAAGGAGAGAAAGTATGTCGAAAAAAGGCTCACAGGTTGAGATAAGAACAGGGAGATTGCTCACCTGTTACCATTATGGACAAAACAGACTCAGCACAAGGGAGATTAATGTCATTTATTACCAATTACTAACAGACTAGAGCAGTGAGAAACTAGAAGCAAACATCATTCCTCCATCCACCCTCCCCTACCTCCTTCCTCTGAGTGGTCCTGGGGAACTGGGAATCGGGGGCTGCAGTCAGCCCATAGCACTTTGTCTCTGACACTCCTCCATGGCCACTCTCTGCCCCTGCTCTGTGTAGGGTCCCTCCCACAGATGTTGTCCTTTCTGAACTGATCCCACGTGGGCTTCCCACAGGCTACAGCTCTCCAAGCCCTGCTCCAACATGCCTCTGTACCACAGGGCCCACCCTTCAAGAGCTGCTCCAGCACGGGGCCTCAGAGGAAGCAGCTCTCCATAGGCTGCGGCCTCTTTCAGGCCACATCTCCCTGCTGCATTGTGAGCTCCTCCATGGCTGCATGTGGAGATCTGCTCTGTGTGGTGCCTGTAGGCTGCAGGGGGACAGCCTGCTCCACCGTGGGCCTCTCCTGGGCTGCAGGGAGCTTCTGCTCTGTGCGCGGAGCACCTCCTGCCCTCCTCCTGCGCCGACCTTGGTGGCTGCAAGGCTAGTTCTCTCACATTTTCCTCACACCCAACAGCTGTTTCACAGCAGTTCTCCCCTTAAATCTGCTCTCACAGATGCACAACCAGTGTTACTCGATGGTTCAGCTCTGGCCTGCCGCAGGTTCCTTCTGGAGCTGGCTGGAAATGGCTCTTATCCAACATGGGGCAGCTTCTGGACTCTTCTCACAGAGGCCACCTGTGCAGTCTCCTTGCTACCAAAGTCCTTGTCACATAAAACAAATATGTCAATTAAACTTTTTTTTCATATCTTTGAGCCACTCTACCTCTAAATAGGTATGAAATATATATTTCTCTGCTATGCAACAGCAGAGAAAAGATGCTGACTATCTGCTGGATTGCTCCCTTCCCCACACAACTACCATTATATCTGTGGCCTTTTCTGCTTTGCACGCCTACACAGGAGTAGTTTGTTTCAGATGTTCTTGGAAATCTGATGATTAACTAAAGCGAATGTACAGTTCTCCTAGCTACACATACACATTTTAATTATTTGGAAATTTATTGGTATATTTTCCACATTCACATTTCTAGCAGTATTTTCTGTTTCAGAATTTTTGGATCTTGCTGTCTGAATTTATTTTTTAAATCTTTGATGATACGGGAAACATAGAGCTTACAAGTACAAAACCCAGCAAGCATATAAATGCACAAAATGCATATAAATCTACACAATAATTCACTCACCTGAAAGGAGGTAAGCCATTCTTCATAAAAAACATAAACCAGGAAAAGCCTCAATTTTTAAATACATATGCTATTGCAGTACAAGTGAGAAGCTCAACAACTTTTCTTTAAGTTAATTTCAGTCGTTCTTCTCTATTTCTAGCTCAAGTCTCAAGAAATCCTCCTTCATCAAAGTACATTCCGGCTACTTTTCTTTCCTACCTTCTTTCCTTTTAATACCAGAGAAGCAGATAAAATTCCTACTGCAAAGAACCAGCTTAGCCTCGGAGCAGGAGTAAGGCTACAGCTTCTTCAGACATGCATTCTCCCAGTCCCACCAAACACCATTGCATTCTTTCAGCATTCATTTTCAGTCAATGAAGATTTTAACTCAAAGTAAGAATGATAAATAAATACGTGCCACTGCAGAAATTAAATTCCTTATATTTGCCAGACTGTTCATTTCCCATTGTGTCCAAAATAAATAAATAAATAAATACAAAGAAAAAAAGATTTGTTGATTTGTTGATTTATGGTCTTCCAAACCTTTTATGACAGACAAATACATAAACCAAGAAACTCTAATACATTCATAAGCTCTAATAATGCATTCACCATGCATTCATACTTGAATTACCATTTGGTAATGCAATAGAGAAACACCATCTTCATTATATAGGAAGAACTGTCACCATAAAACTTTTTTAATGCTTTTATTAAATACTTCCAAGCATATTTTACTCCACATTTCTACCACGGAAAAGTTGAACGAAAAAGGTTATTAGGACTCAGAAATCAAAAACTGCAGTTTCACCTTAAACTCTACTTCCCTCCATAAGTTGAAGTCCTCCCAGTTATACAATATAACACCAAAATGATATTTTTTCTACATTTTTCTGAACACACATGCAATCTTCTGTAGTTTTTTTTTTTTTTAATTTTTTGCTTCATTATAATAAATTACTTGGAGTCCTTTAAAACAAATTATCCACTTTCTTTGATCCTATCCAATCCTATCCAATCCAATGTAGTAAACATTCTACCCAATGTAGTATCCTATCCAATGTAGTAAGTAACAAAAATTCATGAGGTAGCGGTTCATGGCAGACCAAGCCACCCGGAAGATTTAAGTTGTGTGAGGAAAAACTTTGTCACAACTGTACAGTAGGAGTTACTAGCTGGAAAGTCTGGGATGAATGGTAAGGATTATTGGAAATGAGTCCAGTACTGCTGCCCTGAGTAGTTAAATGTGACAGGATGCAGATGTATTGTCCTATCTTCTTGCAGATGTGAAGTACTCATGATGACTACTCATTACTGTGGCTTAGAAGTAGCAGTAAGTGGACAGGTACAGGAAGAAAACCAAAAAGCAGATGCAATATAAGAAATGATAGACAGGTGATTTCTTTTCCTAACAGATCAAAAAAAATTATGGCATTGTATTTTATATCGCTGTGCAGTTGAGCAGCACTAGCAAAGACACAAACTCAGGAGGACACAAAGAACAGACTGCTACACTTTGCTTGGAGCCAAGTGATTACGATGGCTTATTGCAGGTTAATGTCTGCACTAAGTCTTTTTGAATTTCTTAGACTGCTCCTATGTAATATGCCAAAACAGTTCTCCTATTAATTACCTTATTCTCCAACGCAACCTTTTACAGTGGCAACTGTCAACTGTGTTGGCCCTTTATAGTGTTGGCCCTTTATAACTCAGCTATAAAAAAATGGACTGAGTCTAAGCTTGAAGATGAATGCACAGTCTCAGCACCCCTTGCAGAGGGCAAAAAATGTGACCAGTTGCAAGACTGTCCTTCCAGGTCTACACAATACTCAGGTCACATGGCTGGTACCAGATCTGCCTCTCACAATTGAAGATAAACGCAACTTGAGGCTGCGTGCAATTGAAAGTCTGCTTTTTTAAGAACTGATTAGGATAACTTGATGAATGGTAAAAGCTAGTTTACAGATAAAATAGAGCTGCTTTAACATTAACGTGAATGAGCTAACATTGGTTCATTTAACAAATAAGAAATTCTGCTGAGCATTTCAGAATAATTCTTAAAAAATAATCATTATGCAGTAATTCCATTTTTGTAATTTTTTTTCATTATTCAAATTCCCTTAGTCATGGGTAGGATTCAGAGTTTCACTGAAAGCGTTATTTTTAGTAAAGAAAGTGAGTACAGAAAATATAAACAAGGTGAAAGGCTAACAATTGAAAATGACAAATCAGCTTTGATAACAGGACCTCACCAACTTTTGCTGTCTGGACAAAATAGCATTCACTGACAGTTTTATTATTTCAAATTATAAAAATATTATTATATATGCAACTGTATTGTATTAACAGGAATTTCCAATTTTGTCATTAAAATAATGAATATTAAATAGCTTACTTTCCTGTACTATACAGACACATAAAATACAAAACAGCAGAATTCTGAACTGGCTTCAACTTACGTACTGCCAAAGGTAAAGCAAATAAACAGGTTAGTTTCAGACAAGTATAACAAGGAACTGATATCAGATAATATTTTAATTCAGAAGTTAGGCATATAAAATAACATGTGGTTTTATTACCACCACCATTTATGCACATACTTTCCCACAAAATGAGAAGTTTACAATTAAAGCTACTTAAGATTGTACATTCAGAATCTGCTGAAGCAAAAAATACCCAGGAGACTCTTCTAATATCCTGTGCAGGGGAAGTTCCCATACCTTTCAGACAGTTCTGCCTGTAAATCTATTAGTGGTATGCAATTCTCCAACAATTTCAACTTCATAAAACTGACACAGTACCATCAACACAGTAGTACTGATCTACATTAGTCACATAACTGCTGTAGGAATAATGCAGCTTTAGATTCTAAAAGATCAGCCCCAGATTTACAAGTGGGATGGCCAAGAGAGGGAAGAAAAAAAAAAAAAAAAGAAGCAAGAGTTGCAGAGCACGCTCTCCAGCTGATTCCTTTAAAACTGCGTTTGCTTCCTTCCTTAGAACAGTGCTTTATTTTCTGAATGGATTGCTTACATTATGCTGCTGTCATACATTAATTATCTTGTTATGACAGATGGTTATATCTATATGGATAAACAAAGTAAATTAACTGACACAGTTGCTCGTAGTTACTCAGAGTGTGTGCACAAGGATGCAGATATACAAGGATGCAGATATGGTCTTTTATTGAGACATTTTCTTCTGGTATTTAATTTATGATATATGTACTTAACGCAAATAGAAATCATATATGTGAATGATCTTTTTGGCATACAAAAAAGAATAAGCAAGAATTGTATTACTACTGCATTTAGCATATATTTCAACAAAATTTCAGTGTGCAACTGTATAAGGTGCTGAAAGTAGGAAAACTTAAACACACTATGACTGCAATGGACATCATGTCAAAGATCATGGGAAACTGAATACTTAAAAAATTCCAGTTCAAAGTTCTAGTTAAGTACAGCTCTCAGTGAAAGGGGATATCAACTCACATGCACAGAAACGTACACACACATACATACCACCACAAACACACAAACACCCCAGCAACATTCAGCAAGCTGTATGAATGATTATTCAAACCATGTCCCGTTACAAGACAACATTTCAGGAGCTTGCACTGCATTCAGTAGCAAGAAGCAGACAATCTCTTCCTGCTGTTCGTTACAGATCTGTACACTGTCACATCTTTTACCACTGCTCACAAATTTCACTGTCCTGATATGCCTGCCTCCATCTGCAAACCAGTGGGAAAATACATCTGAAATAAAGGAATGAGGTGCATGCCATTTTGCCATCCTGTTTTGAACTGTCAAAACATTTTTTTGCTTATCTTGAAAACAGCAACCAAGATTGACATTTTGGTAGATTGTGTCTAAAATGAATTTGACTGATTCAGCTTCTGCACCATAGGATCACTTCAACCCTGGGAACTGAACTGCAAGCAATTCAGGACTACATATGCTGTAAGAACTAACACTTACTAACCCCGCATATACCCAATCAATGTTCTTCATAGTATGTTCAATATCACTATCAATCACTGTTTGCATCTCTAAAAGTGCCTGCCTAAAACTCTACTTTTTTCAAGTGTGCTTCCTTTTGTGAATTTATGCCTTCCGTTTCCTGATTATCTGAATCAGATCTAGCCAACACAGAATAGCCCAGCTGTGAATCGCAGGATTATTCAAATAATAATTCAGACATGTCAGCAGATTTTTCCAATGTATGTATTTCTTTCACTTTTGGATAAAAATAAAATTCTAGTTAAATTAGACTTGAAAATATAAAAAAAAAATCAATTTCTCATCAGTTCACTATCAATCTTTAAAAAGGGATTAAAAAGCATATATCTTCAAGGACCTCTGAAGCCTTTATAAAGCTATAAAAATCATCCAGATATGACTCGCAAAGTGAAACTCTAAGTAATCTCTCAAACTCTCTGGATTATTCAGTACTCAGTCACATATGTGTACATGGCTAATTCATTCAAAATAATGTGAAATCCATTAGGATGAATATCTGTGGAAACATATTTAAATACCACAACTGAGTGCAGCATATAACTTAAATTATTTCCCTAGCTATACAACTTCATAAAGCAAAAAAGAGATCTGAAAATGTTCAATGGTATCTATGTAATTGTTGGCTATGGATGTTCTTCTAATCACAATACCAAACATTAAAACATACTGTATTAATTAAATTATAACAATGTTATAGAAGATAATCGTGAATTATAATATTTTTACATACTAATCTCATTTGATTGATCTAATATTCATCAGAAAGGTGAAGATTAATATAAGAATAGAGAACAGAAATGTACTTGTAGTCAAGCTATTTTTAAATCTCCATAACACTACCCGTATTTACATCACCAGATTAGAAAGAAAAAAAGATTTTCCTTAATTTATTTGCCATTTTTTCGATAGTGCCATTATAACAGTAAACAGTTAAGTGCATTACAATAAAAAATCTATAAAGGCAAATAATTTATTTTATAATCTAAAAATTAACATAAACATATTACCTGATTTAAATGGAAAATGATGTTTTAAGGTCTACTAAAAAGAAAGTAATCTTACTTAGGTAAGTGAAATTCTAGCAATATATTAGTGCTGTATGAGTCAGAAATGGGTAGCCTTGCCTTCTGCATCTTTTATTTGTCAGTCTTCCCTGAGAAGGATATTCACAACTGCTTTCTGGCCTTATACAACAAAAGGTAGAAATGCAAAAATGTGCTCTTTAAAGTTGCATTTGGATTTATTGCTTTTAGCTGGCCCATGTTAGTTTAAATGGAAGTTATGAATATACACTGGCTTCATCTGTGTTTTCTATCACTACTTCAAAGTTGTCAAAGTTCTGCTGATAAAGCATTATTCTGCTACTTAAGATAGACATAACTTCATTTAAATTGCTTTCTCAACAGATCAAACATTGGTAATCCATGTTTGAAGAAGTGATTTATTGAAGCTTGACTAAGATTTTTCTCCAATCCTTTTCAATCTACTCAAGTCACAAACATAATGGTACTATAAAACTGCACTGAACACCATGTGCATGTAGGAGAAACAAAACCAGTTGTAATTTCACTCCTGGCTTGAACATGTTTCATGTAGAGCCCAAAAAACTGCATTATGGCAGGCTACCTCTGAGCAATCTTGTCATCTGTAAGATTACTCATTCTTGATTTAAATTAGAATAGCTAGGACAATCTGATTTCAGCAAACCTGAAATGGTACTTTCAACTCCAAGGGTTGGTGAGTAGCACAATTTTTGTCACCAGAGAACATCTGAGCAACTAGGGTGAAAAGGAAGAAGGAAATGACAACTATCAGGAATTCCTGTCATTAGCCTTCCAAAAAAAGAAAAAAAAAAACTTTTTTTGATGAAAAAAAAAAAAAGGAAAAAAAAAGAAAAGCGAAAAAAAAAGAGAAAGAGAAAAAAAAAAAAAAAAGAAAAAAAAAAACTTTTTTTGATGAAAAAAAAAAAAAGGAAAAAAAAAGAAAAGCGAAAAAAAAAGAGAAAGAGAAAAAAAAAAAAAAAAGAAAAAAAAAAACTTTTTTTGATGAAAAAAAAAAAAAGGAAAAAAAAAGAAAAGCGAAAAAAAAAGAGAAAGAGAAAAAAAAAAAAAAAAACCACAACCTCAACTATAAGTAATAGCTCCAGCAGAGTTTAAACTACCAAACAGTTTAAATAGCTTATACCAGTGGTAGAGATGTCTTCCTTCCACTGTGCAGTGCTTTGGTAGGTCCCTTATTTATTTAATTATTTAAACTGCTGATGTTCCTTAGCTACTGCAAGCATTATCTGCTGTCATATATCTTTGGTTAAGATTATCTTGCTGAGAAGACATTTCTAGTCATGATTGAATGCTTCCATATTTTTGGCAGCTCTAAGACAAAGAGAAGGCATTAATGCCGTAATTACTAGCCTACCTCAGAATGATACAGATGTGACAATTTTTCACCAGTGTAATTGCTGCCTGAGATCAGTAGTTTACACAATGTGTAGTTTCAGAGACCTTAATTGTACAATTAATTTTATTTACTTGTCACTTAAAAATCCAATGTGTATACAAAGGTTTTAGAACTTAAATACATCAAACTACTGTGCACAATCTTCAAAGCAATGTGACAATTAGGCAATATTACAGCTTAGTCACTGTTCTGTAGATGTCTGTAGGCTAAGAGAGGTTTACTGCCAGCATTTTTCCAAACCTGAGCAACTTCCACACACAAACTTCACAGATAAATCCATACCTACAAGTATGCCTTGGGTTTCATTAGGTATGCTGTAAAATGAACACAAGGATTTCCTTCAATCTTTTTATTCCAAAGTGGAGATAAATTAGCTACCACTTTACACCAAGAAGCTATATGATGGACAATTACTTGATTAAGCATTTCTTCTATGGCTTCTTAATAAAACACTGTCACATTTGCTGAAAATTCAAGAACATTAACTCCAGATTAGTAAACTCAAAACTAGATTAACAAGACTTTTTATTTTCCTTAGCTGATGAAACATCAAGGCAGCACACCTATACCTCTTATGTTAGACTACAAAGCACATATTTCAAAATTATTATATTTTGACAAACCTTATATTAATTATCAACACATTTCAGTAGCCAGAAACTAAAGTAGGAGCTATTAGTAAACAAGTGAACACTTATCTTTCCTACAGACTTCATGTGGCCATAATAAAGTAGCTAACAATAAATGTTTGTTGGAGAATCATAATTTTTACTTAATATATAGCCTGAAATTAAGTACAGTCATATATGAGACTGACTTCTATTAATGAACTATTCCTGAGAATGATTTTGCTTTCTGCTAAGCTTTGCTGTGATGGACTATTCAATTAAAAATGTTCACATGCACATGCATGCTAATTTTCGTGTTTCTCATCTGCTGTATTTGGACATATGTCGAATATATATTATACTATTGAGAGACCACAGATTTCAAAGATATAATATTTCATTGAATCAGTTCTATTCTGCTTGACATAATCTCTTTCTCACTGTCAGAAAGAGATTCATTTATTCTTCAGTGATATGAAGTCCCTCAAGAATAGCATGTAACTGCAACACATTGCAAAATACTGCTTATTTCTCCTAGCCAAACAGTTTACCTATTTGAAATAACACCACTGACAAGACATCACCAAAAGTTGATTTCAAAAGTATATGCTATACTGGGGGGGGGTGTTTCTTGAAATGACACTTCATTTGTATGTTCCTTAGTTTTCAATTACAGTTGAGTTAACTTCCTTAAGTAAATACTAGTATCCTTATGTGTTTAACCTAATGTATTTTCATTATGTCATATATGTTCATGGCTATGCATGATTACATAACTAAAAAAACTTCAGGCATGATATCATTCTGTAATAAAGTAAATAGGACTACAAGCTGTTTTGTGTTATTGCTTTTGTTTTGTTTTGCCTTTGCCCTCTTTCCTGATGGTGTTTAGAAAACAAATGAAAAAGAAAAATTAAGAAAAATCAATTTAGTGCATAATTTCACAAGCATTTCAGACCATAAAATATTCAGGATATCTCTTAAACCATTTATATATTTAGCAAGAACTCTGCCTTACACATGAAACATAATCTTTATGCTGTGGTAACTGCAATGTTGCTGAAAAGCAAAATAAGTTTAAACCAAATAACTCAGTAGTGTAATTATTCCATGTTATGTTACAAATCACGTATCACTTATTTGCCTTGATGCATAAATACTTTTAATTAGCTGCTTGTCAACTGCAAATTCTAACTCAATATCATTACATTTATTATACAACTGCAATATATGGAGATCTTTTCATTACAATACTAAAATATGTTTTAAATTTTAGACTGAAAGATAATATTATTTTTGAAAGGAAGGTGAAATCACTTTTTTTTTTCTTACTATTAGTATCAAGTGGAGAATTGCATACATGACTACTGTATTATTCCATCTCTTCAGCTGCAAACCTTGATTAAATAATTGCCAAGCTGTAAACAAACAAACAAACAAATGCTGTTATGAGAAATCCCAATGTTTAAAAGAACTTGAATGAAAAATTTAGCTTTCACAGAAAAAAAAAATCCTGACTAATTAAAATCAGTGAAATGTTATTTGTCCACAAAAGACAGCTAATTAAAGGTAAGATAATGGTAACTGAGTCGAAAACTTTTTGAAGAATCAGACTGCAGCCAATGAACTTGGGAAAATGTTTTCACTATGTTTTAATGCAGTCCTAGAAAACAGACAAACCTGAAAATTAGACGGAAAGTTATCGACATACACTTTTCTAGCAATATGCTATTTTTTTTTATGATATTTATTGAAAATCAGAAAAGTATATTTTTAAAATTTCTGCTAAAATTATTACTTATTAGTATAACAAGGAATACCAAGTATATAATAAAATATCATATCATATCAAGTAAAACAAACTATAAAAAAGACAGTGAGATTTGGGATGAAGAAATCTTATAAAAATCTCTTTGCAATAACTGCTACTGAATAAGCACCATCCTTTAATTCTTTGGTTAATTTTCATTGTATCTATAGATAAATCTTATGCATTAAGTTTCTAGATTACTGAATCACAGCAAAATGATTATTTTAATATAACTTACATATTACATTAGCTTTGCAATACAATGTAAAGTCAAAACAAAAAGTACTGTATGAAAATTTCATAGTTATTTATGTCCAGATCAATTACCTCAAATATTCTTTTTAATTTAAGAATGAAATTAAGAATTAGAGTTGTATTAAATAGAAAGATTGTTATGGTTTTCCATAAGTGTTCCGTACCATAACATCATGTAACAAACTGATGGAGCTGGGCAGGCTGCTGAGGAAGAACTACAGCTTCTGAAATGCTCCTGTCCCTTCCCACATTCTGGGTTTCGGGAGCTCTGTCCTTTTGCCTCCAGTCACCATTGTGGAATACATGGTCAGGAGACTCTCCCCTTTCCTTATACATATATTTTCCACTTTGTCAGATTTATTGTTCTCAACTCCTTTTATACTGTATTATCTCATATTCCTTCATCATTTTAAATAAAATACTTCTATCTGCAAGTAGAATTAACATTGGCAAGTGAAGTAAAAAACAAGAAGGGTTTCTTTAGCTACATAGGGCAGAAGAGGCAGGTGAAGGAGAGTGTTCCCCCTCTGATGAATGGAAAGGGAGAGGAGAAGGCTGAGGTACTTAATGAGTTCTTTGCCTCGGTCTTCACTGCTGGTCAGGCTGCCCAGGTCTCTCATTGCGGCCTTCCAATACTTAAAAGGAGCTTACAGGCAGGAGGGGGACCGACTTTTTACACGGGTGGATAATGGTAGGACAAGGGGGAATGGGCTAAAACTGAGAGAGGGGAGGTTTAGGTTGGACATCAGGAAGAAATTCTTCACTGGGAGAGTGGTGAGGCGCTGGAACAGGCTGCCCAGAGAAGTTGTGGCTGTCCCATCCCTGGCTGTGTTCAAGGCCAGGCTGGATGGGTTCCTGGGCAGTTTGATCTAGTGAGCTAGTGGCTGGCAGCCCTGTCCATGGCAGGGGGGTTGGAACTAGATGATCTTTGAGGTCCCTTCCAACCCAAGCCATTCTATGATTGTATGATTCTATGATTCTATGATTCTATGATTCTATGACTGTGAACATTATTATGTCAAATGTAAATGTAAATTTAAGACAAAAGAGTATCATTCTAATAAAAACCAGGAAAGTAAAATTTTGTCTATTGCTTTTAACAGTGCTAACAGTATTGGTGAGTTACTCATACAGGAGGAATTCAGTAAGGTTGGTGATCATCTGTGAAGTTTCAAGTGATTGATTGCCAAGTTTACCTATTTTACATGCTTTTTGTAAAATAATTATGACCGTAAGTGTCAGATTAGAGCATGGCTTTGTGATCTCTAGACTGAAGAGCTGTAATTATTTATTCTTAAAGACGCTTTGAAAGGAAAGCAAAAACTTTCATGGATGCACAGTACATTCTGATATGACTGCTTTGTGAACTTCATTATCTGCCTACTGACTTCCTGGTACAGGCCAAGATGCTATTATCAATCTCAAGGATTGTATGGTTAGGAGATCAGTTCTCAGAAGATATTATATGTACATCTGTACATCCAAGATCCAAGAGTAATACTCTGTTCACCCAAGATCAGCTAAAAAATGCATCCTAGAAATATCTAGATTGGATTTTAAATCAAGCTATTCTCAACCAGACATTTTTGCTTACCTATTAGTGAAAAACAAAGCTCAAAAAAAGAATATAATTTCATATAACGCATTTTAATATGCAAATAATTTAGGCAGGACAAAAGCATATAAGCAAATGACTACTTTGATTTACTTAAACTTGAAACTAAAACAGACTAAAAGGTGTTATCAGTGTAGAACATCATGACCCTTTTTACTATTTTACTCTTCCATTTTATATCTTCCCACTTTTTCAGAATTTCCAAAGGGAGCTTACCAAGCTAATCTTTCCATTAAACTCAAATATTATCTTGATATATTTTACACATTTGGCATCACTAGTCTAAAAGGATACTGTAATTATTAACTACATTTTAGTAATGGAGAAACTGGGCATAAAGTGGTATGTCTAAAACTCAACTGGTCAATAAAAGATGAAGTAATAAATGCCAGAAGCAAGCAGCTGGTGTTTGGGGTCTTCCAGTGTAGTCTTGGAATTCACAGTGCAGTCTTCCCTGTAAACAATCTCATTTAGGTAAATGTAATAAATTACAAATGTAATAAATTACAATAGCTTCATCTGTAGTAGTAAATAAAATATGTCAGAAGTGTACCTGGCACAGTTGAGAATGGCATAGCATTTTCATTGTGCTATTTTTGGCATGGCACTCACTGTGCTAAATGTTATTGCCTGAGAGCACGGTGCTTTTCCCTCTTAGGACCTGGACTTTGTTATTTCTTAGATGATGTCCAGACACTGAGACAAACCTACATCACAAAACTTGCTAGCAACTAAACAGCATAAATGAGAGGAGGCTGCTTGAGCTTGATTATCAATAGACTTAGCCAGATGGCTATTACTTCTCGCTGAATCCTAAGTTCATCATAGATAATATAAAAACTGAAAAAGTTATCCACTTAATTGGCCTTTATATTTTAAAATAATTTTCATAAAACATATTAAATGAATAAGCCCTGAAGTAATTAACTTAGCATATGATGGATTTGAAGAAAAACTTTCAAGAAGGTAACTGAGTGGCATTTCCTTAAAAGTATCATCTTAATGTTTACCATAATTTTGATGAACAAATTTAGTAATATGAAACGTTTATATGCCTTAATTGTATTTGGAACAGTATATTTCTTCTGCCCTACAATGCCTTGCAATAATTAAAACATAAACTCCTGCTTCACATTTCAGCATAGCTTGAGGTGAAAGGCAGTACAGTTGGTGTTTTTTGACAGCAGGACGGTTTGTATTTTGAAAGTTCTTTGAAAGTGTTTTGCTGAAAGAAAAAGGAGTTGTCTGAACTGTCATGTTGTGTATTCTTGGAAGTCCACACGTTCAAACATACTGGCAGATTATTCTGAGTTACAAAATAGTTTCAAAGGCTATAAACAAACTTTTAACAGTTTAAGTACATTAAACCTTGGAGCTAGTATAAAGAATAATACCAATAATTTATGCAAAATAACATTTAAAAAAATCAACATATTTCATTGACATTAAAAGACTTAAATTATTCTGCCCTAGTAAAAATGGCCTGAAGTCTGACAGTTCACACATCTTTAGAATTTTTTTTTTGCATAACTGTAATAGGAACACAAAATTTAGATGTGTCATAGTGGTAAATCCACCACGGTAACTTGTAGGGTAAATACTATTGTAATATTGTGAAATACATTCTATTTCTAAAAGTAATTGGAAAAATCCTTGAAGAGGATTTGACTTCATTTTTAAAGAACAATACAGTTACTTAACTAATTTGAAGGTTCTGGCACGAAAGAACAAACACAAAACATCTCTACTCATCAACAAAATGGATGCACATTCAATTGCTCATGAGTTTTATAATAAAAAGAAAATATGCTTTGAAATGTAATCTATTGTTTTTCAGGCATTAAAAAAAAAAAAAAAAAAAAAAGAGAAAACACCTCAGTCCAATCCATGCTTCTTCCAATTAACATAAACAAACAAACAAGAAAAGCACAATAACAAAAATTGGAAATTTTCCACTGCTGTGAACAGATGCTTATTGTCCTAACAATGTTTTGAATAAAGGCATAGCTGTTGACACATTAATCATGGTGCAACAGTACTTAAGCTTTAAGCATCAGATACTGTGGTGTTAGATTCAAATGGAACAGACAAGTACATTTATGTACTCTTGCCAGGGGAGGTTTAGGTTGGATATTCGGAAAAATTGCTTCTCTGAGAGACTGGTCAGGCATTGGAACAGGCTGCGCAGGCAGGTGTCCCTGGAAGTGTTCAAGAAACACGTAGATGTGGCACTTAGGTACATGGTTTAGTGGGCATGGTGGTGATGGTTGGACTGGATGATCTTAGAGGTCTTTTCCAACCTTAGTGATCCCACGATTCTATGTTGTACTTTAAGATTAGCTATGTATCTTAATTCAATTCCAGTACATGCTGACAAATTCCTAACCCAAAGTTATAATACTCTCTAGCTTAGAACATTAAACCCTTTAAACCTGTGAAATACAGAGAGTGCTAGTATAGTCTTCTCATTGAGCTCTGTTATGCTGTCCAAATGGACAATAATTCACAGATTAAATGTGGTATATGAAATAAGATCTAATGATCTTAACAGCTGTTTGTTGTCATGCTTTGGCATGACATAAATTTACCCTTTCTCTTTTCTCCTGGAACTACGGTCACAGCAGTGACTTACCTCTTACTTAAATTTGCAAATGTGCACAAGGCAGGCTCATTCCCCTGTAACACTACAGAGCTAGGGGGATTTAAGAACTAAGATAGCAGATACTGTAACTTCTTATTAGCAGTTCACCCTTGAATAGTTGAGAGGGCTACAGCTGAGAAAAATATAATGCCAGGCAACATCTGCCTCAGGGATACCAAAATCTAAAGATATAAGACTAAGCTGGAATTAAGTACAATCACAGGTATTGCTAGATGCTTAACTTCAGAAATGAAATAAATACCATGGACCTAATTTTCTTATAGGTGGAGTGGGAAAAGATAAAATACTTTGGTTCATATCAGCTGAGGTACTGAAGGCCTAGGAGACCTCATCAAGCCAGCAGAGAATACCAATGAAGGAATAAAACTGAATTTTCTTATATTGTATGACTAAAAAAACCCTTTCTCATGGCTGTAGACTAGCACAAATGTAAAATAAGAGATAAAGAGATACACCAATTCTGGTGTTATCTGTCTACCTAACTGCCTTTAGAAGGGCTGCAGGGGTCAAAGGAATCTGCTCAAACTTTGGGAGATCTGGGTTCTGTACCTACGGCTGTACAAGCCAGGAAAACTTATTTATTTTATTATACACTATTCTGAGTAGGAAGTCCTCTCTACATATCCCTAATTATGCCTTATCACATAACTAAAATGTGTCGGTTGTGGGTTTAGAAAAGATCAGGCAGAAGGAAGAATTTCAGCTAATGGGTTGATGCAGTCTGAGACGGCGTCTATCTGAACAGAAACGTCTTAGCACCTTTAGTGTAGAATAACCTTACACTGCTATCCAGCTATAATTTTCATACTTTATAAATGGACAAAGCATAAACACTCAGGGTACTTAAAACCACATTCACCCATTACACATTTCCAAATCACAACCCCTCAAAAAGACCGTCACAAATGTTTTTCTTCACCAGTGGATTTTCATCAACTTTACCTTTGCATTTTTTTTCTTGAGATTTTTATGTGACTGGAATTCTTTCAGTCTTCTGGCCTAGCATACTGTCGCGATCCGATGTCGTGAGAGGTTTCTTAACGATCCCAAGAGACAAAATTAAGACACAAACGAGGTTAAATGCCATAAACTAAACTTAATTTTATTATCAGAAGAGACTATAGCGATAGGACTGAATAGGAAAGGAGTAAGGTAGAAGAGATAGACAGAGAGAGTGACAGCTAGACAGTACAGCAAAGAGATGAACCACTCCTCAGGTCCAGCAAAGTCTGGGTGTCAGGGTCTGCCAGTCTTTGGTCATGGTGGGTCGTCGTCCAAGGTGTGATGGTGAGTTGATGTTGACCACACAACTCTGAGCATACAA
>VXAV01008966.1:33210-47021 GCA_013399715.1 Alectura lathami | reverse complement strand
TTATTCAAAATGGTGTAAATGATGTATGACAAATGATATAAATATTTAACAGTATTTTCATACACACAGTTACACATCTTGGTATCAACTACTGCATAAAAAAGCTGATTCCCAATATTTTTTTTATATATATATATCTTAAGTATAAGTAATTTAAAACATAAAACTGATTCTGAAGTAATAGTGATTATGCTCTATTTAGAGAGTAATTCCTCAGCAGAGAGGAATCCTTAATTCAAGTTTTATTTCTTTTTATTATGAACAGTATTCAAGAAAATTTTACAAAGCTCATGGGGACTCTTTGCACTGAATGTAATGGTCTTTTTTTATCAATTATATTGTGTTCTATTGTATTACTGCATTGCATAGTTTTCAAAAATAGTTTTGACTATAACTAATTCACTTTTTCAGGTTTTGTGTTATTGGATGTACTTCAATTTTCAAGAGTTCTCCACAAGACTGAAGGGGCTATTGAACCTCCTCTTCATTAGCCTTCCAGCCCTTTACTCTCTTTCAGTGGAGGGAGCAATCGCTAGTGGACAGTAGTTAGCCTTTACTATAGGAGCATCCAAATCTATTTCCCATCCAAAGTTTCCACACACAGAGTGAGAAGATATGATCTGACCATATGTATACACACAGATGCACATGTATGTTACAAAGAACCACAGAATCACAGAATGGTTTCAGCTGGAAAGGACACTGAAAATCATGTAGTTTCAAACTCTGCTATGGGCAAGGACACCTTCCGCTAGATGTAACTAAGCTGGAAAAGCAAAATTATTTATACAGATGATATTGCCTATGCATGAACACATGCTTCATGTAAGCCATCAGCTCTGTGTCAGTCTGAAAGTCTCCTAGTAGGTGCACTTAAAACTGAGCAGGAAAAGAGGTGTGATTATATAGTTGCCTAATTATGTTTTTAATCTGGTCTATTACGTTTATGGAGATCTTTACATTCCTTTAATCAAAAACCAGTATAGCATAGATTAAAAAAAAAAATGTAAAAAACAAAGGCACACTTCATTAAATAAATCAGGGATACCTTCAAATCTTCCCTAACTAAGAGCTGAAAGGAAGATGTGAGGGCTTTTTATTCAAAATTTTTTACAAGTACATTTTTTTCTAAAAATTAACACAGTAAATTCTTGGCCACAGAATTCATTAGTGTTAACACACAATCACGTTACAAGTTAATGTAATCCTGTCATTGTTTATCATACTGTATACTGTGTCCAAATACACATGGACATGTTGACAATCAAACTAGCTGAAATGTGATCTCTTCGAAAGGTGGAATCTGTTTCTCATTCTTTTTTCCAGGATTACTAAGAGAAATTAGAAACTTCCAAATGTAAGAAACTGTAAAGTTTCAAACGTGATGTCTCAAGAGATTGCTCAAAACTGAGTGAAGGTATGGGACACTATGCCAGGCAGGCATTGTTTGGGACACACATCCTGTTATTGCCAAGACGAGTGGAAACTATGGGCCAGCAAACTGGTGGAAGTTGCATAACCAAGCATGTGGCTGGACCAGGTAAAAAAACTCTGCAACAATTTGTCTGTGTGTGTTCAACCTGCCATCGTCGACCTGCCACCACTGGCCTGCCATCATCGACCTGCCACCAGCAACCTCCTGGACTCTTGAACTCCTGGACCATCGATGAATCCCTGCAACACCTATCGGACCTCCTGGGTGGTGACTATTCTTGCAACCCTATCTCGAATTGTTGCTTAATTTCTGCCTTTCCATTTCACTCTGTCCTATTGCTATTCTCTCTCAATTCCTTGAGAATTGAAGAATCTAAATCTAGGTTTAGTTGCACGGCATTTTTGTGTCTTAATTTTATCTCTTGGGATCGAAAAGAAACCTCCCCAGATTCCGGATCAGGACACCAAAGGACTGAGGAGTCAATGTTGCTAAGTATTATTATCAGTCAGAATTCTGACACTAAAGCTCAGTTCCTTCTGTTAACAAAATTAGGAGACAAAGTAATAACAATAGTTAAAAAAAAAAAAAGAAAAAGAAAAAAAGAAAAAAAAAAGATAAAAAATCAAATAACCAGCCAGCCACCCAAACAAAAAACAATAGTTTGGGCACCCAACCTATCAGTAACAGGCACACTTAGGTTCTGACAGTATGTCCTGGGCGTGGACTCTCTCCTGATCTTTGGCATTTGGGAGATAACACCTTTCATAAGGAGAATAACCAAGCGCTGAGGACATTTAAATGGCATTTAAATAATGCCTGTTTCCCTCTTTTCTGCTTTTGCCTTACATAAGGTGCTGTGTTATGTATAACTAATGTAAAATCATGAACAATCTGTCCCAAACAAAATTCACTGAGCATAAAAAGGTCTGTATGTGAGATAACACACACAATTATCTCCTTATACTACCAATGTCAGTATGTCAGTATTGCTTATTAAGAGTATTTGCTGAGCCTTTAGTAGTAATCATTAAGATCTAATGAAATTAAATACAATTGGTTCCCTAAACA
Source organism: Alectura lathami (assembly GCA_013399715.1). Lineage (NCBI taxonomy): Eukaryota > Metazoa > Chordata > Aves > Galliformes > Megapodiidae > Alectura > Alectura lathami. The sequence goes on along the minus strand of VXAV01008966.1, from coordinate 44,518 downwards.
TGCATTTCTAAAAAATAACAATAATAAAAAAAAATCCCTGGATTTTCTTAATAGACGTCAAGTCCTTATCTGTATAATGTCTCTCAGTTTGCCTTGAACACTGTTTGTGTTAGACAAAAAGAAAAGACATCTTTCCTCCCATTCTGTTTTTATTTATTTTATGATGGTATTTTTTGACATATTTAAGAAAACTCGACAGAATGAATGTAAGAACTGAACACCTTTCTAGTTTTGTGTGTTTGCATGTCTGCTACCTTTTTTTTTGACAGTCAGACTGGTTTGAAAAAAAAAAAAAAAGATAGCTGCAGCAAGAAAGACAAGAAACTGACAGCAGAAAAACTGTATTACCATACACTAAAAGGATGAGTCATAGTTGAAACTACACAAAAGTGTGCATTTATCAAGGTTTTGCAAATATGGAAAATCTAATGCTTTACTCAGTTTTTTTTTGAGTATCCTAACTAATTTTCTATTTGCAACCAAGTTCAGTCACAGAGCAACACATGTATGTTCTCTGAACAGATGTCCTCTTTTTACTGGAAAAAAAATCTGACAAGCAGTCACAAAATAAAATTGTTTAAAAAAAAAAAAGGTTTTGGAGTAATTTTATGCACTAGAAAATAATAAATTGTCTGGACGATATCACACACAAATTTTCTACTAAAAGTGTAAGAAACTACTAAAATGACAGTTCTGCAGTATAACCTATTACTTAAACCAGATGTGACATTAGAATAATAGACAGGAGCTACTGATGTGACACCAACTTTAAACGCAGCTCTAGCCATTCCATGCATTCTATTGCAGGGAAATTGATAGAAAATAAAATAAGGCACATCATCAGTATATATATGAATATATGAGGTACCTTTGGAAGTATCAAACTAGCTTCTGTAGAAGCAATAATGCCCTTACAAGTTTCACTTAAAGGACTCAGCAAGTATGTGAATATGATAGGAGCAATATGTACTCTGTTTTCTGATAAATCTTTTCTTTTTCTTTTTTTTTTTTTTTTTACTTCTTCTGTCCAAGTATCTGAAAGAACCTGTCTTGTTATAAAGGAAGAAGATGACCTTTAATGAATTAATAACTAGCTAAACGAAGAAGGATTGAATGACTGGTCATTTTTCATGAAGAAGAGATCTTTACAGAGAGAGGCAACCCTGAAGAACCTGTACTGCTGGATTTGTTGTTAACCTTTTACCCACGAAAAATGAGACTGCAAACTCTTTGATTTAAATTATTACGGATAATCAAGTCTAATCTTATCATATCATTGTAAGAAAGATGTTATTGAATGACTGAAAATGTATTTAATTGTTAACAAAAGTAGATGAAATTTGGTGTTGATAATTTTAGAGTCAGGGAGATGGGAGAAAAATCCAAACACATAAAAAGCTATAGACTCTACATTGTTTATTACCCCTTCAAAAAAAGCTAACTTCATGGCTAATTTTCAAAAAAAAAAAAAGCCAGTAAAATAACAAATTAAAAAAAGGGGGAAATTCAGTTTTAGGTATAATTCTAGATATTATTATGAAAGGGAACCTGCGACTAAAAAAAAAAAAAAAACTGTTCAGAAATTATACCAACTAAATTTCAATACTACACATTTAGCATACATCAAAAATCTGCCCACGTTTTTTAACTTCTCAAAAACAGTGCTCGGTGCTGTGATAATGATTTAATTTGAATCCTCTTCTTTAACATTCTAATTTTACTCTCATAAGAAAGATTTTTTTAATGTAGTTAAACATAAAATACATGCAGAAGGTTTCACAAGGTTTTGTTGTTGTCATTGTTTTTTCCTGAGAGCTGTCCAGCATATTTTTTTCCGGAAGAATGGAAAATTCTCTTTTGTGATTTTGTGAAAATTCTCTTTTTGTCTGCACTCTCTTGTGCACATGTGTATGTGCGCTCTACAATGCACAGCATACCACGACACTGATTAGATTTAACAGAAGTATTTCTTAATCATCTCTTGAATTACATGCTTTAGATTTAAGATGATGCCTTGGTTTGCATCTTATTCCTAATTCTGTCTTTCATGCATTGTTTACTCCTTTAGTAAGTCAGTTACTGGTAATATCTTTCAAAAACACTCCTTCCAAATGTAAAATAAAGAGTCAAATTTTTATAATTTTCTTTAATCAAATCTTCTGAGTGTGAAATTATGCATGAAAAATTTGCATGCAACCACGTTAGAACCAGACAATTATAAAAGAAAAACTAGTACATAGAAGGTCTGCAGGGTTTCAGCAATCTAGGCAACTTTTGCCTCCACAGAAAACTAACAGTAGAGACTATATAAATACTCTTAAAGACTTAAACAGTTTGTGGTTGTCTGATTTACTCGAGGAAAAATCAGTAGTACAATTTTCTGCAGAGGCTATACTCTGTTCTCCATTACAGAACAATATATACTGCAACTATTAATTGGACTTAATAGGAAAGACTGACTTGGGCCATTTGTCACAGCTGGAGATTTTATTATGTTTGCAGTTTTAAGGTAGTTTTTTTTGTGAGGCAACAACAATATAGCCCAATGCTGTGGAATGAGAAGAAAAAGGAAAGAAAGGGTAAGACAGAAAAGAAAGGAAGATCATTCAGGAAGTTGGTTCCTTTGTTCTGAATACAACTCTCTCTCACGCTAATGCTCTCCGCACCTTGTGCAGTCAGCAGAAAGGTGACCTGCATTGCACACTGCTGTAAACTACAGAGCAGCTGGGGCATGGAAAGGAAGCAAAGAAAAGACAGATCAAAATAAAATGTTTCTTATTGCAGCCCTTGAAGCTATTTCTGAGTTCAGAATTGAAAACAAAAACATTGAATACCATCAATCATAATAGGTAAGCAATTTCTTATTAATATAGGACCATAAAGCATAGTTTTAAGCAGCTTTCTTGTGGGTGGCAGAACTTTGCATAACTAAACAACCCCCATCAAACTGTATTTAAATTACTTTTTGCCCCAGGGATGATTTTTTACTTGAACTTTCTTAGAAGTGTGGTTGTTTAATTTTAGTGGGACCACTGCAGCCAAGTAACGTGGTATAGATAGCTGCAACTAGCTGAAAATTAATCCAAATGATGCTATTCAATTTCTACATTAAAATGGGGACTTCAATCTGAAATACATATGAATCACTTCCCTCTTACTCATTTTCTTTTAAAATTCTTTCTGGAAGATAAGGCTTCTACCATTGCTTATTTCAAAATGCACTTATCTCTGAGTGATTATAAGTTTAATTGACATTAGAAACATGCATACTAAAAATATAAAGGTCTGCAAATATTTCCAATACTTTTATGCTTGCTATAACTAAAGTAACCTTTTCCAAAGGTTATAACTAACCATTCGATGGTCCTTTTGTCAAAAAAACTGATGGATGACATTGCAGCTGGTTCTTGTAACATCAAAAATTCACAAATGACTTCAGTGCTTTCTTTTTTTCTGCTAAAGAACCCCTTTCAAAACATTCTTATTCAGCATCTAGCTTCTGCTGATGTATTAAACTTTTATATCAGAGTTAAACTTTTATAAGGTTTAAGGTTATAAAATATTAAGACAAGAGATGAGCTTGTGATATATTCTGCTTAAAGGAGAGACAGTGTATCTACCAAAAAAGGAGAGAAATGCACATTTTACTATATTACTGCTTTAAGCGAAGCTTTTCTGATTTTTTTTTTTTTGTTTATTGGTTTTTTGTTTTTTTTTTTTTTTTATATATTTGGCAAAAAAAAAAAAAAAAAAAAGGAAAATAACCTTTGAGTTATAGTAAAATGAAATTATTACAAACATTCCTTCAAATTTACAATTAGTTGGTCTTGACCAATCCAAATATTTGACCAGGCACTAGAGGTCAAATGATTCCAGCTACAGTTAGTAGCTGAATTGTCGATAGTTAGGGGACACTCTAAGACTGGGCCTCCATTTCAATGCATTTTATCTAAATTCAGAAACGTTCATCCACAATACGTCCATACGAAACTTGTACACACACCTCTTAAGCATTTTAAAGATAATACATATAGATGAATGCAAGTACTTCAGTCATGTTAAAAAGTAGTAGTAATTATACAAATTATAAAAAACTTCTCCATAAATAAATATATGTGCATTGGATTGCAAACATCACTTCCAATTAGAATGGTAAAATTCAGACTATGCCTCGCCCTATTCTACGCTATAGATGTATATATAGCATATATGTATATGTATGTACATATGTATCTATGCGTATATACTATACATAGAGAGCTTGTATGGAAACTTAGGATGGGCACTAGAGACATCCAGGCAATTCAGAAGAGTGATCCATTCCATTTCATTGTAGACATTTGATCATCTGATAGATGTCAGCTCACGTAAGCAAAATGAAGTGTTCTATAGTGAATGGTGATCCTGCTTCTCTTGTAACAGTCAAACCCAAAAATGCCTCTTTCTAACACACAACCGAATTTTCAGTTCCTCACCAAAATTAATATTCTGCTTCAGGGCTGAGAATTTTCCAAGCAACAAAACAGTAAACATAAAACCTGCATACAATCCGTGTTTCTTCCCAGACAACTAATGTGGAGCCCTTCACAATAAGTGTTGGAAAAAACTGAACCATCTGTCCCTCCCAAGCCCAGCTTCTTTCAGCTCCATGGATGGTAAGCTAGATGCAATTCAAAAATATTGCATAACACAAGACAACTAACACCTTTCATTTTTCTGTTTTATGGAATAAACTGAAACTCAACATTTACAGTTTTCAGTATTACGATGTGGACAGCAAGGGAACAAGCTGACCTATCTAAAGACACCACTGTTTCTCAGCTGACATACAATAACTGTCTCTGCAAACGCTCCTCGGCTGATGTAGCTATAAAGCAAAATTAGTTAAACTGCCATGAAGACAGTAGCAGTTTATTGTTTCCTTACAGCTATTTTTTTTTCTGTTGTTTTATTCTATAATTTCTCAGATCTATTTTCTTCAGTTAAAAAATCATTCCATTGATTTACAGGCAATTGCAAATTAGACGACCAGAGTCCCAACAACCACCAGTACACTAGGGCAGGCTACTTTTTAACCAAGACTTGGTTGTTAATATTATAATTAAAACACACTGTAATAAAATTAAACTAGTAATCTTCATCAGAACTAACAAGGCTTGATTTCTTACACATTTTTTTCTCTTAGCTGAAATGAGGTAAGATTTTCTGTTACTTGTTAATAGATACATGCTGTCCTTTCACAGAGAACTTTGGTGGTGGTATGCCAGCTGCCATGTTCAAATGAAGTGTTTTCCAAAACTTGTAGGAACATAATTAATTCGGGTACTTATCTCAATACTTCAAATCCTGTTGATGTGATATTCAGAGAAGGCTGGGTTGCAAAAAGTACAAAATTGATTTTTACTGAGATGGTACTGGAATATAAACAAATGAACAAATAAATGTTCAGTGGTTAAAGTATTATGCTAATATTTTTATTTCATAAAGCTATCTTGTCAACACTAATTCTGTGATGCACCTAAAACATGTTAATAATAGTACTGCTTGAGTAAAAGTAACCTAAGATTATCCCAATACTTGAGTGTTGGAACCTCTCTTACTTGCATAACCCTCTGAAGTTACATTTGAACTGTAGATTAACAAATTTCTGCCTTTACTGGTTTAACTAATGCATTGTACAGAGAGAAAACTCTTTTTGTGCAGAATGTGCCATATTCTCTTTACCCAGATAAACTGTATACAATCATTAGGTCCATTAGTAGGTTTTCTGTATGACCACTGGACTAGATGTCTTATTTTTAGATGAGTAAAAATAAACTGGACAAACACCTATTAGTAAACGAATACATCATTGTAAAAACAAGACTAAAATAGCTACATTGGCATTAACTGCCTGCAGTTTTATCCAAGAAAATTTGGCAAAGTTGACAAATTGTTTTGGATCTGATCATCGAACAGACAATATAAATACTACAAAAAAAAAACTGCAGATCAAAGAGGGTTACTGAAAATTTAGTGCTGTTCCTTTTACATGCATCTCATTTATCCTAAATTTTCTAATTATAATGTAATACCTAAAAATTGTTCTTTTATTCCCAGAAACTATTTGCACAATCTTTAGTTAAATTAATTTAAAATTAAATGTAGACATGTAAGATGAAATGCCATTTTAAAAAGTCATACAGCAGGGACAACAGCATGTAACTAAAATCTTAGCAGAAGAATAATAGAGCTCTTTTGCCCCTATTAAGCTTTTAACTGAAAGGTATTTTCCGCTTTAAGATACTATGCTTCATTCCCCTTTGATAGTACATCTTACTGAGTACGCCTTAGCAGTAAGGGATAATAAGTTTGAAATATGTTGATAGTAAATTATAAGCTTTAATTTCAGAATAATTAAGCATATTTGTAAAAAGTAAAGGAATATTATAAAATCATAAAGCAGATTAAATCCTTGGCTGTTGACAATTATATGCAAAGTATGTGTAAACATAAGAAAACCAAAAAACTGATGAAGTTTTTACAGTTATCAAGAATACAATTACTGGAAGCTATCACGAAGGTATTTCTTGCTTCAGAGTTTCAGTACGTTGTATTGAAGTTTTCCAGTTTCCAAAAGAAAAATGTACTTTCTCTAAGCTCTACCACATGTCTCCAACATATTTTTATAAAAAGGAAAAAAGGCAGTATCATTATTTCTACATTTTGGAATAAGCAATGACCAAATATCAAAAATAAAAAGAAATACAAAATGTTTAGTAAACCATCAGTTAAAAACCATCTATTTGGTGTTTCAATATGTTTAACAGGGGAGAGGCACAGTCAAGAGGGAACTGAAGGATTCCGCTCTGGGAAATAAATGCATCCAAAACCACTTTGGAATCTGTTGAACAGGACAAAGCTCTGGCCTCTGAAATTAGTACTGTTCCTTCTTTCCCAGATTGTCAGTCTGTATTTATACACACAGAAACACACAAATGTGCATATGTTGAAATACGTAGATTCATAGAATCATAGAATCATAGAATCATAGAATGTCTTGGGTTGGAAGGGACCTCAGAGATCATCTAGTTACAACACCCCTGCTGTGGACAGGGCTGCCAGCCACTAGATCACTAGATCAAACTGCCCAGGAACCCATCCAGCCTGGCCTTGAACACACACAGGGATGGGGCATCCACAACTTCTCTGGGCAGCCTGTTCCAGTGCCTCACCACTCTCTCAGTCAAGAATTTCTTCCTGATGTCCAAACCAAACCTCCCCTCTTTCAGTTTTAGCCCATTCCCCCTTGTCCTGCCATTATCCACCTGTGCAAAAAGTCAGTCCCCCTCCTGCCTGTAAGCTCCTTTCAAGTATTGGAAGGCCGCAATGAGGTCTCCCCAGAGCCTTCTCTTTTCCAAGCTAAACAGTCCCAACTCCCTCAACCTCTCCTCATGGGAGAGGTGCTCCAGCCCTCTGATCATTTTGGTGGCACTCCTCTGGACCCGCTCCAACAGCTCCACATCCCCTCTGTACTGGGGGCCCCAGGCCTGGACACAGTACTCCAGGTGAGGCCTTCCAAGGGCAGAGTAGAGGGGGACGATCACCTCCCTCTCCCTGCTGGCCACCCCTCTCTTGATGCAGCCCAGGATGCCTTTGGCCTTCCTGGCTGCAAGAGCGCACTGCTGGCTCATGGCCAGCTCTTCATCCATCACAACACCCAAGTCCTTCTCCTCAGGGCTGCTCTCAATGAGTTCTTCTCCCAGTCTGTACACACACCTGGGACTGCCCCTACCCAAGTGCAACACCTTTCACTTGGCCTTGTTGAACCTCATCAGGTTCTCATGGGCCCACTTTTCAAGCCTGTCCAGGTCCCATTCTTCACCTTTTACCATGTAAAAACAGACATATTGATATTTTAGTGGTTAATTTAGGCCATTTTCATACTTTTCTTCAAAACTTTTAGCAAACAATGTTATCTGCATATTGGTCAAAGCACTTATCATCCGCTTGTAACAGAATGCACAAACCATCTGTTGGTTCTTTTTTTTTCTGAACTGCTGTTTTCATATGCTAACATGAAAAGCAAAACAAATCAAAATAAAAATCCCAAATTGTATTTAAGCTTTTCCCAGAGCACAGTAATCATAGGAGTCTCTGTTTAGAATATCGAAACCAGACAGGGAAAATATAAGCCCCTGAAGAGTGAAGATATTTGACTTCACATATGCCTGACCATCCCTCTAATATAACAATTACTCTACGGAAAAAAAAAAAAAAAAAAAATCCGTTCTTCCCAAAATTCACACTTGATCTTGTTATTTTTCAGTCTTCTGTATCTTAAACTTTTCCACCGATATTTTTAAAATGTTCCTATTAATGCACAAGGGAATTAAATTCAATAGCAGAGAAAAGATTCAAGAAACATCTGTATCAGTTCTTAATCACTGAGATTTGGAAGGAAACCTGATGAATTCCTCCTTCACGAGGAAGCCTTTTACAAGACAGATCATAAGGCAACACAAATTCCTTCCTTACTTACTTATTTTCTTCCTTTTTTCCCACATAATTCCCAGTCACCACTACAAACAAAACCGGACAGTTCAAACAGCAATCTCCTTGGTTAGAGGAGATGTTTAGTTCCACAAGTTACACTCTTAATGCTGTGCACTCTCCTATTACAAGAGCATTAAGAGTCTAGCAACATAAAAAGATCTGATTTCAACTATGAGCTTTGGTAATGGTTACTTGTGATAAAGCCAGTGTCACCCCAAGAAGGAAAAAAAAAAACAACCCTTAGATGCTGTCTTTAAAAAAAGAGGTAATAGTACTGATATTCACTTCCAATTTCTTGCAAGTCTAAGCTTTTTAAGAGAGTACATGAGTATGTTTAACACCTTACATGATGGGGACTGATTTTGGCTATGGGAAAGCATGAGATCTGGCACACACACCAAAGTACTTCCGTAGGAAAGTGAATCAAATGAGGAAACCACAAATGGCAAGGAGAGGAAGTAATAAGATGTAAAAGATATTGTTAAAGCATAAGGCAAAAATGGGATGATAATAAACTTTTAATCCCCATATGAAATGTTTGTATTTCTTTAAACTACCAGCATCTGTAGCCAACCTTTTCACAGAAAGCTACTGGCTGATTGTTCGTGAAAGATTACTTGATACACTTCCTCCTTGGAGGCAGAAGGGCTGTCATGCTTAAACATGTCACGCTTGGCAGATGTTTGTCTAACCTATTCTTCTAAGCACTGATATTAAGTAGTACACAGTACTCCCAGGAAATCTGTTGCAGTGCTTCACTATCTATAGAACCAGTTACCTGCTGTCTGATGTGTGATTTAAGCCCTTTAAGGAAAAAAAAAAAAGTGTTTCCTATGTCCTTTTTTTTTTTTTTTTTTTTTGGTTTGCCATGTTTCCTAAAATTCTAGGATTTTTACTTGGAATTTCTCCAAAGACTCTGTTATCTTTCTTGACTGTCTTTAACAATATAGAAGACCCGAGGCTCTTCCAAGTTAACTTGTTTTGCAGTCTGTGTATCTGTTTATACATTTCTGTGATTTTAGTTGCAGCATGGCATTGTTTACTCATATTTTACTTGTTCTTTACTAACTGCGAAGATTTTGTAGAACTGCTGTCTAGTCACTTGATGCAGCTGGATTTTCTTTTGACAGAAGAGTAAGCTGAACAATTCCATATTAATTTTTTACAGGATGTATCTTTTTTTGGGGGATTATTTTGCATTCTAATTCTGCCCTGTAACATACAGATGAATCCTCTAAGACTTTTCTCATCATTATTTTAAGAAGTATATACTTTATTATTTCATTATTTAATGATTAGTGACTATAATTAAAGTTCTGGGCCAAGAAGAAAAATCTGAGGAATTCCAACTGATACACCCTACCATTCTGACACAAAACAACTATTGTTTCTAATTCTGCATGTGAAAAAGACTATCCTCTTGCATCCTTTTTATAGCAGTTTTGACAAATTCCATTTCCACCCTGGATGAAGCATTCACTTTCATCCACATGTCAATCCTCCCAAAGCACATATTTTTCATTAAACTTTTAAATTATAAAAAAGCAAGAGTTAACATATGCAAAGCTCAGTTCAAGAGGCTTAATTATATACAATTACATCAATTAGCAAATAATTGTTTATTGAAGCCTTTTTAGTTAAAAAATCTTCTGAAATCTGTCAGTAGAATGCTAAAAAATTCCAAAAACTATTTCCATCAACATAAGATATTAAGAACGAATAAGAAATATTTATTCAATTTTCTTTCATTCTCTCTCCCCTTCTTTTTCCTCTCTTCTTCCTTGTTATAAATCCTATTTCAAGGTTATGCATACTATGACTAAATTTTTATGATTTTATTATTATTATATTAATAATATTTTATCATTGTTATTTATTATATCTCTTTTGAGGTTATTTTTGTTTTGAACTTCAGATAATTGGTGTAAAAATCAGGCTATCACTGGAAGCAAATTAATAATAAAGATTAAGACAAAAGAATTGCCAAACAATTATAAAGCAAAAGTTCAAATACGTAAATAGAGCAGAGAGATATACATGGAAAGTATACATGATGTGTAGGACTATAAAATTCTGTGATGAACCTTTTTTGTAAAAGGAACCTTTCAGTCATTCACAAATGGTCATAATTCAGTTGCATGCATAAAAATGTAACAGCATCTGTGGAGATGAATAATGAATGGATGGATACTAATATCAATCTAGATACATTTTAAGATGGCACACTTCCTTGCATGTTCAGATGCACTTTTTGCATATTTTCTCCATATTTACAACACTTTCCCAAGAAACATAAGACATCTTCTATGCCCTGGAAGAAATTCTTCATCACTAAACTGTAAAATATTCCAGGAGACAGCTTCAACAAACACAATCATTACAACACACATTATGCATGTATCCTGTATTTCCTCTCCTTACATATTTCTACACCCTATTTAGAAAGCTGAAGAGTACCAATTAGGATCCAAAATGGGATTCAGCCCTAGAACTGTATTCAGAAAAGACAGTATAAGTGCTTGATTATACCTGTCCAGATTGAAGGACTTGGCCATCTCCTGTTTGAATTTTAGTCCCCTCTTTGAGCCATGCACAAAAGGTACACTACCATAGCAGCAAAAACAATACCACGGGGTCAAAACAATGCTGCTTTCACCATGTGATTAAAGTGAGAATGAGGATAAAAAGAAATGACAAGCAAATCCAAGCATTATAGAAGGTGGAACATTTTAGTGTTGATAATGCATACATAGTAAAACAGAAAGTTTGCCTG
>VXAV01008964.1:335214-425156 GCA_013399715.1 Alectura lathami | reverse complement strand
AGCTTGGAAAAGAGAAGGCTCCAGGGAGACCTCATTGCAGCCTTCCAATACTTGAAAGGAGCTTACAGGCAGGAGGGGGACTGACTTTTTACACGGGTGGATAATGGTAGGACAAGGGGGAATGGGCTAAAACTGGAAGAGGGGAGGTTTAGGTTGGACATCAGGAAGAAATTCTTGACTGAGAGAGTGGTGAGGCACTGGCACAGGCTGCCCAGAGTAGTTGTGGCTGCCCCATCCCTGGCTGTGTTCAAGGCCAGGCTGGATGGGTTCCTGGGCAGTTTGATCTAGTGAGCTAGTGGCTGGCAGCCCTGTCCATGGCAGGGGGGTTGGAACTAGATGATCTCTGAGGTCCCTTGCAACCCAAGCCATTCTATGATTCTATGATACGTTTCTATAATCCTGCCCCTCCCTCTGCTCTGGGCTGGTGAGACCCCACCTGGAGTGCTGCGTCCAGCTAGGGAGTCCTCAGTACAGGAGGGACATGGACCTGTTGGAGCGCGTCCAGAGGACGGCCTCAAAAATAATCCAAGGGAGAGACGGTTGCTGGTCTCACATGGTGACAAGGTCCTTGGAAGAGATTTTGCCTGTGACTTCTGAGTAAAGAGGATTATACCCACGGATGTTGGGTCAAAATCCTGTATAAAACTTTAAAAGTGACCTCTGCAATCACTCAGGAAAGGTGACAATGAGAACTTGCTCTTTTTTTCCTGCTCTCGATATCACTACTTGTAACATTACTTTTATCCTACAGAAAATGCCATTACATTTGTTGGGAATTCATAAAAATCCTCAAGTCTTCTAGTTATGAAGGAAATTTTATGACAGCTTTAACTTCTCCAGACTACTCCTCTGGATGTCTCCTCATGGGTAATGAGCCAAATTCAACGTTTTTAAATGGCTGAGGTGTCACAGATCTCTGCAAACTTGCAATTACATCAGCTCAGAACTGGAGATGACCCATCCTTATACATACTCAGAATCACATTAACACCTCATGACTCATTCAGGACCAGTGCCTCTGTCTGCAATAAACACTGAGTGAGGAAAGGTCCCTGCCCTGAAGGATTTGAAGCCAGACATGCAGGGAGGGCAGAAATACCAACACAGGATTAAAAGGAAGGTAACTGAGGACATGTGACATTCAGGGGGCTCTGCTGAACTGTTATACTCCCAACTAGCCTGTGTTTTTTAATACTGTATCATTTCATATCCTATACTGTATTTCACAACTTGTGTCTGTATGGACCCATTACCCAAAAGCCTTTCCAAGGCTCAAGCACAGGGAACTGTAAATCACATCGACACTTCAGATACTTTTACATCCTTAAATCACAGTTATGTGTGCCATTCTAGGACAGGCAGATGCCCCCTCAGCCCCTTTCAGAGCTTCAGCCTGGCCAGCTCAGGGCACAAGCCACCCTACAGATGTGGCAGCATGGGTTTCCCGGTAGGGCCAAAAATTGCCTTATCCTCCCAAGTGTCTCACGGGTTGCACTTGATCAAACTTTGCACTTATACTTCCAGTCAGAAGCTTTTGCATCACAGAATAGCCAGTTCCACCTGCCCACCTTAGTGCTCTGGCTAAGTAATTTCTCTGAAGGCATGAGGGTTAAGGCAACCAAATGCTGCCTCATCTCCATTATGATCTGAACCCTCGCTCTACCACCCTGAAGAAAATCTCTAAGAAATAAGGGCTGCATGAGAGCTTGAGGTCAGGTCATTGTACTTCACGTGGTATTAAAATTACCCTTTGGGTCAGGGGTCTGTTTATTGCTTAAGCATTGGCACCTAGTTCATCGTGGTCTGTCTGCCTGGTCTCCCAGTGGCCATCTGAGGTGCCCTGGAGATTTTGAGCCATCCCCACCAGAAGGTCAGCTGTGAGCTAGAGAAGTCCTGCATCTTTTGGAGGAGAAACTTGGCTCCAGGAGGATACCCTGGGGCACCTGAAACAGCACAAGATGCTCGTGCATGGGCATCGTATCCCTTCCTCACTGCATCTGACCTTACAATCCTGGCATTTTTATTACCAGGTAAAGAGCCGGCCCCTACAGAACAGCGTATGTGTTCCCTGAGAATGTGATAATAATTTCTGATCTTTCCAAATGACTGTTTATGGGAACTCAAAAAAAAAAAAAAAAAAAAAAAAAAAAGATCTTAGGATGAGTCCTTTGAAATTGTTGTCTAGGTGTTCGAAGTGCAACTAGCTTGTAGAAAGTTGCATGCAGCATGCAGAAAGATGTTCCCTACAAACCGTGTGAAGCAGTGCGAAAGTTAAGCCCACCTTTGCCTATGTACAATACAACAGAAAGAAGTATCTCTGATGTTGGACTGCTATTTCCACATCAGGCAATTCTGCCTTTTAGACATTAAGCAACAAGAACCTTCCTTCTGGGAAAAGACTGCTTTTTAGCCAGGGATATTGTAACACCACTTTGCCAGTCTTCTACTTCAGCTCTACTTTCTTCCTTGTCTCATATGTCCGGAGCCAGACAGAGGTGTTGCAGTCATCAGGAGTGTTCTGGACTCTGTTGCAAAGAAATGATGAATTACGCATCATTGATTTATGCTTTTATTTAGTCTCAATCAGTGGAAAATAAAAGCAGTGCTGATGTGTCAACCAGTACTTTTGGCACAAGTTGATAGAACGACAGGATTGAGGAAAGTTTGGACAACATCCTATTGGGTTTCTCAATCTAAAAATTGTCTCACAGTTGGTATTGTAAATGCTTACTGGACTTTTTTTGAGAAGTAAACTGGGATCTTTTTCACCAAGATGTGAAAATCCTCCACAATGGTTGTAGAAGAAGGTTGCACAGGAAGTATTCTTCTGTTTAAAAATGCTTCAAAAGAAATTACGGTTTTTTAAGACATACTCATTGAATAAAGTTTGGCACATATTACTTGAAGTTCCTTAGTGTATCAGTTGACTCTGCAGACTGGTGCATGGTAGTAATTCTGCTGAGCATTTGAGATCACATCCTGGCAACAAAGTGAAATGCTGTTATTTACGAACACCTTACTGTCTTTTTTTTCAGACCCTTGAGCTGCAACAGAAAAAAGGGGGAGAGATTCACCCTGAAGACAAACAGTACAAAAAGTCACCATTTGCAGGACAGGACTAGAGCTGAATCACTCCAAGATTAGAAATAAAGAACATGTGTTTTTGTTCCTTGCTCTTCCAGAGCAGTCTTCAAGGGCCTCTGGTGTTTCAGGTTGCTTGATCAGAGATGCTCTGGAGTGAACATTTGTTTGCAGGCATATCCTTGTGACACGTGCACATCAATTTATCCACATTTCACCATGCCATAAGATAAGAGCACAGGGTGAGGCAGATGAGATGCAGTTAGGGAGTGCTGGAAGCCGGTACACAGCTGCTCTGGCACAAGAGGAAAACTGGGGGAGGGTCTGGGGCTTGGGCTCGTGCAGAAAGCAGGGAGAAGGCTCTGTGCTGCCCCAGGAAAGTGGCCAACTTAGCTCTCTGAAGAAAAAAAAAAATAAAGACAGTAATAATAATGATAATAGAGGCATGGCCTGTATTTCTTCCTTGTATTCACACTGAGTATGGCATACTCGGGAATAATCATCTGCAGGACAGAAGGTGTTTGTTTACAGGCTGTTTGGTTTAAGTGGTGATCCTTTAAATTGCTTTCACCACTGAAATCAAACATCACTGCTGGTTTGACATAGACAAAATACAGGGCACAGAACTGAACATCTATTTTCCTTTTACAGCCTTGGCAATACAAGTGTAATTGATTAAATGCCTGAACTCCAAACCAACACTGACTTGGCAGCATGCTGCCTCCTGAGGATGCTGGATTTACCCCAACTTTTAAGAAGCAAATAGCACTTTCTTCATTTCAAAGGGTGCTGGGGAGAACTTTGAGGTTGCCAACAATTGCTTGCCTCCCACCTTTCCTCTCCCTTTGTCCCCTTGTCCCCAGTCCTACACTGGCAGTGCACAGCTGTGTGTGAGCTCAGGTTCTTGCTTGCTATGATACTGTGCAGTCAGTAATCATTCACTTCACTCTTTTATGGAAAAATAATTGATTTTGTCTTTGTGGAGGCAAGAGTTTCCTTACTTTACAAGGGTTTGCTGTCTGTATGTTTGTTGTTTTCTTTAGCAGCCTGGGAGAACCTATAGCCTGACCTAGCTGTAACCCCTGTTTCCTGTTTCTGACATAATACAGTTAAATGGCTAACAAAGGAAAAAAAAAAATAACAGCTGATCCTTTCATTTGTGTAAAGATAGTAAACAGTCAGTTTGGTCTGTGACTCTGAGACTTCGGAAAGTGCCTGCATTCCATGGCATCGGGTCCCTGCTGGTTTTGAAGACAAATGTCACTACACAAATTATGCACAGTCATATTTTAGGAAAGGACAGGCCATGATTCCAAGCCACCTTGGACAAGACAGACACAGGACTGGGTAACTACTTTCAGGGATCAGCCATGCCAGTGTTGCAGAAAGCGCTGTGTGCAGGCAGGGCTGGGGCACAGCTGTAGGGTGTTGCTGGTGGGACAGCCTTGGGACCGATGGACCTCATCCCATTACCAGTCACATGTTCCATCTAAATATTTACCTACGTAGGCATCCATAAATACATATACACAACAATTTGAGCCTTTCCATGGAAGAAACTAGGGGAAATTTTCCAGTTTCTGCATATTAAAATAATGTTTTGTTTTTCATTGTTTTCCTTGAAAAGCTCCAATTATTTTAATACAGCTATATCAACACAGCTCTTAGGGAAAACAGGCAGAATGACCACAATATATGGACTTCAACGTCTTTATTGACAACTTAGACTGTGGGATCGAGTGCATCCTCAGCAAGTTTGCTGATGACACCAAGCTCAGTGGTGCAGTTGATACCCCTGAAGGAAGGGATGCCATCCAGAGGGACCTGGACAGGCTGGAAAAGTGGGCCCACAAGAACCTCACGAGGTTCAACAAGGCCAAGTGCAAGGTGTTGCACTTGGGTTGGGGCAATCCCAGGTGTGTGTACAGACTGGGAGAAGAACTCCTTGAGAGCAGCCCTGCGGAGAAGGACTTGGGCATTCTGATAGATGAAGAGCTGGCCATGAGCCGGCAGTGCGCTCTTGCAGCCAGGAAGGCCAATGGCATCCTGGGCTGCATCAAGAGAGGGGTTCCCAGCAGGGAGAGGGAGGTGATCGTCCCCCTCTACTCTGTCCTTGCGAGGCCTCACCTGGAGCACTGTGTCCAGGCCTGGGGCCCCCAGTACAGAGGGGATGTGGAGCTGTTGGAGCGGGTCCAGAGGAGGGCCACCAAAATGATCAGAGGGCTGGAGCACCTCTCCTGTGAGGAAAGGTTGAGGGAGTTGGGATTGTTCAGCTTGGAAAAGAGAAGGCTCCGGGGAGACCTCATTGCGGCCTTCCAATACTTGAAAGGAGCTTACAGGCAGGAGGGGGACTGACTTTTTACACGGGTGGATAATGGTAGGACAAGGGGGAATGGGCTGAAACTGAAAGAGGGGAGGTTTAGGTTGGAAGTTAGGAAGAAATTCTTGACTGAGAGAGTGGTGAGGCGCTGGAACAGGCTGCCCAGAGAAGCTGTGGCTGCCCCATCCCTGGCTGTGTTCAAGGCCAGGCTGGATGGGTTCCTGGGCAGTTTGATCTAGTGAGCTAGTGGCTGGCAGCCCTGTCCACAGCAGGGGGGTTGGAACTAGATGATCTCTGAGGTCCCTTGCAACCCAAGCCATTCTATGATTCTATGACTTCAATCCAAGCTTCCCTCAAGGAAAACCATGAAAATAAACCAACTTCCACACTGGCTAATTAGGTAGACAGACCTCAAGCATGAAAGTTGGAGGTGAAGTTCATCACCAGAGTTTGTGTATAGGAGTCTATGTTTAGTATAATTACTGTTAATGCAAAGTTTCCTCCTTTTCTTCCTTGCACTTGGGCACTGTGCATGTCAGAGCTAACCCGTGGCTGGGGGCTGTTTCTACTCCTCATCCTTGTTCACAGCCTCCATGGGTTGCAGCTCCGTAGGCTGCAGTTATTGTGCAAAGATCCGAAGCCCCAGGTGAAAAACACTGACTTGGAGGAGCTGTGATTATTTTGAGCCAGTAACCATGCCTTTCTGTGCTTGGGAGGTTTAACTCAAGTGATTCAAGCACTGTGTTTGGAGTTTCAATTTTATTTTGAAGCTGTATGCTTGTTTACTTTCTCAAAGACAGGTAATTCTTATTAGAAGTTGTTGAGAAGTTGATAAATAGGTGCTTTACATTAAACAGTACTTCTTTTTGTCAAGTGGAAGCAATAACACAGCTTGAAATGTAAGCATCTGGATTCTTAGTTTCTTAATGTTATGAAAGATTTAATGATATCCTTCACTATCACTGCATAATTGTTACACATTCTATTCAGATAGAAATTGACATCAAACTAAAATACACATGACGGCTTTTTATCTATTAGCTATTAACAGTAAAATGTGCTGATGTAAAGTGTGAACTTCAATGTTGTGTGTTTGAATTAGCGTAAGAAAGGATTTAGTACCAACAGTCAGTGCACCTATCAGTCATTTTTATGTTGTTAGGTCTAGCATGTCTCACCCTGTCATGTAGTCTTTGTGTGTTATGTAGCTTGGAAGAGGAAAACGGAACTTCTGCTTTTCCAGCTTACTGTTTACCAGAGACCTCGCTGAAGCCCAGGCGCTACCATAAAGCAGAACTGCCTTCTGCCCAAGGCATCAGCAGCTTCTGCCTCCAAGTGCTCAGTAAACAGCTTAGCTTCCTTGAAACTTCCACTGCATGCACACTTTGCTTTCTATTTTTAAGTAGTTGCTGAAGTTTACCAGATAACTCACTGTGTTCTGTGAATAAATGTACAGCTGAACATATGTCATTTTTAACATGAATTTAATTACATATTTAATCCATTTTGCATGTATTTGATTATTCCTCTCTCATCCCATCAAGATATATGACGCTGGATTAACAGTGACTACCTGACTCCTAGCAAATCAGTTTGGCAATTTTAAAAATGTGGTCTGCTTCCAGTGCCAGGCACCAGGGAAATCCCTCTCCCAATGCAGGGATGCTGTGTGCAGACAGCAGAGACATCCTGCTCCTGCCCCAAAACCCAGAGGTAAGACCTGGGTAGAGGATGGTACAGGAGCTGAGGTATCTCACCATGCTTTACAGCCTCTGGAAAGCACAAGGCCAAAGGAGGCAACGCCTCTGGATGCACCGCGGTGACTACTGTGTCAATAGCCATAGCTAATTGTTATTGGCTCCTGTTAACGCCAATTTCACAAGAAAAATTACGTTAAGAAATCTTTGGAGAGGTTTTCTTAACATGTCATGCCACCATTTGTTATAGTTTCTGGAAACACAGTCAAGGCAAGTCATCTTTTGGCCAGACACAACTATGCTGGAGAAGCTGATTTAAGTTTGGTAAGAAAGAACAATTCCTAATGATTTCTTTATAAATAAAGAATAAGCCCAATTTTTGTACATAAGAAAGAGTTAGGCAGGACTTTCTCTACTGTTAGGCAGGACTTTCTCTACTTTGTCTGTAATTAAAACTGAACACTAAATACGCCCTGAAAACCTATTACTACTGAACAAAAATTGTTATTAATTGAATGAAAAGTTGTCATCCTTTTGACCAAAACTAGTGGCAGAAACAGACCAATATGTACTCATTTCCCTTAAAGGCACCTGAAGTGGTGTAGTGCTGCTTTCTGCAGAGGAGGAGTGGGCCAGAGCAGAAGATGTCCAGACTTCCACAGTTTCACACTGACTTCTGAATTCCCTTTTAATCTGCTCTCGTACTTACAAAACTTATAAAAAGCTGGATGAGCCAAATCGAGAACAAATGTGTATACCCTAAGATTAACATATCTGTCTGGTGGTAAAAGAGGGCCGGGGTGTCAAGAATGTGCTACTTTACCTGCATGCCTTTCTTAGTTCCAATTGAGCCTTGCCAGTCTTTCGGGAAGGAAAGTCTAAAAGAAAACATCATGAGGAAAACATGCCTGACAATTTTTTTTTGAAGTGCTGCTCCAGAGTTAATTGAGAGTTCAACAGTTTCCAAGTACATGTGAAGAAGCAGCAGCATGACGGATATGAGGGAGGAGGGCTGAAGGCAAGATGGCGACAGTTAAATGTGTGGTTTGAGTGAGTTCAGCATTAATTTAGGAGACTGTGGTCATTTCAGACAGAGAAAGAAAGAAAAAAGGGTGGTGAGTGCTGCAGTGATAATTCTGCTGAAAGCTAATTCATGTATTTGCTAGTATTGGAGAATGGACTCTCACACTTCCAGATAAATATATCTGACTGATTACTCTGTGTGCTTTTTTCAGTCTTTGTGTGGCCGGGTGTAACAGTCAAGGGATTCATGATCCGATCTAAAAGATACACTGTACTTTCCCTGAAGTGCTGGATCAGAGCATATCTGCAGTAAGGCTTTGGCCCTGACGGGCATGCCTTGTCTTCTGTCAGACACAGGTGGAGAAAAGCAAGTTGATTCTTTTCAGTGAGAGAGCAAGCTACAGAGACAAAACAAAACTATTTCATTTTGGACTGTCATTGTAGAAGCTGCTAGGGCTGAGGCACAGGAAGCCACATCATGCTACCGAATTAAAAAAATGCTTTCTGATTCAGGTTTGGCTGCACACTAGGTGTACTGCTCCAATTATTTTAGAATTTCAGAGAGCTGTGTTTTCTTCTAAAGGAGAATTTTTTCATGCTTGGCATTCTACAAAACAGAACGTATGGTAAGGGCACTCCGAAAACTCAAATGAATTGTGTTGTTTAAACTAAGTACACAAAAACACATGGTCAATAGCCATCATGTCTAATAGCAACAGTTCATGGCAGGAGCATTACCCAGAACAGAAATCCATTTAAAAACTTCAGAGGTGCATTTCGCTACATGCACACACAATATACTGCTGCTGGGCAAATAGATAAATGCAACCCGTTGGACCTGAAAATCAATTTCTGCATTGTTAGAGACAAGTGAAAATGAGTCTTTTGCACTATTGACCCCAGACAGGCTGGGCATTGGTAATAGCAGGTCAGCCTGCTGCTTCCTTTATGGCCCAACACTGATAACCATGCTAAATTATCTCTAGCTGAAACCTGGAGGCTGTGGCTAGGGAGGAATAAGAATCGCTAGGGTTTCCCATGCTCTCCCGACACACCAGTCCTGACGAAAGCAAGAGGAGGTGAGTTTGCGGTGGAGCCCAGCACAGTCATCCCCCCTGAGCACTGACAAGCAAGCTCCAACAGGTTTCAATGGGCAGATAAGTCTTTATTGCTCCCTGGTGTGCATCCTGGCCCTGCAAACACCCTCACTCTTTTTCTGAGTACTCATAGCTCAGTGGGTCCTGTAAGCTGGTGAGTCAGTCTCATCTGCGCACTATCTTGCAAGCCCACCTAGGCAGAAAACTTGGTTTTCAGACAGCAGGGCTCTGTCTGCAGAACTTGTAGCAGCAGTGTTCATCAGCGGGTTGCTGAAGCCCCGCGGCTTTTCCCACCACTATGAGTTTTAATGGGTGGGATGCTGAGCAAGCAGGACGCTGGCCCAGCAGAGCAGGAAAATCAGGTGGCCCTTTTGAAATGTCAGCTCCCAAACAGAAGGGTAGGAGCAGGGCTCAGAAGTGGTGTGACAAAGTGGAGGAGTAGCCACAGAAATCCTCCAAAATCTCCAAAGCTTCCCACAGACAGACAGATGTTGTAGAGATATGCAGAGCTCTCTGCCCTGGGACAGGAGTCACCAGAAGTCAGTGTTTGGGCTACTGAGCTGCTTTGGGGAGAAGAATGCCTCTGGGGCACAGAGGGTGACAACATGATCATAAATTATCAATTACAAATCTACTGAACTGTGAAAAAGGCAAATACTCTACTAGGAGGTATAAAATGGAGCAAAGCCTATATAAACCAGCCCCTTGCACCAGTGACCCTCTCCATACTCACTGTGAGCTCAGCCTGTGGAAGATGAGGTGAGTTTACTGCTGCCCCTTTTGACTGCTGAGGAAAGAGCAAAAGGTCTGGGGCTGGTTAGGCTACAGAAGACTAGAGGGGAGGATTACTGCCATCAAGCACGAAGAAGGCTTTTGCAAGGGAATAAAACCATTCACTTCAGTTTTTGATAGCAGAAATTGAAGGAGGAGGGCAGTAATCACAGAAAATAATAGACATGCTTTCCCAAGCCCTAAGGACGATGCCTTACTATGAGGGGTTTTCTGAGCAGGACTGGACCCACCATCTCTGGAATCACTTAGGAACAGCCTGAAGAAGTACTTGTCAATAATAACACCGGTCTTCAGGGCAGGCAACATTTCTAGTCCTTCCTAGATCTATTTTTCTACCATTGCAGGACATTGTCAAAACACCGCTTCTGAAAACTCAACCCTGGGACTAAGCTTTATGGGTTACATCTCCAGTAAGCACAGCAGGAAACCAATTTCCAATGTGTACAGTGTGCATATCACTACTGTAGGTCTGGACAGTGGCAGGTATTCACGCTCCTTTTTACTACTCTCTACAAAGCTTTGAGGTGAAGGGACAACCAGTATGCAATTGCATGTCACTTCCAGAGAGATGAGATATTGACAGCCAAATGAGAAGATCAGCAGAAAACCAGGATGCATCATCCCATCCATAAGTTAAATAGCACTTTTCTTCATTTCTGCATTACGCTTTATTCTCCTTTGCTTTCATCAGAACTCTTCACTGAACTTAGTGCAATAACTCCCAAGTGGCTAAAATCAGATATTACCGTGACTAGCCTTCATGAGCCTAAAAACACCGCAAAACTATTCTGGCTGTGCAGGCAGGAAGAAGCTTGTTCAAATGACTGATGTAGAGCAAGTCAAAGAGAGAAAAATGTTTTGAATAAAAAACAAAGCAAAACAAAACAAAGCTGCAGCATGCTGTTAATTGGCGCCATCTAAATGCCGATGTACACGTTGTCCTTGTGGTGGAGGGCAAGCGATTGATGTAGCATGTTAAAATACGTCTGTGTCTTTCTCTGTAAATAAATTGTTTAGAGTTCTCAGGTTCCTAGCTAAATGGTTATGAAGTTTATCGGGGCTTGCAGATAGTGTTGGTTCAAAATAGGATCTTGCAATTATCACTCAATTACAGTCCTTCAAAATCAGACAACGAGGCACCATTGGCAAAGCCCCAGGAAAACATTCTATACAGAGATACTAATCAAGATGCTACTCCTAACAGCTAACATGAAATTCATTTTAATACGCTGTGCACTGAGCAGTTTGATGTTGTCGGATCAATTCACCCCTTTAATTTTGCAGAGTCCCTGTGAATAAAGTGTAAGCTAAGTCTGATTCATTCCAGCTATTTCATTATTTACTAGCATGTCAGAAGATTTTGCAACTGCTCTTTTATGGGGGACATAAAGCATGTTCTTCAGGCAGAAGAGAGAGGGCATGGAACAAGCTGATGAAAGGTAGTAACTCATTCATCCATGTCAGTTCACTGAGCTCTGTCTCAGAGATTTTCACAATTCCAAAGATTATGTTTATGGGTACAGCTTGGCTGAACTTTTGAATGGAAAATGCAGTCTGTTTGCTAAACAAGGACCTCTCCCACCCACACTGCCAAGGAAGGTGGAGGTTACATCAGGGGTTTAAGGGAAGACATAGCAATGAAAGTGAAATGGGAGAAATGAGATGGCTCAAGAGATGAGATGAGAGCATACGTGTACAAGTCAAACAAATTCTGAGTTTCAGAGGAGGTCACCTCAGACAAGGAGAGCACTTTGGCACAGGTCTTCAAGTAAACTGTCACAAACAGTGTGATGATATTGACCATTGCATTAGCTTGAAATTGTAAACACCTGACAAAGGGACAGATGTGACCTTTCTCACATAGAAATATTTCAGAGGTAAGATGGAATAAAGCTGTCACTAATTTCATTATAATCTTGCACTGCAGAGGGGGACAACATATCTTCCATGTGAAGATCAGATTAGTAGAAGCTTTGAACCAGCAGTGGAAACTCTTTCTACATAATCTGAATCTGAATTTACTTCTCTAGAAACACCATATATCATTTCTTGGAAGGATCCAAGATAGTGACAGAAATATGTAATGCTTTAATATTCTAGACAATATCTAAATTCACATGCAAAATAAAAGAGGTGTTGTTCAGACATGGTTGCTTAGTTTCCTTGCATTTCAGGGGTTTGGAATGCTGAATAGCAAAACTAATGTAACCACAAGATAACAAAACTAAAGCAAGAAAATACTTTAAGGTCATGTGATTCAAAAGGCAAAACACTTGAGTTTGAAGATGTGCTTCCTTAGACATGATATGTCATAGCTTCTCGATTTGTTTGAAAATAGAGATTCCAACCATGCCAAGAGAGAAATAAGCCATGTTTAACAAACTTCTGTACAATGAGCACTGTTGTCACCCTTACGAAGAAATCCATCATGGTCAGCTTGCTCCTAATGCTCTCCAACACTGCTCCGTGAATCTCACAGCCCACTGAATTTAAAGAAGTTGGTACACAACAGCTGTCAGAAGCAAGTTGCTGGACTTCAGACAGATAACTGTACAAATCACCTAGTGCTGTCACTGGAGGGCTCCTCCCAGACAGAGGTCAAAATTCCTTCTTGATATTTCAGGTGATGTACTGGGTGTTTAGAAAACACCTTTCCCAATGCTCCAAAAGCCCTTTGTCATCCAGCTGACACTTCTGCCCAGTCCTAGCATCCAACCAAGAATGCCAACCACCCCATGGCACTGCTGCAAGGCCTCTTTCCCAGCTGCAAAGAGTGCACAGTGCCAGGAGGAATGATTTTGCTGTTGTCCTAATCGCCATGCCAGCTCTAGGAGAGAAGCTGTGGCAGATAGCGAGGGAGTTTCCCCTGCTTGCTGTCTAAAGGCAGTGAGTTCCTCATGGTGATATTTCTTGAGGACTACACACTGATGTCTGGGGTTATTTACAGCTACTTCTGCCCAAAGATGACACAGATGTGTGTAACACAAAATAAACAAATCGCACAAAGCAAATGCCAGGATCTCTGCTCATGATTTCTTTCCCAACAGGAAGAAATCATAATTACTCTGTGGNCTGTTTCGGAACTGCTACCACCAGCTTTACAACTGGGGTCAATTCTGGACAAGAGCAAAAAAAAAAAAATGCATTTTACAGTCTGAGTTTCTTAGTTGTCACATCCTGGCTTGGTCTTTTGGTCAGTTTTATAAAACTGAGTTGGGGAAGAAAGTGTATTTTCCAGCAGACTAATTCCTACATTGCCAGCTGCATTGGCTTCCTCTGCTGGCTTCTGCCTCTTCTTTCTTGTAAGTGAAAAAAAAAAAAAAAAAAAAAAAGAGTCCCCTGGCTCCCTGAAGGGAAATTTTAGCCTCCTATGTTCAGCAGGTTTCTCTTCAGGCCATGGCTCCTTCCCAGTTTCACTTATCAACAGCTGGAGGAGATAGAATGAAAGGGGCTGTGTGCAGAGTGGGATGAGGAAAACAGGTGAACACAGGAGAGGGAAAGGCTGGGCTCTGGAACAGACCTGTGCTCTGAAAAGGGGACCAGAACAGTGAGGGTAAGCTATGCTCTGTCTTTTCCCTATAAGCCAAGAAGAAAAGTGGAGTGACAGGAACTGAGTCAGCCAGATTTGTGGGGTGGCTGTCTTATCCTTACATAGAGATCCCCAAAGAAAGCTGAACCTACAAAACTACTAAAAAGGATGTTTATAAGCTAGAATATATGTATTTGTAAACAGAGAAAATAAAGTTTCCAAGCAAGAAATTAAAAGTGTTTATGTCCATCACCCCAGCAGCCTCCTGTGTACTTTGCTGATGGGATTTTTGTTTAAGAGACCTACTATCAAATCAATGGCTTTCTGAATTGCAACAACCATTGTTTAACCATTTCTGGTCCCTAGAAAAATCTTCCTTCAGTTCCTTTTGAGGCCTCAGTATGTGTTTGCTCCTTCCCTCAGCAGCCAGCCATCTCTTTTACCTTGAGCAATTGGCTCACATCACTCACCAGTGGCTGTTGCTCTCATCTGTTACCCCTTATCTTGAGGAGCCTCATTTCCCTCACCTGNTCAAAATCATTTCTGGCAGGAATAAAATGATTTTCACAAGGGAAAAAAAAAAAAAAAAAAAAGACAATGGGAAAGAGGAAAAGAGGAAAGCCACCACCACAACAGAAGAAAAAGACAGGTATTTGAATCCAGCTTGAGATACATGTAATCTTGCAGGATAAGTGGAGGAAAGCAGACCTGGCATGAAGCTCACTCCCTGATTTATCACTCTACAGTCAGTACAGTGTTACCCATTGTTCCCCAGAAATCTTCTCTTGTTATCAATTAATGCCCCTAGAAAGATGCTCTCTCTTGTCTCACGACATTTAGGTAAGAGGAAGAGTGAAAACAAAATAGGAAAGCTGTTATTAGAAGGTGGCATGTTTCATTACTTGTTGTTTCTAGAGCCCTAACAGCACTCCTTTGCATTACATGTAAGTCAGAAAATATTTAAAAGTTGTTATAGCTTTTTTTTTCTTTCTTTCTTTCTTTCTTTCTTTCTTTCTTTTTTAATTTTCATCAAACAATTGCTTTGAATAAGTCAGCTGCCCTCCTGGAAAACATCAGGAAACCAGTCTTTCAAAAACTTTAAGGCAAAAATCTTAGTCTGTTTGGTGAAAGCCAAAAAAGCTTATATTTTTGCAAATATTATGTGAGAAATTTCCACAGGAAAAGAAAAAAATTCTTGTCTTCAGATGGACGCAGATTTATAGTCAGATGAATCATAAAGTGTCACGCTCTGAAGGAACTCTGCCCAGAGAGTTCCTTTTCCTGCTAATGTCATGCTTCTGCCTTTGTGGTTCACTGCTTGCATATGCCCCTGACTGACATCCCCCTAGAAAGCTCAGTAAGACTGCAGAGAATTTTTCCCCCACCGTGTGCATGTCATTTGTGTTTTATTACCACTCCCAGCTGGGTTTTTCACCTTTCACTTAGAAAAATGCATCACTGCAGATATTGTTCTGGGGCCAATTATATATACGTGTGTGTGAGCGTGCATATGCGTGTGTACATACATATATATATAACACTGTACGTATATACACATATATATGCTTGTGTGTATATGTATATGTACATGTATTTGTGTGTATGTATATGTAAACATGTATGTGTAAACATACATATTTTTATATATGTACATTTAAGTATATGTGGATGGGTGGATGGACAGATGGATGGATGGAGTGACAGATAGACAGATAGATAGATAGGTAGACAGGCAGACAGACAGAGAGATAGATAACATGGAGCATTTTTTACAGGCCAGCAGGAGAAATGCATCATGTAGGTATTTTTTCCGGTAGTGATCAGTGATTATGCACAAATATTTTGTATATAAATGGAATGTTCTGAGTGTGAGGTACTGCCTGTCTCTTGCTAATTTGGCCATACAAGGGTAGCAACATCCGCAGGTGGAGCAAGGCCCTGCACTGCAGGGCCCGAGCTGGTGCACGAGCAGCTGGTCGGGATAGGGCCACTCCATCCCGCCGGCAGCGTCAGTTCAGGCTGAGTGCCTGCTGTCAAGCCACAGCGGTGGCTATCCCCCAGTGAGGCACAGTGAGCGTTGCTCAGGGCCTCAGCCCTGTCATCCTGTCTCCCACTTGGGCTCATTTATTAAGAGAGCCGGCAGGAAGCAGCCATGGGGAAAGGGGAATCTGGCAGTGACAAACCCATGGCTTAACAAAGCTCTTCAGGGCTAGCGCTCGTCAGAGCCACCCTCCCCACCCTGCGATGACAGCAGACGCTTGAGACACGAGACCAGGCATGTCCTCATGAGGGTTAAACTGGTAGCTTCATTTTTGCCTGGGCCGGGGGCTGGCTGTTTTGCTGTTGTTAGTCTGAGGCTGGGCAGGGGTTGGTGCTGCTTGGGTTAAATGAGTCTCCAGCGGTCAAGTGCTCACAGCAAAGGGCAGACCACAAAAATCAGCATGATAGTTATTTACCATAACCATATACAAAACCACAAGCAGCAGAGGTTCCCTCAAATACATCAGAGACACTGTACATCTCTTCATTAAAGCCTGTCTGTGTTTGTTACACTTCAGCTTGCCTTCAAATCACAAATAAAACCAGAGAATTAAGTCAGCAGAAACAAACTGAAAGACAAAAATGGTGTCTAAAGAAACATAGCAACTTCATGAAAAGCTAGCCTCTCACCAAAGGTTTTCTCTTTGCTTTAACTTTGAATTGATTTTACTCAGGTCTAACATTGGAGATTAGTGAAAAGCTGTTATAAAATTCTTTTATTCACTCATAAATAAAATATCTGCACTGTTCAAGAGTTATCCACTGGCTTTGACAGTAATGAACATGTCATACATTTCAGTAATCCATTATAATCAATTTGAAGTCCTTAGGCTAAAGGAAGCTGTTACCTGGTTAGAAATCAACTCTCTGGCTCCATGTCAGTGACACAGCTGCGCTAATTCTTTGTATAATTCATATTTCTGTCTACACACCCAGTCCAATCAGACACTCCTGATTTTCAGGTACTTCTTCTTTTCAAAGGTTTTTTTTTCTTCACTCTTAAGAATCTTTTCCATCTTTTCCAAACAAAAAATTAAGTCAGTTAAAATTGTCAGAGGGTCAGTGTCATTAGAGCTGTCAGTATTGCACAGAAATAGATGGAAATATTGAAGTCATCTTTGTTTTTTGTTTCCTTTTTCTCAGCTGTCCACAACCACAGCCTTTTTCCTTGACCTCTCCCAATCCTCCTCCCAGGTTGCTGGCACAAGACATGCTCTTTCCCATAATGTTTCCCATTATGTCTGTAAAGCCTTCCAAGACAGGCCCTGAGATTTGCTCTGTCCAGCTGCTGACTCCAAGACTAGCATCAAGAGGGTTTTCCCACTAAAAAAAAAAAAAAACAGTGGGGAGACTGTTTTTCACATTTATTGGAATGTCAGAAATTAACAAGGTTTATGAATGTTACTGCATTGACAAAGGAGCAGCCACTTTTCAAGCTGCCAGAAGGTGGAAAGCTCTTGGGCAACTGGGGAAGCATAGTGCAAGAGATGGCCATCCATCCATCCATCCATCCATCCTCCATCCTTCCCAGGGCTCCTTGCACCATCTGAGCTGATTCTTCCTTTGCAATCAGACATAGATCAAGCAATCTAACCTTCTGTGCAATTATTCTGAAGATGGATTAATGGGTTTATTTACTGTGCTTTCTCAGAAAGTTTTGTCATTATTGATTAGCCCATCAGTAAGAGATTCGTAGAAGCACAAATGTGAGTTAGGTGCCCAGCCACCATCTGTGCCTCTGAATAGCTCTCTTTGTGGAACAACATAGAATATGTATCTTCATGATTTAATATTACGGGTAGGCCTGATGGCACTTTCAGAAGAATAATGCAGGCTAATTAGATCTAAAATTGTTTGCAACTTGGAGTCAAACTCAGCAAATCATGTCAAAAAATACAATTCAGGAAAAAAAAAAAAAAAGAAAGAATTGTTGCAAATATGAACTGCACTTTTTTTACAGCCAAATATTTGGAGATTTTAAAGATACGTTTGCAAGGATTTTAGACAACAGGCACGCTTTCACTGCTACATGGTGACAGTTACCAGATGTTACGCACTGCTATGAACAAGGAGAAGGGATGTCAGCTGCAGTTTACAGCACTTCTTTTCAGTGTCATAAGCAAAATCCTTCGCCTGTTGAAGGAAGACACTGATTTTTAGGTGTTATACTAGTATTTGACCCTAAATTGTCATGCTCTTGATTTTCTTTAGCTCAGGAAAAAAAATATAATTTCAAAAAACGATTGTTTGCACAATTTTAATGTTAGAAATGTCCCGTTACCTGCAAAAAAAAATCCATCAAAGTTTTTTTTTAAGGAGTGCAAAAGCAGGAAAAGAAATGATGGCTACTGATAAGTTAGATCCAGGGAAAGTACTGGGTACTGAAGTAAACAGTAGAGAATTGGTCAGTCCCTATTTATGAGACCCCAGGCAAATTAACAGACTCACTTTTCTAGACATAAAGACAACAAGCAGAGTCCACTGCCAAAAACTCCAGCCTTTGAAGGTCAAGAGAAGGAGAGGACAGTCAGCTGCTACTGTGGAAATGGAGCAACAAGCAAGGATTTTAGGGAGGGTAACTCATATCTCCCAACCCAGAAGTGGGGGATACATCTGGTTTCTGAATTTGCAAAGTTTAGGTAAGATCAGGGATGCACAGAAGTCTGTTGTTTTAACTGCTTCCTCTGTGTAAGTATATCTTTGGGTGGATGAACAATGCATTGGTTTTGGAAAGCTGTTCTGAGTCACATCAATCACCAGTCACAGCTGCCTGGAAGGAAGTCTCTTTCAGGTGCTCTGCACAGTTAAGCGCTACGGTTTTAGCCAGATTGATAAAGGAGATAAGGGTGGGGCTGTAACCCCGAGATCCATTCTCTTCAGAGAGATGAGGAACATAAAACCTCTCACCAAACAACCAGGTAAAATGCCTGTCTAAAGGGCAGATCTTACTGGATTTTAGAGGGATGATGTGCAGTGGTCACATGGTGTGGTTTGGGTTTTCATAACAAATGAGCAATTTGCATCTAAAGAGGGAGCCATGTCTAGCACTTCCTAAGCAGGTACTGAAGTAAATGTGATCAGTCAGTAAATGTGTTTTTGGTGGTATGCCTTAATATTATTTTATCTTCAAACTCAGCATGGCAGATCTCAAGCTAGCACTGCCTACATGGCTCACATTAGTGTTCATTGAGGGGAGTCATGCCAGGGTAAATTGTCATTTCCTCCTGCAAAGACCACAGACTTGTGTCTAGAATTTACAAGATCCAAGCTTAGCTGGTGTCCTTTTTCCTTGTCTGCCTCCTTCATCTGG
Source organism: Alectura lathami (assembly GCA_013399715.1). Taxonomy (NCBI): domain Eukaryota; kingdom Metazoa; phylum Chordata; class Aves; order Galliformes; family Megapodiidae; genus Alectura; species Alectura lathami. The sequence goes on along the minus strand of VXAV01008964.1, from coordinate 406,267 downwards.
GACTAGGAGTGGGGAATACCTGTGGTCAGCTCTCAGCTCTACCTCCTTCAGCTTCAGGTGCAGCAAGCGGAGGGCAGGCTTTGCACAGCAGACCTGAGGAATTGGCTTCCCTCCTTGTGGTTCACTAATAGTTGGCAAAGCCTACTCCTCCAACTTTCTGAGCAGCTCTTGCAAAAAGATAGCACCTAAAACTGGTCAGCCTTTCGAGGAGAGGTATTTTAAAATCAACACCTGCCCCGCAGCACAAACACCTCTGGCCCAGCCAGAAGGAGCCAGGCAAGAAGCAGGAGAGCACCACTGGTTTCATTTGATCTGTCCCAGCTGAGAATCTGACTCTCCAGTGTACTGGTTAGACCAGAGAAATGCATCAGCCCACAATTGGACGAGTTCAGATTTCTTCTCAAATCTAATTTTAGATTTCCTCTGCTATTATTTATTCAGCGATGTGAATGAGGTATAGATTGCCTTCATTGATTACCTTCTTTTGCGTCTTTGTAATTTGCCTATTCTTTCTTGAATATCTCAAAACAAATATATTATTGAAGTGTGTCAAGACTGGGAGAGAGAAAGAAACTGTGTTGAATCAAAACCAAAAAAAACCTTCATTATTTTTGAAACTGTATTAATCCAAAATTTCTTTGTGTTAGTCATATGCTAGGTTTTACAATTTCCTCTGTGTATAACTAGTTACAATTGTGCTGTTGAAATTTACAACAAATTATTTTAACAAATATAGAAAAATGCAGCCTGAAACCGATCTTGAGTAGTCTTCAGCAAAATCGTACAATCTACTATGTAGCAAGTGATTTCTTTCATTTGTTGCTTGCCACCTGTATAATGCTTCTGAACCTATTTTATTTTAGTTTTTGCAATATACCATTTACTTGGCAGCAAAATAAGTGATATGGTGTAAATATCATGTGTGTTCCATAAATCCCAGACAATTAAAATAGGGAATAATAATAGTTTATTAGCCTAGCCTTAATAAAGACAGGAAGATAACTGACAGCTTCCTTGACTCAGAGGGCTTGGGTTACAGGATCCCATTCAGACAAACGAAAGTCACTATTTGAAAAATCCATAGACAGAAAGGCTGAGGAGAAAATACATATGAAGAATACATTTCCACTCTAGACCAGCAATCTCCCTCTAGATCAACGGTTCAGCCTTCAGTTCACTCCAGGATGTGACTGCATCTGTGATTTCTACTCCTGTGCGTTACTCATTTCCCATCACTGCCACTTGCATGCAGTCACTAAACAAGTGAAAAACATGCAAAAACATTGTGTTCTTTCTTAACATAAGAACAAAAAAGACACCAAGCCCCACAGAAGCCCTAAACCCTACACACTGTGAAAATGAAAGCAGCTTTTGAAACCCTGGGCAGATTAACATTTTATCTTCATGTACTGGAGCCTCACACCCTCAGGGCTTCATTTTGCAACTTGCTGCAACAACAACTGCAAGATGAAGGGATAAAGCAGAACATAAGCACTCTGTGTAATTAGTTTGCACAGGGTACATTGGGACATAAAAGGCTGATCATCACTGTTGGGCTGGGAGCTGCATGCCACATTGTAGAAATCTATCTTCCATTCTTCTCACAAAAATGCCACCGGATCTAACAGGCATATTTCAGCAGACAGGATGTACCCTTCAAATATCAGATCTAGTACAAAGCTAGCACTTTTTCAACTTTTTTTTTTTTTTTTTTTTTTTTCCTCCAGGTACCAGAAGTCCATTAAAAATTGTGCCATCACAATTGTCCTGACTGTTGAATGTTATGCACAGGGGATATTGAGTTTTAGTGCTCAATTGCCAGGACTCAACAAAACCCCGCTGGGAATGCCTCCCATTTGGCGTAGCAGGAATTACTTTTATTCATTTTACCATGTCACTAGAAAGAAAAACTTGGTGGTGCAGCTGGCAAAATGCATCGTGTGCCTAGCCACTCTGCAGTTCTGCTACAGACAGGTACACTTGTCACCTGCAACTCTAACATTAAGCGATTCTGTCACTGGCAAGTCCTGGGTGCCCTGCTTTGGAAGAGACAGTCAGTGTTAAGTGCAGGCAGCCAACCCATCTGGACATGTTCCAGACACACCTAACTGACTAAAAAGTAGGTTAATTGTCCCATTCCAGGTACAATATTTTGATGCAATAGATTTAACCTTGTGGATTTTTCTTCAGGGAAAGCTAATTCTAGGAGGTTACCCTTAGGCCTAGAACAGCTTAAATTTTGGACATCGATATACTCAAAGAAAAGGAAAATTCCATTATGTGTAAAAAACTGTCTGTGTTAAAACCAGCAAGAACTGTGATTCTCACCCTGAATTAAGTAGATTAATCATACTCCTGTCATGGGGCATCTGTGAAACAGGGAGGATGCTGATGTGGTTTGTTATGGCAGATGAGGCAGAGGCATGTTTGCTGGACAGCTTTGGGAAGAGGAACAGAGTCAGTGCCAATGTTTTCAAATCAGAATGGCTCACACTGACTGTTTAGAAAAACTGTTCTCAAATTTCTTTTCTATTCTATTTATTATTGATCTTGAACACTGCAATAGAAGTACACTACATATTTCCTTATGTTTTGTGTCCAGACAGACTTCTACAGGTGATGAATACTCAGGAAAGGAATTTTCAGAAGTGTTAGGACATAACTCCCTCTGACTCCCTCTGACTAACAGGCTTCTCTTACCTGCTGTTCATGGGTAAGGAACCCATCGGGACAAACTAACAGACACTTCAAGATCACAAGAGAAAGTGATCCTTAGGAAAGATGTCTCTGCTGTCTTTACAGAGTCTGTAATGACATGATGGGGGCTGAGGAGGGGTTAGTTGGTAGAACAGCAGCTTCAATATAACAAAAAGTTATCACTGTTCCTCAGTCTGGCTTTGCAAGTAAATTCCTTTAGCATCTGAGCTGCTCAAAGCCCGCTTTCTCTCTGCAAATTTTGGGAAAAGAAACAGCCTGTTTTCTGTAAGGTTGTGGAATAGCTGCCGAGCTTCCTCTGGTTTTCTGGAAAGGGTTGGGAAGCCAAGTAGTGCAATGTTTCCCAGAGGTGATGTAATTTGGTGTGTTGTTAACTCAGAGCAGTTCTTAGATGACACAATCTGTCTGTTAGCAAGAAAAACAAGGGTAGTTCATACTGCACCTTGTGCAGTAACTTGGTGTTTTTGATGATAGGCAATTTTGGGGGTTACTGAAGTTAGTGCATTTGATTTTGTAATTTAACATAACATCACAGCCCCCAGGACAGGGATTTTTTTAACATCATTCCCTTTACCTTTTAAAGGAAATACAATTTTGGGAGGAGTTTTAAAACATTTCAATATGGTGGTAAGAATTGAAAGCCATCATGATGGTGCAGTGCCACCTAAATTATGACATACTCTTGACAAAGTTAAGACCTGATTAATTCCAGTGCCACATGACAAAAACATTTCGGTTAAATGTATCTGGGAACTAACATGCAGGTCTAAGAACATTTATAATTAAGTTAGGTAAAGCATAAAAAATGCTGGTACCAATGAAATCTGAAAAGGTCCTCCACAGATATATCCTCAGTGGACAAGACTTTCATCAGAGAAGAACTGTTCTCTTCACAAACCGGAGTTTTTCTTAGATATCTTCACTAGGAGCCATTAACTCAAAGGGTGGTTCAAAGGAAACATCTACAGTGCTGGTGTCTGTGTTGATGCTGGTTGAACAGAGTCCTGTTAGAGCACTAAGAGTAACAGACTCTTCCAGGACACAACTCTCCTCATGCTTGTAATAGCTCTTTGAATGAGATGGACTGTTTGCTATAAGGGCCTCTTGCTCATCACTCACTGTAGAGGCAGTCCGGACAACAAACTCAGATGTAGATTGCCCAGCATATGAGGTCAGATGAAATGCACTACAGCTAGGAAATCTAGGGGCATTGCTAAGACCAGACCAGGGCAAACCATGCCATTGCTGAGGTAAATGTACCTCTGTAGGAGCAGAGAATGTCTGCTGCATGCATTACCTCTCCCTGAGGCCCTGGGACATCTGGCTGGCTGATGTCTCAAGATCAAAGTGTGGAAGCTTCTTCAGGAGCAGCAGGCTGGCTCACCAGTGCTCAGCCTTGCCTTATGCCCAGGCTTTGCTCCTTTTTCATTTTGATTGAAACAGCAGAGACACTGTTTTATATTCACTTAATAAGAGGAATTATCACTTCTGTGTTTAGTGTTCCATAATCTCCTTCCTGCATGTTGCTAACCTTCAGGAAATTCCCTCACTATTGTGCATCTCCACTGTGAAAGAAACATGGAGGGGTTTAGTTTCGGCTTTCACTGTAGAGCCAGTCCTAAGTTGTTTCTCTCAGTCTCTCTTCTACCCAGGAAGAAATAAAAATATATTCATTCTGTGGTGAAGATATCAAGCAGTCTGGATACAGTCTTGCCCCAGTCGTTGTCCTCTTATTGGAGCAGGGAGCATGTAGGCCCTGCTCCTACTCCTCCACTCCTTCTCTGTCCTTCCAAATACTGTGTGGGATACGTGTCCAATTCAAATTCCGTGTAAGTCCTGGAATACAAAGGAACTGAACCACATGCCTGAACTGAGGAATTCCCAGCAGGACCATCCACATCCAGGAAACCTTACACCCTGAAGGCTGAACTCAACTGAAGTGTTCTCTTGTGCCATTCTGTGCTGCTGTGTAGCTGCAGTGTGACACCAGATCTAAGAGTGGCACGGGAGTGTTTAAAAAAGTAAGGGCATCTTTATTAGAAAAATATCCAGTTGGTGACGCAGTAAACACTGTTCACACATAAGAGAAAGGTTAGATTATAAACATATTTCACACCAAATAGCTGCTCTCCACTGGCTTGAGTCTGCTGGTAACATGCACATCATCTATGTAAAATATCAAACTACTGACAGACATATTGACTGAGTTTGTATAAAACAGAGGATAAGTTATATTCCCGTGTGAATCCTGAAATGGCAGTTTGTCTTCATTCAGCCTGTGGTTTCCTTCAGTGGGCTCACCCTGTGAAGTGGTTACATGTGCAGGATGACAGACATAGAGGTGCCTCACTGTAGTGGATGAAGTGGAGGGTACCTGAGGTCTAACCACAGAGATTCGATACATCTTAGTGGTTGCATTTTTAAGCTCTCTTTGCCCAGGTCCTCAAGGGGCACACAAACACTGGTCCCTCTGCTGCTGTCAAACCAGTGATGGACAGCTGCTGTGGAGGCTCACAGACTCCCTGGCATGGACCTGGTGCATACCAAGGCAACTCCAGGCAAACAGGGCAAGTGACCAGGAGAGGTTTATAAACAAGCGGAAACACAAGTGCCCTCAGACCAATTATAATATCCAATTCTTAACACCTTCAATATGAGTTTGTTGAGAAATAGCATCTAGATACATCAGTGCCTATTGAAGTAAAATGTACAGGATGTTTTCCACCTCTGAAAACTGTAACTTGACTGCTGCACCAAGAGGGTACTCAAGGCCAGCGATACTGCACACACGCATTTTCTCACACCCCTTCCCTCAGCATGGGCTGCTGGCTGCTGCTGGAAGCAAAGCGCTACTTCCTCCGACTTAGAGTATGGCCAAATGTCAGTTTTGGTGTAGCCCTTTTTTATAAGGAAAACACATCTCCAAGGGTGTTTTTAACCTGAGCAGTCTATATGTGCTCTGTAAAAGTGTTTATCAGGAAACAGTCTGGCAGAATGGCACAGCTTCATATCCAACTGGCAGAATATCCAACTTCTTTCCACTTTATAAATTTTCTTTTACCATCATACAGTCCATAGAAATTACCTGGTACTCTGTGGGCCTTCTGATTTTCTCCATTCACTGCATAAAGAATAATGATACATGTCTACACAGTTAATTAGACAGATAACACTATTTGCAACCTAAATAACATTATATGACTTTTATCTAGGGTGAGACAATCGAATAAACAAGAGGTTTATCATTATACTTGCTTCTGTTACGATAAATAAGATTAAAAAAAAGATGCATTAAGGAAAACATATTCATTATTTAATTTTTTCTGAGCTAAAATGTGAATTCTTGATTGTTATTTCTACTCCCAGCATAAGGCCAAGTTAATTACAACAGCACAACAGTACTCTGCAAACTGAATTTCAGAGTATCACCTCTTCAAAATTTAAAAAGTTAATGCTGACTCAATCAACAGTAGTTTATAACAAAAAAAAAAATAGGAAAGAATACAGAATAAATACCATTATCCACCTGTGTAAAAAGTTGGTCCCCCTCCTGCCTGTAAGCTCCTTTCAGGTATTGGAAGGCCGCAATGAGGTCTCCCTGAAGCCTTCTCTTTTCCAAGCTGAACAATCCCAACTCCCCCAACCTTTCCTCACAGGAGAGGTGCTCCAGCCCTCTGATCATTTTGGTGGCCCTCCTCTGGACCCGCTCCAACAGCTCCACATCCCCTCTGTACTGGGGGCCCCAGGCCTGGACACAGTACTCCAGGTGAGGCCTTCCAAGGGCAGAGTAGAGGGGGACGATCACCTCCCTCTCCCTGCTGGCCACCCCTCTCTTGATGCAGCCCAGGATGCCATTGGCCTTCCTGGCTGCGAGAGCGCACTGCCGGCTCATGGCCAGCTTTTCGTCAATCAGAATGCCCAAGTCCTTCTCCACAGGGCTGAATAGATGTGGGTGTGCTTGTAACTCCATGCTTAATGCCAACCTGGTTAAATACCTGTTCCAGGCCCACCTGCAGATTCCTTTCTGTTTTGCCTATTTTAGGATTTTACCTTCTCTGGTAAGTCTTACCTGTGCTGAGGACTGTGTTGCTATTTAGTTAGTTAAGTGCATCCTGGATGAGTAAACTTCACCCATCTGGAGGGCTATGCCTTGCACAGGTGCAACATATCCAGGAACTTCAGCAGTTTCGGAGCCTCCTGCAGTGCTCTAAACTTTTTTTTTTTTTTTTCTTAAAATTAAGGACTGCTCTGTGCGCTGGCTCGGTCTCCAAGATTCCTTAGGTAAGCACAAGTCCATCAAGATTAATGGTGACAGCAAGATAGGGCTTGTCTGCTCCATTCAGTGACGCAAAGGATCAGGTCACCATCATGAATAACCAGTGTATGGATCATACACTGAGCAGTTTGCACAGTTTTGGTGGTTTCCTTGACCAACCATTCAGTATGGCTAACGTTTGTCATCCTTGATAACTCTTTGGCTTTCATCATTGACACAATTGATTTCTCAGAAAGCACAAGAACTACATCTACCTGTCAGGAAGGAAAAGAGAAGAGCATTTCCAAAGGATATGTAGCTGTTCAGTCCTCCCAGCCGCAAGACTCTCACTGAGAAACAGGGAGCTGGAGGTGTCTGGGGCATGGCTGAGGATATAATTCCCAACATAAGGCTTGAAGAGCTGGGAAGAAGACAGACCTGTCATTTTAGCTTCAGCCAGCTGAATGAGGAGTTTGTTTGTCTTTTTTTTTTTTTTTTTCTCTTTAAAAAACACAGGTGCTCTCTTGGTGCTAGCTGCTTTCTCGGCTTAGCGGCCAGCCTCCCTACCACATCACGCTGCCACTACCAACATGCTCCTGAGAGAAGACTTTGCCAAAACCTGAAGCCAGAGCCAAGGCTTCTGCGTTTTCCTGGCCAGGCTCATTCTGGGAAATCCAGCTGGGGTTGCATGTCCTATCCGCGTGGGTGGGGTGAAACTGGAGCTTGGAAACAACCTGCCCCAGCCAAGCACTGACAGGAACAGCCCCCACCGCCTGCACCTCACCGCTGCCTCCTCCGCCCCCAGACAGTTCAAATCAATGGGATTTATGAATTCCACCAGAGTGACTGCTGGTGGGGAAAGACTGCTGAAAGCAGCCAGGGAAGATGAAAATAGGGAGTTAGAAATGAAGCAAAGACCGCACTGGCAAAAAGGTATGTCTGCATGGCTTCAAACAAAGAGCAAACAAGAAATTTCTGTGCAGAAAAGAGCTCAGATTCATCATGAGCATGTTGCCAAAAAAATTAACTTAAATACATGGTAGGAAATCAGCAAAACTGGCAACTCCCTGTCCAGGCAAAGGGTGTAGTTTTGTGTTACTGAGACAACTGCTGCCTCTTAAAACAGTGTCTCTGAGTCACTGCACTCACTGGAATGAAGGTTTAGTTTAAGACATTCTGCTGGAAATCATTATCACCGGGGTACACAGTCACTCTCACTATTTCTGAAACACAGTACATGTTTAAGTATTTTGTGCTACAACTATGAGCTTCCAGAGAGGAAGCTTTCACCTTGGAGCACCATTCAGCTGAAGCTGGCATATCACCCAAGTGACAAAGCTTGGCTCCCAGTTGGGCAGAAGAAGGACCAGGACCCAAGCAGTCATACAAGGCACTATTCTGTGGCCTGTTGAGTAGAAATTCATTACTACAATTCTGTGTTTTGTGTGAGTATTTACAGGAAGGAGGACTGCAACAGAGAACCACGTGCTTTGTGAAGGACACGCATGCATCCACTCTTGATGGCTCCATGCTAAAGCCTGTTGGAGTCTTCACAACTGAGGTGGATACATGAACATCCTTCAGCTGATTGCAAGACCTTCAGGCATCTCAGGAATATGCTGACAGAACTCATTTGCTCCCAGATTCAGATGGTGGGCAAGAAAGACCTGCATGATCTAAATTTGGAGCTTGCACAGGTATGGTGCCAGATAAGTCCCAAAACCTCTATGGGAATGAATTTATTCATGTCCCCTGGAGCACAGATATGGCTGCCACACAAAAAAAATATTTTTCTAGACTGCTGTACTGCACAAATGTGAACTCTGAAACAGAGTTTGCCCAAAGAGCACTCCAAAGGCTGAAACTGTCCTACAACTTCTCCTTTCTTCATGTTTATTGCTACAAGTGACAGAGAAAATGAAGCTCTGTCTTAACCCTGAGTATTTTCCAGCAATGCAGCCATTCATTTTACACAATTCAGGGCATTCAGAGCCAAGGAATCTGGGATCCATCTGGCTCTGGACAGAGCTTTACAAAGGTGTAGTTCCCCACATACTCTTGTTGTTTCCTGTACTCCTGTAAGTCAGAGGACGGTGATCAAAAAACACTTCAGCATGCTGTGCTGGATTTTGCAGAGACACAAACCGATGTCGCATCCCCCCAACAGTGAGGCGACCCAAGAACCTTCACCCACATACAGACACTTCTTCCTCTTAGCCTGGGCAAAGAAATGTCCATGGTGTTGGTAGATTGCAGGCCTCCCACTATCACTGAATAAAACTGATGCAATGGAGAGAAAGAGTTAAATTTTTTCTTGGTGTGGGAGAATGGTCAGCACCTGGATGTTTAGCAAAGCAACTTTAGACTGAACAAGGAGAGGATGTCCTACCCCTTAATTATTGTTTTCTTTGGAAAAGCTTGGGGTTTCATTGTCAAGAGCAATTTAATATGATAAGTTACAGTGTTAAAAATCAAGCACGGGAAAAAATGAATAACTGTATACTGCCTGCTCAACCATGCTGAGACTGAAGTCAAATATTTGAGGTTTGCCACAAACCAAGATGAAGCTCATTTACACTAACAAAGGGCACCCAAAGAACAGTGGTGGCCTTCAGTATGCACAATGTGTTTATCAACACCACTTATTTACCTTAACTTTTTTACTTGGAAAGATGCTTCCCACATGCTCGGAGTCATGACCTACGTGGTTAGCTTTGTCTTGTCTTGCTTCTGTACAACACATACTGTGTATTGTCGGAAGAGACCATGCTCAGAAAAAAAACATGCACAGCACAAAATAATACCCCAGAGTATTCTTGGAAACCAACCTCCTTTATTATATCCCAGACCATAAGACTCCAGAGCTTTCTGCCCGTGCTAAGTTCTCACAAAACCTCCAGCTATTAACTATAAATTAGACTCTCTTTCTCAAGGACATTTTTATTCAGAAAAAAAAAAATATATTCCATTGCCAATAAAGCAGAGTGAGCTTCCCTCATACCAAATCCTCTGGCAGCTCCCACAGGCCCCTGTGAGTATGGGTTGTCATGGGGGAGGTCTTCCTCAGCTTCCATGCTAGGCCAACCACAGCCAGTGCTGGAGACACACACATCATCATGGGCTCTTGCAGACTCAGGGCAAGAATGACTTCCCTTTGCACCAAGGCCTGGGGAGCTAGGCAGGAGCAGTGAAAGGGCAGCATCCACATAGAAGCTGCCAGAGCAGGGAAAAGGACGCATTGCTTCTCACCTGGCCCTCCTCCTGTGGTCACTAAGAACTGCTTATCATAACCTGCTGCGTAGGGGCAACTTTTATACTTGGGACTTGTCACTTCTCCGTCCCACTAAACAGCTCACGTCTTTCTATCTTGCTTAATGTTTGCTATATCACTACATATGCATGTTGTCCTTCTCCCAGACTCTCTTCCAGGTCACCTGAATCAACAGGAAGGATGTGAGAGCTGCTCTGATGATTCATGAGGACCCAAACCAGATATCCTCACAAAGAATAGCAAGTCTAGAGAGAAGGAAACTCACCTGGCTACCAGTTAGGAATGAAAATTCACCTGGTTTCCCCAGTACAGGGGAACATCCCAGGACAGAGGAGCTGAGATGTCCTTAGACATGTCTGTAGACTATGTCTTGCTCAGTAGCTCAGTCAGCAAAGGTATCTGTGGCTGCCTGAGTCAGTGAAAGGCATTAATGTCGGTTCCAGACGCATAGTGCGAATACCCTCTAAAACCTCTATCAGGCCGCTCTTTTTGGTCCATAGACAAGCATCTATTTTCAGTTGTATTGCGTTCCTGTACTTCCTGGGTCATGCTGCAGAGAATGCGTTATTAAAACGTAACAGAGAGACAATCACTTGCTTTTCGTCAACATTTATGCAGCTTAAGTTAATCTAGTCCAAACCCCTGTACTGAGGCAAGATTAAGTGTAACCAGGTTTATCTGGCAGAAGATTGTTTAGCTGAGTCTTGAAACATTTTGGGAAGTAAGTTGCATGATTTTCCTAGACAATTTGCTCTACCATTTCAGTAAACTACTATTTTAAAAAAGAGCAGAAGCCCAACAATAAAAAAAAAAAAGATTTTTCTAGTAAGCAAGGTATATCATCTTTGCTGCAGATTCAGTAGATATGAGTAGATTTGCACATTCTTAAGTGGACCTGAAGAAAATTGATTGCCATCCTGTAGCTGCTTTTAAATATTCAAAGACTTTATATATCCTTCACAAAGCTTTGCCCTTGACTAAGCCATACTTCCTTTAATCTTTCCTAACAGACTGTGTTTTTAAAATTTCTTATTGTTCTTTTAGCTCTCCTCTGGCCTCTCTCTAATTTGCTTACATTCCTGGGCGCTGAAAGCACTTGCATTATCCACTCTGCTCTCCTGAAAAGCAGTTCCTCTTCTTTTGTAGACTGATCATTACAAACATTTTTCTGCATTATGTTATCTTCAAAATTCAATGTGAAATTTGAAAATGGGAATAACATACACCACCAATAATACATGTCTGACTAATGGACTTGCTTGCAGAAAAGTCAAAGCATCCCAAAGCAGTCTTACCTCTCCAGGACCCACATCTGCCCCTGTGACAAGTCCAACTGGAATCACAACGGAGCTCCAACGCACTGAGCGATGAGAAATTCTTATACAGAAAACAGAAACTTGATTACAGCTTATTCATCCCTCAGCATGAGTACTAGGGATTTAATATACCTCAGTCCTTCTTGTACCTCATAGATCAGTTACCTGATTTCATTTGTCTAGGAAGAAATTCAAATAACAGCAAAAGAGAATATGATGTCCAAATTGAACTTTTGGCAAAGCAAAAGTGCCCTAAAACACTTCAATACAACCTGGGACTAAGAGAGATCACCAAGAAGAGACTGACACCAACAACAGTTCTGTGCTCTGGCTGAGGATGTCTGCCTGAGAAATCACAGGCCACTAGCATCATTACCTCATCATCAGTTTCTTTGCCTTTTTTTTCCTGCCAGTGTACAACTGAGAACTGCTGTACCCTTTCTGCCACCCAGGAAAAAGTGAGCTGCTGCTGAGTGTTTTTTTTTGTTGCTTTTTTTTTTTTTTAGTTTTTTTTTTCTTGTGTGTATATGTGTGTGTGTTTTTTTTCCTTATTTTGTTTGTTTGTTTGTCTGTTTTGGTACAGAAATATGCAGTTCCATAGGGCAATATCCTTCTACATAGGATGTCAGTCCTGGGACCACTGTTCTCTTTATCAGAGGCCAAAGGAGGTTTCCGCTTCTCATTCACCCATGAGAAAATGTTTGATGTGAAATAATGAATGTGAGGTTTTGCTTTAATCTGCAAAATTGGATGCTGTTTATTTTCCAGAGAACTCTTGGACATGAAAAGAAATGGGAATACAAAAAGAATGCCAAAATTAATTTAACAGAAAGCTCGGCTGCTGAATACTGCACAGTTAAACTTCCTGGTTAGCTCCAGAGACCTGCAAGCCAAACGTAGGACATCATTGCTCCAGGCACATTAAACAATCACTAACTTTCTCCTGTAAGGGAAAATGATTAGGTGTTGCTCAGTGCACTGTGTAAGAATTCACGTGTACAACCAGAGGTTAGCTGCAAAAAGTAAAATCCTGCCATTTGGATACACAGCAGGTTGTACCCTTATGCAGGTAACACAAACAAGGATGTGTGGCACAGCTTGTCCCCTCACCCCACAGTCCCTCCAACCCCAGCCTCTCCAGGCCTACTTGCCTTCTTCTAACACTCAGCATTGCTGCCTGATGTCCTTCGTGTCCCACATTTTGTTGTGTGCAGGCTCTGTCAGAGAACAGGCTATCTAAGGTTTTCTTTTTGCAGGGTGTTTTCACAGCAAGGTAGGTTGACTGACATGGACATGAAGTGCCTAAAGCTTTAGTATTTCACCTGTGGTTTGCTTTATTTCAAGGCTGGTGCACTGATGTTAAATATGACACTTCCAGATGTGTTGGTGAATTCTGGCTACTACTGAAGCCAGTGGCAGAAGTCCACTGATTTTACTGACAGTTGGGTGATATCAACAGGTTTGGAAGGTGTGTGGGAAGAGAAAATAAATTCTTATCCTTGGCTGTAGGTTGTAGAAGGAAAATGAATGGTGATTTCAGTTAACCCTGTCTAAAAATTGCATTGACCTACTTCACTGCAGGGCACAAGGAACTGAGGGCATATGACACAGGACAGGCTGTACATTCCTGGCTGTACATTCTCATTACAGTTGCAACAATGGAAAAAAAAAAAAATATATGGCTGTTACTTCAGCCTGGGCCTTGATATTGCTTTTGGAAAACCTAAGAATTTGCTCAAAGTTACTGTTATTGGACAGATGGTTAGTCTCCACTGAAATCCCTTTGTACCACCAGAGCAGAGCTGAAGTGCCTTGCACCAATCATTAGCAGCCAACTCTAATGTGTGGTTAAAGCCAAATTTACTCAACCCATCCTCCTCATGTAGGAGCACATCAGGAATGAGAAAACAAAAACAAAGTAAAGCACACCCTGATGATGCTAGCTAGACCTTGCCTTTCTATATGCAGCGGGTCATATGGGACTTTCCCAGCTAATAAATAATTTGGCACAGCAGGACTATGGCTGCTCTGACTTGTAGGGGCAGCTGGTTCAGACCTCAGGACCAGTATCTGAGTCAGTGGGGCAGGGTACAGCTGCACATGGCCAAGGAGTTCCTGAGTCCAGAAGCTCTGCCAAGCATTCCCATTCCTCTAAATAGTGCTTTACTGTCAGCAGAGCTTGAATACAGTCTCATCTTATCCTGAAATTGAGGTAGTCTGGAGAAATGGCATGAACATTACATGTTCAAAAATGTATTACATAACACATCTATTATTTACCTTGTTTTCAGTTAATTGTTTTATTTATTTATTGTATTTTTTTTTTTTTTTTGCATGGGGTAGATAGCACTGCAGACTTTCAGATGCTGGCATTGTCTAGCAGACTGTATTAAACCCCCAGGGCAGGCCTAATTGGCTTGTGGTTGCAGATATGTTGTAACTGACTTGGCTTGAAGTTTTGCTGGCCACTTCATTTAGATTCATCCTTATTTGCTCCTTCAAAATAGGAAAAAGACATGCAGATTTCTTGGGTGAGGTCAGTGTGAGGTTTCTTTCCAGACACAGGGGCCATTTTCTCCCAAATCCTTCAAAATAAATTGAAACACTAAAAGCATTTCAGATGATGAAGCATTAATGCATAGGAGCTTGTTCTCTTGAACTGTCTATTTAAACAGTGAACAATTTTTGTTTTTTATCTCTTAGACCAAATTTACATGTCATGTTGCAGACCTTGCTTGTAGCTGCTGTAAGGATTGCCTTACCGCAATGCAGTCCAGCCTCAGAAGGACAGCATATTACAGAAAATAAGCTGTGTTTCTCTATAAGCCTTCTCTAAACAGTTTTGGTGTATTTTGGTCAGCAGTACAACTTCCTTCTCACACAGAGTTAGGTCTGTGCCTCCACAGATGGGAGTGCCACATCAGGACGTGTTTAGCACATATACAGTAGCCTTGTGTATGCATTTGCTCCCACATATCAGTGTGCCGATTCTGGCAACTACTTCTGTATAAAACTAGTCCCAATTAGATCAGCATCAGGCTTGGTGGGGATGCAGTTATACTGACATAAAAGTGCCTTGTTGTGGTAAAACACATTCTGCTTTCTTGGTTAGAATAACCTACGCTTATATAAACATCTTTAAAATTGGGTGATTGCATCGACACCAAGGAGGAGCAGGGGAAAGGGAGAGATTGTTTTACTCTAATTATACCAATAAGGCTAAAGAAGCACAGCCCTTCTGTATAGGCAAGGCCTTAAGGTCAGGGTATAAATGCCCAATAAGTGGTGACCTCTGAGAGCTGGTAGAAGAATTATGGCTTCAGATAATGAAGCTTTTCACTGGACATAGCAGTCAGAGCATAACCGTGTAGGAATGCGGAAAAATGGCTATGGGAATATAGTTTAGCAGAATGACTCAGGAAAGCGCAGATAATGGGAAAACCTTACTTTTCCACAGCATTCAGGGTGTTCTTGGGAACTGGGCAGAGCACTGTGCATTGGCAAGTCCAGTCCCTTACTACCTCAGGCAACATATCCTATAACCTTTCTCGTAACTGACTGAGCTGTATCCTGAAACCACTTACCTAGGGAGGGGGGAATGGTGCTCTCCATTTCACCTCCTGGGAGGCTGACAGTTACTTGCATTGACATTTCAGTCTGGCAGCACAAAAGCTGAGTAATGCACCAGAGTACAGCAGCGGTGCCAGGAGTCTAACGTGCTCAGCTGGAAAGCCAGTAACAAAAAGAAAGGGAATTTTTTTTATTTAAAAAAATAATAATAATAACATAGTTTGGCTCCTAAAACTATGTTCCTAATACTCTTAGGAAAATCATACCGTTGGCTGCTGCTAAGCGTACACGTATGCCTGCAGGGCTGGCACCTTAGTCATTCAGAAAACATTCCCAGTCTCACGCAGACACTGTCAGAGGTTAAGTGTCCCTGGCAGCTAATGAAAGAGCTGAGCCATGGATGATGACCATGCTGACCAAGTGTGGGAAACCCAGAGGTTTCCACAACTTGCGAACCTGTAATTGCATTTCCCAAAATGTTGATTATCACTGACTGTGTAAAGAAAGAAATTCTTCTGTCTGGACTCTCCGTGCAGAACCCACCCAGGCACAGAGCAGGGTGCTGAGGGAGAGCAATGATGTACTGTCAAAGCCATGCCCACACAGAGAGCTCTGCTCCTGTGATGCACTCAGGCAAGAAGATGTACACAGGAGTCTGCACATGCACTGCAGAGGACAGCCTCTTGCCCAGCCCCACTGCTTCCCCTCAGCCTGTCCTTTCACCTGGGTGCAACAGGGGGAGGCATCTTGGGATCCCCTCTCGCATGCCTGAAGAAGAGGGGAAGTTCAGAGACCACTCGCCCCACATGCTTTGTCCTACATAAGACACAGAAAAGCTGGCATTCAGGGTGTTCAAAATACCAGCCTCACTGAATATCTAAATTAGGACTTCAGTGAAAGGAGGGGGAACTTCACAAGTCAGAGGGCTGATTTTCTAGGTCTGGTGCAGATGTTTTGCACAACAATATATAGGGATGCAGACCTTTTTCTACCCAATATGGTTCAGAGCAGCTTGCAAGAGGTGACAGGGTTAGAGAGTCCTTGAGCTCTGTCTCTTTCACCAACTCTGCAGAGCCAGTCTGACCCTGTTGCCAGGAAGTCTCGTGTTGACAACAGAGCAAAAAGCCGTCGGAAACCCCACAAACCTTTAGATCCCATCTTCCATACCTTGGCACTAGGCTGTATTTAAGGACCATCGATGTGGAGCCATCAAAAACAAACACTGCTGGGTACTTTCACTGCACACACTTCGCATGGGATGTTCTTGTCAGGATGGCCAAACACTGAGCACAAGCCTCCGCTCCACCAGACTTCAATTACTTCCTTTCTCGTGCTATCCCATCATCACCTTCCCCAGAGAAGACCCAGAGGGATTAATAATCTCTACAATGACTTGGATAATTTATTCAAACTTCCCCTCTTCCAGAGATAGCCAAACTTCCTTGGCTTGGAACCAAAGATCACAACTGTTTCAAGCCTTCTTTCTCATCCTCCATCTTGGGCACTGAGCACCCTCGTCCTGTGCTGGAGGCAGCTGAGCTGAGGGTCAGCACTCAGAGATGGCCAGGCCCTATCAGAGCCAACAGGAGCTCATCAGAAGTCAGGTCCCACCATTTCTTCAAAAGTGAACACATACTGGGACTTTTTGCCCAGGCTGTCTTCTTACATGCTAGCAGAAGAGCAGCCAACAAATTGCAGATGGCTGGGCTAGTCCCCAGAAAGGCCTGGCAACTGGGATAAGCACTCTTAATGTTCCCCGCTGAACTTACCTGGCTGAAAATAAGACTTGAGAATCTCCACTGGGCTGCACTATCGTGTGGAAAAATAAAAGTAGGAGGTGAGGAAGTGAGGGGGAAAGAGAAATTACGTAAACGTTATGATTTCAGGTAAGGTTACTCAAATCCTGAACCCAAACAGAAAAGCAGCTCTTATTTTAATTCAAATCAGTTACTTCCACTGTTCAGGTGTTTGACATCCCCTGATTTCTCTCCGTGTGTGTTCATTTCCTCATGACCTGTCCCACATGTCTAAATAACTGTGGCAGCACATACATGAGAGCTGAGAGGTAAGAAAGTAGATTTGTAAGTGTTGCCCTTTTTTTGATTATCCCAAATACCAAACCATCACATTCTGTCTCAACCCAAGCTCATCTCTACAACTCCAACCAGTCTTGTAACTGCCCTTGCTGACCAGCTAGTATAGTGAAGCACAAAATAAGCCCCTTCTGCAAGGATGATTTGGGAAATCAGATTACTCCCTATGGCTGCAGCTGAAATAGCCACTGGGATGCCTTCATTGTGTTTGGTTTCATACTCTTCATGAATCATCATGTTTTAGATGGAGATTTGAGTGAAATACTAGCATTGCACAATACCAGAAGAACAAGAATGCCTTTTTCCTACCTGTCAATATAACACAGTCTACCTCTCCCAAATCTTTATTTCCCCATGGCCCAGCCTATGCTGTGGACCTACATCACAGCAGGCCCTGTTTTCAGCAGGCCTTCCCCAGACTTGCTCCTGCTGCAGCATGGGGTCACAGCCTCTCCCACCTGGACCAGGTGGCATTTCTGCCTAGAGCCAACTGCAACTGAGTGCTTAAAAACAACTGGATTTTCTTCATCCCTCATGCAGTACATCATCAGTGACCACCTATAAAAATAGGATAAGAAAGGAGCTGAGTGTCATCAGGGCAACATGGTTAAATAAGAAAAAGTCTACAGTCCTTGGCATCACACTCCTCATCGCCTTCCTTCCTCTTTGAGGGCCAGATGGGTAGCACAGATGAGCCAGAGCAGTTAATCATGAACAGGTAATGCCAGAGGGAGACTTTTTGTCTTTTCAAAGGTGATTGAAGTCTGTGGAAAGACTTCATACTCATTTAAGGTCCTTGGAACAGACCCTAAAAGAGGCTGCTCTGTGGAGGATATTTATATAGTTCATATTAAAGATTATAACAGCTTACAGGCAATTTAGTGACCTGGATCTAAAAAATATTGAGTTTTTCTTTTTTTAAATATGTTAAAACTCGTATTTTTGGATTAAGAATATCTATTTAGGAGAATTCATATATACACATTTAATTGCTAAACCACTGATGTCTTTATAGCTATAAACATTCTACTGGTTTAATAATGTGCATTTGAAAAGCTTCCTAACATCAGTATTTACACTGCAGGGTCAATAATTATGTGCAATTCATGACTCTCATTGCAGGATTTTTTTCAAAACAAGCACTGGCAAGTTTGTTTTGCTAAATTTGTACGTATTAAATTCAGTTACACAGACATCTTGTATAATGTACGCTGGATAAGATTGCCTAGAAGGCTATGTATCCGTAAGGCTGGACTAGGATTAATATCTTAAAATAGAGGTTTAGAAAGATAAGCCAGCTTAAAAATTCCTTTTTCATGTATCTAGTTAAGGTAAGGATCTCCTTGGCCACAGGAAGTTATTGAGGTCAACACCTTAATATGGAGGAGAAACATATCAGATAGGTTCAGATGATTAACAAGAGCATACAGAGTTATAACAGCAGTAACTACAGAGAGCACAATCAAAGAGATGAGGTATTGCACTACAAACCTGTAGGGAATGTTAAGCTATCCAAGGAAGTGAAATTTTTAGAGCAGAGAAAACTGTTATATTTGCCTCATGTGAATCTTTCTGGAACTTCTTCTGAAAGACTAACACTTGCCTTTCTCAGAGACCTTTGACAAGCAAGCCCAAGGCGTTGAACAATTATGGTATGTCCAAATTTTCAGTCTAGAATATGTGAACACTGCAGGTTTTATTTACAAAATTTATTTTGCATCTACCCAGACTTCCTTCTCCCTCTGCCGTGTGTGTTTTCTCCCTCTACCTCCTTTTCCACGCCTTCTTCCCCCAGTGTCGCTAGCCTTATGTGTAGCACCAGGCCAATGTGCCTAGGAATCAAAATTCCAACCCCGCAGACATTTGATCCAAACCTTAGGCAATGAAATTCTTGCTTATTGAGACAAGCAGAAAAATGGTTGTGATTCAGTCTTGCTTGGAAGTAAATATTTACCAAGCAGTCTTACTTTTCATGATAAGTATCAATGAGTCTTCAAATCAATGGGAAACTATTCCTGCCTAAAGCCTGAGTATCATAAAGAGTGTTCAGTAAGGGTGTCCTTTTGCATCTTCTTTGCATGAGTGTCAGGGTCTGGAAGAAAACATCCCCTCATGGGTTACTCACCCAACAGACCCTTGTTTCTCTGGGTTGCCCAAGACTTGCATGAAAGTGTGCACACTTTTCAATGATGTAATGCAAATCAAAGGGAAAAAAAGAAAGAAGCCTGGTGCTCCTGAAAGGCACAGTCACATCTGGAGTGGTGGATGATGGATAATGCCCCAAAAAATCACAGAAAACTGGGCCCAAATCGGGGATCATTGTAGGCTGTAGAGGGTTGAAGCCATAGATCCAAATATGTTTTAGAAACATCTCTATGTGACTCACCTGGGAAAACCTCATTCCCCATGAGGACTTGGCAGAGTTTCTCCTTGCAGAGAGACAGTTGGCTTTGGGGCATCCCAGTTGCACTGAAGCCCCTCTGCAGGTGCCCTCCATTCCAGGAGTGTTTCAGTTTTGCGAGCAGCCACATCCTGGAAGGCTTGGAATGGAAACCAAAACCCCTGCCATCCATTTCGCGCACCCTTCTGCCAGCTACTAGATTCAGTCCAGTGAAACTCTTAAAAAAGGGTTATCTTTATAAATGTTAGTAATCCTAGTAAATCCAGTGGGTCCAGCCATCACACCTAAAGAAATCTGCTTATTCGGGGACTTTACAGGATTAAATCTTTAATAACTCCACCACTGCTAGTCTGGAAAAAATTTGTCTTGACACATGTATGCAAAAAAGGCATAAAACATAGAGTGTGCTGTGAATGAATACTTATTTTGCTTCTTACAGCTTTTGTAAGGACAATTCACAGCCTTTACTTTCTTAAATAGCCTATTTGCTTGACATGTTTACTCCTAGCTTGCAAGAAGACTTTGCTTAGGAAATTCTGTTTCTTCCTGTTATTCACTTAGTAACTGCAACCTTTCCACCATCGATTAGTGTTTTGCAATATAGGGTGTTAATCGACTTTAAACATTTAATTATGGTTTGTTTGAGCACAGCATTTTACAAGCGCAGTGGTTCATCACATTGCTGGAACAAGTACAATAGAGCATCTTTAAAATTATGCACAAATAATAGATTAGTTTCAGCAATACTTTTTCAGCAGCATTAATAAAGTCTCTCAAGCATGCACAGAGCCAATGGCCAGGAGGATTCTCAGGAGGTCTTTCATACAGGATGCACATCTTTGTTACGAAATTCCTCAATGCCTTTTTGCTGTCTCCCTAATGACCAGTTAAATGGGCTCCCATGAGAATGCCTGAGTCAGGGCCAGCTTGAAAACTGCTGAGGAAACATCCTCTCTTACTGGAAATGATTTCCATCAAACTGCCATGTACCATATTTAGACTAACGGATCAGTAACGCCAAACAGAGGGAGCTAAGTTCACAGAGCTTGGGATTCTGCTCTGTGTGAAAGAGATTGCCTTTGTCTGGCCAGAGTTGCTTTAGGGCACACAGTCCAAGTGCTCTGAAACACTAAGAAACAAATTCCAGCGGCGAGTTGTTGCCACCACGCACAGTTAGATTGGGGCAGGCAGCATTTCAGGAGTGGCAGCCAACCTGGTGAGGTCTGATCTGACCTGCCAATGGGATATAAGGCACATCTGCTAATACCTAATTGTGGGAGAACTAGCCTAGTCAGTCAGCCTGTACTACTTCTGCAGTTATAATCTGAGGCACTATTTTCCTTTATTTTGTTACCAAGAAAAACTTATATCTAACCATGAGCTTCCCCCCTCAGCAGATGCATACACTAAACCATCAATTAGCAGAGCATAGGGACTTCCAAGGTCACTGGAGAAAAGAAAATGCCTGTCCTGTCTTGTGCGAGAAGTCTAATATAAATCTGATTTTTTATTATGCTTTTCTTGCTTAGCTCAGTGTCTATTAAGTAGATAATGGTAGCTAAAAGCAAACCACATGCAGGAAGTTTTCTTTATTTTCATATAATAAAGATATTTGTTGAGTCTGGAGTCCAAAGCATTTTTATTTTTAGAACTAGTGGAAAATGTTTACCTAGGACTTGAGGGAAAAGCAACTCCTTGGACCTCCCTGTGTCTGTAATCTACTGGAGGGAACCTGCTTAAGCAAGAGGCTTGGACTAGATGATCTCCAGAGGTCCCTTCCGACCCCAACGATTCTGTGAAGTATTTCCAAAAGGCACCAGGTTTATCCAGCTGTGTTCCCATGAGTGGCTGTACTATCTTTGACTAGCAATGAGCAGTTTTGGAATCCCCAGGGTGGAGAGGACAGGGCATGAAGGGTAGTCGGAGGTGCCCATTCAGGTCTCAGTAGACCCCACTTCCCTCAGCTGCCTGGAAGAGCCTCCACTACTTCCCTGCTGTTCATCAACGTCTCTGACTGCCTCAGTGCATGTTACTTCTTGTCCTTCCCATCTGCTGGTCCTGCCAGAGGTTGTTAACCGATGTTGCTAACAGACAATGCATTAGCCCCAGGGCAGGAGTTCTCTGCATCAGCTCTAGACACTCCTCTCCTGCTCTCAAACCACAGAAGGATCAGTAAGGTTCCAGTCCACTGAGGTCTTCCCTCTCAATGCCACCCAAAGAAGGATCAGGAATTACCATTTTTATTCTCTCCCCTTCCAGGAATAATATTAATATTGTAAACCCAAGCAGTCTGAAATCAGGGTCTGCTGGAATTAAAAGTACTTTTCTTTGATTATGTAAGAGATGTCCAAGTTTGACCCAGAGAGTCAGGGTCTGAAATTAGGTTAAAAATCCATGTTGCTCAATTTCCAAGCGGTGAGGAGGATGGCTCTATATCTAGTCCCTTATCTACAAGTCTAACAAGGAAGATCTAGGTTTGGGTTTAGGCTAGGTTTCTGTCAGATCTGGCATGTTCATTCTGTAACCACACAATTTTTTCCACAGCAACTGTGCTTTGCAGAATGACCAGAAGACCTGCACTGGAAGTGAATCAAGACTGTGTGGTAAAGTAGCACAAAGTCTGCAGTACATCTACTTTTTTTTTTTTTTTTTTTTNTTCTTTTTTTTTTTTTTTTTTTTTTTTCTGTAGCAGCTGGAAAGCATGAAGCCAGTGAGTCAGGGGGCTGAAGGAACAGAAAAGTCTGACTGACTGCCTTCTTGGGGGAGCTGACTTCTGCTCTTGCCTGCATGATGTCAGGTCTGAGAATATATCACAAAAAGTCATGCATTCCTTATTATCTGCATGCCAAACCTAAAACCTTACGGTCTGTTTTGTTAGAATGTTGAAACTCATAACAATCAAAGTCAAATGGCATCTGTTCTTAGATGTTGGTGTTAATGTTAAGTAGACTGAAAAACAAAACACACAAACCCCTAGGTTTTCCGTGACTGTAAAAAAAAAAAAATACAAAAAATAAAAGGATATTATATCTCCTCCTCTCAGCAAGGGCACTAGGACTTAAAAATCACTCTTGTTTGTGAAGTCCATGCACAGGCAACTGGTGTCTACCACAGGAAAGGCAGTGAGGAAACTGATAGCCGTATCTGCAGAGCAGGGTTTGAACATTGTGCAACAAGTTAAGCCTGGAATCACACATTAAGCAGAAGACAGAACTAAAACCATCAGTATTTGTGTGCAGGCCATCCGGTGCACTGAAGGAAACAGAAACTCGTAGAAAAAAATAGCACGCAGAGAGTGACTGAAGACTGTCATGATGCAGACACACAAAGGCTGCAAATAAAGCTTGCACAAGCATCCTCATCTCAGGCAATAGCTGATTTCTGAGAGCTTGACTTTGCAACTTTGGTTATGTCCTTTTAACTTAAGAGAGTTTTGTTTGTTTGTTTGAGGGGAACAGTTGCTTTTAGTCATGCAAGCAGATTACTGATTTGCTGAGCACATTTAAAGGAAGGGGCTGATCCTGTCTGGCTAGGTTTGAACTAATAAATGAAACAGAGATGAGGGCTGCTCTCTAGCCCAGAGGCTAGGTGAGACCACACACTACATCCATATGGCTAAGCCTTTTCCCCCTCCATGTTCTCGCCACCCTGTGAGAGTAGTTACATGCAGACTGGAAAGAAACTCTAGCACACACCACCTCCAAACATTGCTCTGGAAAAACAGGAGTTGGCACAGGCCCAAACATGACCAAGGAGTCTGATAGCAGTTAGCAAGCAGGAACAAATCACAGGCTAGCACTTGAACGTGTGCCCTGGGTCTATCTGCCAGTATACGTACAGCTGGAGTACATGTCTGTGCTGCTAAAAAATGTTAGGATCACAAATCCCTCTGACTTTCCACACCACACATTATGCTCCTGGGCTCTCTGTTGAAGCTGCCCCACAAGCTCCTAGGTTTCCAGAAACCATTTCCTATAGGTGGTAGGGACTAGACAGACAGGATTGACTTACTCTGCCCTGTGCATGACTCTGGCATCCCAGCAGGCTCTGCATCCCCCATGTCCTTACCTCACACACCGAGGAATGGCATGCATTCCCTCACTGTCCAGATTCCTCAACAGGCCTCTCAGTGGCTGCAAGCAGCTCTTTCACCTAAGTGGGCCAAAGTAATTCTGTCAGCTGTAGAAGACCGAAGAACATATGGGGAGAGGGCTAAACCACATCCAACGATTGCCAGGGGACCCAAAGAAATCCCTTATAGCTGGACTGACAAGAAGAAGACAGGAGAGGTCACTGGTGACAAATCATCCCACGGCAGCCTGGAGGGGAATGTCTCTGGGAGAGAGCCTAAAGTGAGCAGCAGTACTGAAGCAAGTCTCAGAAACCAAAACCTGATTATAGGGAGGCAATGATGCCAAGACACATACCAGAGAGTCTTGGCAGACCAGAGGATGCTGTAATGAGCTGCACCAGATGTTTGGCTTCAGTGAAGGAGCTGTGCTTTGGAAACTCACAACACAAAACTCCTGGGAGCTACCAGGCAGCCAGGGGGACCCTGAGACCCCACGCACCAAGGGCAATGGCAGAACATGTGGGGAGACACCTCCAGGTGTCTGCCTTCTCCACGTTTGTATCCAGGTCCCCAGTGTGCCATCAGAGCAGTGGGGGCAATAGCACAGCTGCATCATTCCATCACATCTCCTTCATGGTGCTGAGGCAACCAGGACCATGTTTCAGGGTGAGGTGACATGCGGCGCTTGGCAGCCTCATACCTCATGCAACCAATACAGCAGATAAGTCCACATCAGCAATGGATTATTTCCACGTCAGCCATGTCAGCAGCTTCACTCCTGTCCCTGCCTGCTGGCAGGGTAACACATGATGACAGCAGACACACCACAGAGCATATGGACAGGTGGACATGTATCCTGTTCCCAGCACACCTCCAGGATGGGGCTGAAGATGCTGCAGCACATCCGAAAATGCCCCTGCCCACCCCAGCCCATCCCAAACACGCTGGTGTGGGCAAGCCTAGTCAAAAGTGCGGTGTTTTTTTGCCTGTCACAGTGCTGCCTGGAGATCTGCAAAGGGTGCTCCTGGGGTTGGGGTCCCTTAAAATGCAGAAGCAGATATTGGCTGTGGAGGGCAGGTACTCCTGAGAGCCCTGAGAGCTGCAGTGTAGAGGCTACCAGGAGAGAAGAGCCTGCAATCCATATAGCAGTGGGGCTGGGTTGTTCCAGGGAGTGACTAGTCATGCACAGATGGTGAAATGGAATCATTAAATGTATTTTTCATGACTGAACATGTGAATATAAGCAGAAATTTCCTGCTCACTAGAGAGAGAAAGAGAGGATGGGTAGAAAGTGGTAAGCCTGATTTATTATTATTTTTAAAGCTATTCCAATAATGGCTGTGATGCTGTTAATCCATGCCAGAGGGACACAGGTGAGTCCTCACCATTATCTGTCCTTGTTGGGCTCAGATCCCCAGGTAGCAGACTGGGGACTCACCTGGCTTTGTGGTCCAGGAGCCTGGCCCAGCCGCAGTGACTCAGCAGCCTCACACAATGCAGACAAGAACAGCACAAGTACGAAACCGACTCCTGGTAGAGCTGGTCCCCATCCCATCCTACAGTGCCTGTGGGGCAGGGATTGTTCCCTGTTGCTGTTGGACACAGTGGCACAGGCATAACCCTAAGCATGTGGATGAATATGAGACTTTCACAGGCATGAGAAGAGCCTGCTACAACCAGTTATACTCTCAGAGTGCAGTGGGGAAGAAGCTGCTGGATGGCTAGGGCAGTTCATTTAGTTGTCTTATTACGGATTTGGGAGCATTTACTTTTGGTTTGTTAATACAAATGACAACGAATGTTATTTCATGTCAGGCTCAGCCACTCAATGGCTGGAAAATTATTGTATTTTCTTGTTTTCTCAAATGACCTAATCACCTACTCTATAACAAATTGTCACTTTAGATCATTGTTTTACATGACCAGGTCAAGTTTTATTTGTACTGCTGTGAATTTGTTTTGATCTAATTCAGAGTTTTCATAAATCTACTGACAATTCCCTTTTAATATGAGAAATATCAGCTTGACTTTCCTACCTCTTACATCCCTGGCCAAGTAGTTTCACTTACACAGTTTACTGTTGAAAAAAAAGAAATGCTCAATAATAAAGAAATAACATAAATCTGGGATACCGGCAAGTATATTCTTTTCCTATTTATTTGTTATTTTAAAAATACACTGGTCCAAATGATTTATCTGACTCAGAGTACTTGCACTTATCAAACAGAGCCAGAACCTGAGTTGACTCTGTCCCCCATACAACAAACGCAAGTCTGTGTTGTAAGGATGAAAATATCCTTACATTTTTGCTGCAGGGTTGCTCACTGTGAGCTGACCTCCCTGAGACTGCCCAGCAAGGGTCCATACCTAGGGACCTGCTGGCCTGCTAAGCACACAAGCTGCAACAGTTATTTTCCCATCCATCTGCTAATGGGCAATCCCACAGATCCCCAGAAATGGCTCAAGGTCCCCTTTTCTCCACACAAAATGGCAGAGTTAGAGCAAGGGACATCCTTGGAAATGGGCTAAAATGCACATGTCAAAATCAGAGCACAGGTAGGTGATTATCTGCGAGGTTTGTAAATGCTTCTTGGCTGTCCCAGAGGACTAGACACTCTGTTTAAAAAGATCAGGTTATAAAATAACCTGGGAGGGGTGTGGTGTGGCAGTTTGCACAGCAGGGCGTGCAGGCAGGGCAGAGCACCTCTCCGCACTCTAGAGGCCAAAGCACCTGCTCTCTGAAAATATCTAATCCGAGCAATGGTCACCACTTGGCAGAGAGCCGTTGCCAAAAAGAACATGGCGACTCAGAGAGCACAAATGTACATGCAGCGGTCCAGGTCTCAGGCTGCAGGGAGTGTCTGAGTCTGGTGCTGCAGCCAGAGAGCAGCAGAGACACCACCTGCGTGCGGCGTGAGCAGGTGGATGATCTGCTCAGTCTGGTGGCTGAGCTAAAGTCAGAGGTGGAAAGGTTAAGAACCATCACGGACTGTGAGAGGGAAACAGTCGGGTGGATCTCCTCCCTACCAGCTCTGAGAGAAAGGCAATGGGGGGATGCTCCACAAGTAGCAGTGGATCCCTTACCCTCTAGCAGTCAGTCAGAAGGAGGGGACTCAGGAGACAGGGAGGAGTGGAAACAGGTCCCTGCTCGGAGGAGTAGGCAGATCCCCCCCCGCCCCCACAGCCTACCTCACTTTCCCAGGCTCTGGAACTAGAGGAATAGGCAAGTGAGCTTGTACACAAAGGTCCATCCAAGAGATTGTTGAAGGTGAGTCAGTCACCCAAACCCCCACACCTCAGGACTGCCTCTGCTAAGAAGATAAGAAGGGCAATTGTCATAAGTGACTCCCTTCTGCGAGTAAGAGGGTCTATTACATCCATCAGGCCCTACCCACAGGGAAGTCTGCTGCCTTCCTGGCGCCCGGGTCAGGGACATTATGAGAAAGCTCCCTGATCTGGAGCCACTCTCTGATTACTACCCACTGTTGGTAGTCCAGGTTGGCAGTGACAAAGTTGCTGAGAAAAGCTCGATTAAGAGGTACTTCAGGGTGCTGGGGTGGTTAGTTGAAGGATCCAGAGCACAAGTGGTGTTTCGCTCGATCCCTTTGGTGGCAGGAAGGAATAGTGAAAGGCACAGGAAAGAGCACCTCATCAACGCATGGCTAAGAAGCTAGTGCCATTGGAAGAATTCTGGCTTTTTTGATCATGGGGCGGTTTATTCAGCACCTGGCCTGCTGGCTCCAGATGGGACCATCCTATCCCAAAGGGGGAAAAGGATTCTAGCCCAGGAGTTGGCATAGCTAGTTGAGAGGGCTTTAAACTAGATTCAGAGGTGGAAGGGTTAAAACCAGGTTAAAACTAGAGATGAGCCTAGGAGCAGTGTCAGGGTCAAAGGGGAAACCGACAGCCCAGCTGAAGTGCATCTACACCAATGCATGCAGCATGGGCAACATAGGACGAGCTGGAGGCCATTGTGTGGCAGGAAAGCTATGACTTGATTGCCATCACTGAAACATGGTGGGACCACTCTCATGAGTGGAATGCTGCAATGGCTGGCTATAAACTTTTCAGAAGGGATAGGCAAGGAAGGAGGGGTGGAGGAATGGCTCTCTATGTTAGGAAGTGTTTTGATGCTGTAGAGGTGGCTGCTGTGAATGATAAGGTTGAGTTGTTATGGGTAAGGATCAGGGGGAAGTCAAACAAGGCAGATATCCTGGTAGGAGTCTGCTACAGGCCTCCTAACCAGGATGAAGAGACGGACAAAGCATTCTACAAGCAACTGGTGGTAGTCGATCGTCAGCCCTTGTTCTTGTAGGGGATTTTGACTTGCTCAACATCTGTTAGAAATACAATGCAGCACAGAGGAAGCAGTCCAGAAGGTTCCTGGAGTGTGTGGAAGACAACTTCCTGATGCAGCTGGTAACAGAGCCTACCAGAGAAGGTGCCCTGCTAGACCTGCTGTTTACAAAGAGAGGTCTGGTGGGAGATGTGGTGGCTGGAAGTTGTCTGGGCCATAGCAACTATGAAATGATAGAGTTCTCTGTTCTTGGGGAAATCAGAAGGGGAGTCAGCAGAACTGCTGCCTTGGGCTTCTGGAGGGCAGACTTTCAGCTGTATAAGACATTGGTTGGAAGAGTACCTTGGGAGTTGGTCCTGGAGGGCAAAGAGGTCCAGGAAGGCTGGACATTCCTCAAGCAAATCTTCAAGGCACAGGAACAGGCTGTCCCCCTGTGCTGCAAGTTGAGCCAATGGGGAAGAAGCCCGGCCTGGCAGGGAACTTTTGTTAAGACTCCGGGGAAAAAAAAAAAGAGAGTTTACCTTCTTTGCAGGAAGGAGCAGGTAACTTGAGAAGAGTACAAGGATGTTGCTAGAATATGCAGGGAGAAAATTAGAAAGGCATAAGCACAGGAAGAACTTCACCTGGCCACTGTTGTTGAAGACAACAAAAAATGTTTTTACAAATATATCAACAGCAGAAGGAGGGCCAAGGTGCCCCTGTACTTGGCACTGGTGAGGCTGTACCTCAGGTGCTGTGTTCAGTTTTGGGCCCCTCACTACAAGAAGGACATTGAAGCCCTGGAGAGTGTCCAAAGGAGGGCAACAAAGTTGGTGAAGGGCCTGGAGCACAAGGCTTGTGGGGAGCGGCTGACGGGACTGGGGCTGTTCAGTCTGGGGAAGAGGAGGCTCAGGGGAGACCTCACTGCTCTCTACAGCTACCTGAGAGGAGGCTGTAGTGAGAGGTAACAGCCTCCAGCTGCATCAGGGGAAGTCAGGTTGGACGTTAGTAAAAATTTCTCAGAGAGAGTGGTCAGGCAGTGGAACAGGCTGCCCAGGGAGGTGGTGGGGTCTCCTTCCCTGGAGGTGTTCCAGAAATGTGTAGATGTGGCACTTAGGGACATGATTTAATGGGCACTGTGGTGTTAGGCTGACGGTTGGACTAGATGATCCTAGAGGTCTTTTCCAACCTTTATGACTCTATGATTCAACGCAGCTGCATTAATGAGGACATCCTCATGGGATTCTCAGCTCAGCTAAGAAATGCAGTAATAGCCCAAGCAAATTATAACACTGCTATTTTCTTTCTCCATTGTACAGGCAATGTCAGGCTTTGGTACATGCACAGTGCTTTTTTGCTATGTAGAATTATCCCCTATGTCTAGGTTTTAATTGGCCCTACCCTCATAGTCACATAAATGGAGTATTTCCCTTTCACTTCAAAGACCCTACCTCTTTCCAGGAGCAGATTTTCTTCCTGCCCCATTGTCTTGCCCAAAATCAAGATGTCAAGGTCAATCATTGTTCAGCTGCAGCAAGAAAAGCAGATTATATTACCTGGTAGAACTAGGTTACTCCCAGGTACAGGCTGGGGTGCTTTTTTTTTTTTTTTTCCCCAGAGCTGGAAATTATCCATTATTGCATACTAAAAAGGAAATTGAAAGCAGTTCACTTTTCCTTTTCTTCTGCCAAAACAGATGAATTGGCATTCCAGCTCCATGGAGAAATTCACAGGACCAATCAAAAAGCAAGGGTACAGCTTCTATATAATTAAATTGTAGGCAGTTATATTTTCCAGCAGCAGGTATGTTATTTGAAATGAACCTCCATGCTGTGTATCTGAGCAGTTCCAATTAAGCAAGTTCTGCTTTGAGATCTCGCAAGCCAAAACACACAGTATGGCATTGTGCCCTCAGCTATTAAACTGGAAATACGAACCACTTTTTTGTGGTTCAAATAATCTCCAGGAGATAGTTTTACTGGAAGTTTTAAGTCATATTCTTCACATCATATTCGTCTAAATTGATGATTTCCATGACCTTTTCATATAATTACAAGAGTGTTGTGTGTCCATTTTGATTAAATGTTTCCATACACCATTATGTTGGCATTGTTTTTAATGCTGCCAAAGTAATTAGCTGCTCTCTCCTAGCTCTTCTCACAGGAGACTATGGAGGACATACTGATTTCTTAAAATCAGTATCTACTTTTTATTGCATCGCATTATCTGATATTTCCACTCAACTGATGTAATAAATTGGTTCATAAATTTCATGGATGATAAGAAAGAACTGATCATAATCACAGACAGAAATTTATAAGAAGACCATTAAGAACAGTAAGCCATATGCTCCTCTACTTGGGCTTCCTTGACTTGTAATATTACAAATGAATGGCACACTTTAATGACTAGTAAATTAAAATTTAATGGACTTTCTATTGCCTCCTACTGTCTGTGCTTTACTTGAACTCAAGGTAGAGAGCCTCTATTTTCATTTAATTCAGCTGTCTTGTTGGATGTTTTGCATTCAGTTAAGTGACCTAGAACACATACTCATTGGAGCTCCTGACAATAATACTCTGATAAAACCCGAAACACAAGCCCTCCGATTCTTTTCTTATGTTTTTTGTTTGTTTGTTTGTTTGTTATTCTCAGCCACCTTTTTTCCTTCTCTGACAATACCACCGTTAGTTCTTCAAAGCTGACAAAAGTTGTGTCTTCCTATAGCATGGGGAGACACTTGCTTTAAAGTTCCCCAGTGCAACACAGTGGGTACTGTGCAAGTGATTAGGTAGGCTTGCAAAGTATTAATAGTAATTGCATTACTAATTTCATTAGCCCTTGCATTATCATTATGTATTAATTATTATAGTTATGCCATTGAGTGCTAATATCAAATGCTGACAGCACCAATTCCCCGAATGCATCTTGTGGTTGCTGAACGTGATCACTGCTCAGCAAACTGCTGCTTTTTGACAGCTGCAAGGTAACTAACACTGCTGTTTGTGTTTAGCAGTCACAGTATACCACTGTAATCTTTCTTACAGAAATTTGGTGTTGAATTTAGAGTTTACAGTGGAGTGAAAGCCAAGCCATCCAAACACAGCGAGAAGTCTATGTTCACCACCAGGGCCAGGAACTACATACAAAATAGGAATCAAATATTCCTTCTTTGTTGGTGGCATGAGCCATACCTCAGAAAAGTAAAAATCTCCCCTGTGGACTTACCCTGTCCCTTATCCACCACTCTTCAATCTTGTGTGTCCCTGGATGGCCAAGCCAGGCACAGCAAAGAGCACCCCCATTGTCTCCAGCTAGAGAAGGGACAAGGGGACATGGGGATGGCAGCAGTTTCCCCACCTCCAGTTGTGTAAGAAGCAAGAGGGCAATTTGTCCCACCTGCTACTTATGATCTCCAGTCCCAAAATCAAACTAGCCTAAAAACTTACTGGCCTTTTAGTCAATCCCTTCTGCCCAGCTAACCACCACTGCAAGGACAGAAAGGACAGCGGCCTGAAGCCCACGCGTGCAGCAAGGAAGCTGGTCTTCATCATGGCTGAAAGGGTGGGATGGACCTCAGGTTCCTTCCCTTGCCCTCTCATCCTTCCTAACAACTTTGCTGAGTTGTTTCCCTCCCCTTTTTATGTTTTGATTGTTACATCTTGTCTTTGGTTGTATCTACACACAACGTTTCTATGCCAGCTGGAGATGAAACATCCTGCTTTACATGAGGCTCACCACTTGTTCTTGTAGCTGATTAGAAAACTCAGGGTGGCTTTCGAATTAAATCTGCATAAACCAGGCATTTAGAGAAGGTCCATGTGTGGCAGCAGCTTCTTGCATCATGTACAACGTCTGCATAACAGGAGAGCGCTTGTCCTGGTGGAAGCCTCTGAGTTACTGCAGGAAAAGCAACCATGTTGAGTAGTAAATAATCATTTGCATTGAGCTTATATTATTTTTCAGACTATTGTAGCAGGATGCTACTATGACATTCTCCTTCCTTTCATTTTTTGACTTCTGCCCTGTATACAATAAATACTGTTATTCAAAACACAGCCAAAGCACGTTATGTCTGTCAGTCAGCCTGAGCTGCAGCATCCATAGAGAGATGTTTTCCAGTCATAAAACAAACAGTAATTCATTCATTCCTCACAAATTCCAGCAAACACTGTAGAGGCCTCTTTGTAATCCATTCACTGCTTTATTGACCCAGAATCCTCCAGGGAATGTCATAAATCCATATAATGTGTACTACCATTTGTTTCTGGATCCTTGATTTAACTGGAAGATATGTTTAAAAATCACACAGAAGCCATACAGTTCTCTTTGGGTCACATACATATAAAATAGTTCAGATAGATTAATTAATTCTACAAAGACCTCTCAGTTTTGCCACAATTCAATAAACTGCTCAGCTTTAAGCACATGCTTAGATTTCATTGACATGAATAAGACTTAAACCACATATTTAAATTTAAGCACACACCTAAGTGCATTGCCTTGCTAGTCAGGAAACCAATCTAATTCGGAGTATTTAAGCATATATTTCTGTCCATGTGGCATAGCACTGGCTAAGAGCTCCTGTTCTTCATTTGCCTTGCAGGCATACTGGTAAATGCATGTGCTCTGTGTAACCAGTTGAATTTTCTCAATAAGATGAGACTGAAGTTATGCATAAAAGCCAAATTCTGTTTAATGTCTTTGATGAATGAGAGGGTCAAAAAACTGCAAGGCGATGAGCAGGTCAGCAGGAGCAAAGGCAGTCACCCAGTGCCACACAGAGGTATGAACCTGACTGTAGCTGGCTTCTCTAAGACTACTCTGGACAAGTCTCCAAGGCATGGCAACTCACTGTTAAACATAGTCTTATGAGCTGAAACCTTTACGGAGAGATCCTGCATGATGGTAAACCACTCAGTCATCATTTCTCAGACTAGACTGTTCTGCTTGGAGCTCTGCCCTAACAAGCATAGACATCACAGAGACTTGGAAACCCACATTTTTTTTAAGGATGGCAGAATGTCATGCTTTTCCAGTTAAGAGCAAACACATTTAAGAGTCTGGCACATTGGACTGGAGTATTTGGCTGTAACAAATAAAGTTATACCAAAATAAATACAACATCAAAACTAAAAATAACCCCTCTATGTGGTACTTTTCTCCCATAGGTAATAGCCAGTTACTTGTGGTACAATCCTCTAAAGATTTCCGTGTTTTGGGTATAGTGGTGAAGTGCTGCCCTTACATGAGCTCAAGAAAGCTCCCATTTGCAGCTCTACTTAGTGCAGGATCTCACTCAAAGAGCTGTAACTAAAATTACATTTACTATTTTTTCTGTCATCTTCCCAGCAGACATTCATTCTTGACAACATCTCCACATCTCCAGTGAAACCATCCACTTCTCCAGCACCTCCATTCTCACAGCTTGCATTTTTCCAGCACCTTGAAGAATGAGCCTACAGATCCTAAGAGGCATCATCTCAAGCAGTGATGCACCAACTTGCAGCAGCGGCATACTCAAGCCCAAAGTCTGCACCTTCAACCTTTCTATCCTCAGGTTTCTAGGGTTTCTTATCAATTTGTTACGTATGTGCTAGGGTCTGCTTGCCGGACTGGCTCCTAGGAGTGTAAAAAATTCTCCAAAGCATAGCACAGAGGAGACACCTCTGCATTTGATAGAGTTGCAATGCCAAACTACCTCAGGTCTGTCTGCGTCCAGGAATGGCAAATCACCCTGAGAGGGATTAACAACAGTGACAAAGGACGACTCTTTCTGCAGAGCTAGCAGGGGGATTATTTCATGTACTCTGGATCAAATGGTACATTAACAGTACTACAGGAACTGGCAAGGAACTGGTGAGGAAACATCCATTAATTTAACATCTGAATGATCACTGCCTAACACTACATAAATGTAATAAATCACTTCACTTAATCTTAAACAGAAGTGACTGTTCTGAAAAGAGCCTTTTGTTCAAGGCCCAGTGGTTTTGAGATGTGAATAAAGGACTAATAAAAAAAAGAGGAGGCTGGGAGAAATTTTTCTTTAAGCGGGAGTTTTGCTTTGACCCTCTGAGAACTGCAGTCTGGTGAAATATCTGAAGTTTTTGTTTTTTATTGAGCAATAAACTACAGTGAGGTTTGAGTCTGTGGTGTCTCAGAGAAATTGTTAAGCCTGGAAATCACATGGCTGAGTGACTGGCATGGCAGAAATATTTGGCACTTCAAACAACTCGCAAGACAAATGAGCAAGAAAGAAGAAATTCTTACACAAGTGTAACCCAATTAATGTCAACAAAAACTTGTAAAATTTATGGTTCAATTTGTCTTGGGGAAAGTGCAGAACTGACCCTTTCCTGTACCTTCTGGGCAAGTTCATTAGCAAATTCACTGGTGTCTTGTTAACTCTATGGTCCAGTTATACTGTTAGGGGCAGGTTCCAATCCTGCATCCCTACAAGTCAAGGTTAGAGGTGGAGTGTCATAAAGCTGCTAAAAACACACAACATCTCGGATCAAGTGCGCTACTCCAGAGGTACATGTAAAACATCGTGAACTAACTAAAACCGAAAGCTGGTCCAGAGAACTAAAGGGGGCAAAGACCCTTGAACAAAGCCTACTGAAGTCCACAGAAAATAAGACTCTGTAGGCCTTAGATCACCGTCTCATTTAGGTACTTTATTTTGCAGTTGGGCAAGGTGGACCAGTGCTCTTCAACATCTTTATTGACGACTTAGACTGTGGGATTGAGTGCACCCTCAGCAAGTTTGCTGATGACACCAAGCTGAGTGGTGCAGTTGATACCCCTGAAGGAAGGGATGCCATCCAGAGGGACCTGGACAGGCTGCAAAAGTGGGCCCACGAGAACCTCACGAGGTTCAACAAGGCCAAGTGCAAGGTGTTGCACTTGGGTCGGGGCAATCCCAGGTGTGTGTACAGACTGGGAGAAGAACTCCTTGAGAGCAGCCCTGTGGAGAACGACTTGGGCATTCTGATAGATGAAGAGCTGGCCATGAGCCAGCAGTGCGCTCTTGCAGCCAGGAAGGCCACTGGCATCCTGGGCTGCATGAAGAGAGGGGTGGCCAGCAGGGAGAGGGAGGTGATCGTCCCCCTCTACTCTGCCCTTGTAAGGCCTCACCTGGAGTGCTGTGTCCAGGCCTGGGGCCCCCAGTACAGAGGGGATGTGGAGCTGTTGGAGCGGGTCCAGAGGAGGGCCACCAAAATGATCAGAGGGCTGGAGCACCTCTCCTGTGAGGAAAGGTTGAGGGAGTTGGGATTGTTCAGCTTGGAAAAGAGAAGGCTCCAGGGAGACCTCATTGCGGCCTTCCAATACTTGAAAGGAGCTTACAGGCAGGAGGGGGACCGACTTTTTACATGGGTGGATAATGGTAGGACAAGGGGGAATGGAGAGCAACTGGAAGAGGGGAGGTTTAGGTTGGACATCAGGAAGAAATTCTTGACTGAGAGAGTGGTGAGGCACTGGCACAGGCTGCCCAGAGAAGCTGTGGCTGCCCCATCCCTGGCTGTGTTCAAGGCCAGGCTGGATGGGTTCCTGGGCAGTTTGATCTAGTGAGCTAGTGGTTGGCAGCCCTGTCAGGGGCTTTGGAAACGGCAGGGGTTTTGGAACTGGATGATCTCTGAGGTCCCTTCCAACCCAAGCCATTCTATGATTCTATGATTCATTCTATGACAACACAATAAAACCCTGAAAGAACACCCAAAAAGCCCTGTGCCCTTTTGCTGTCACACAAACATTTTCCTCTCAAAGTGTCTGCCTGCCCTCCTCCCCATCGAGCCCAGCAGACAAGCACCTGTGCACATCCCCTCTGATAGAAAGAGGTCTCTATAAAAGACTGCAATTATATTTCAAGCTGGAGAAAAAGCCAGACTTCATCATCATGACGTCAAAACGAAAACAGCCAGTCACACTGAAAACAACAGGAAGGAATTAATGAAGCTGGTTTGGACCATTTTGCAGATCATTCTCCTTTTGAACAAGACAGTTTGCTATTGCATGCAGGCAGATCTTGGCACCTTGGTGTATGGCCATTTCTTGAGTTGCTTTATGTAGTTATTTTAATCAGCTGATAGCATAATTTCTCTTTTAGTCTTTTACATAATTTTTTTGCTAGTTATTTTGCAATATAGTTTTGGTTACATTTGGACAATCTTATCTTAGATGCAAAATTGGATAAATGAACAAAAAAAGCTGCTGAGATCACAAGAGGCATGTATAAAAACTTTCTCAAGAATGTTTTTCTAAAAGAGTTGTGAATATTTCATAACAAAAAAAAAATGTTTTGTGAAAAAGAATTTAAATGCAGTTTAATTTCCTTCTTCATTCAAAGGTTGCTAAGGATAAAATTCATGAAATCCTTCAAACAAAATGAATGTAAGTAAATAACCCAGCATTTCCACATCACCCTCACTGTTTTCATCTTCTGAAAGACTGTTGAAATTACTGTGCATTATTATTATTATTATTATTATTATAAAACCCTGGTGGTACTTTGGCTTTTTTCACTTTTAGAGAGATAATAATATTCTCTAACTATAATTGTAGGCACAGTTTGGTCACTTTGTAGTACATTTGGTCACTTTTCAAGACTTTCTTCTCCTTAAATTTTTGGAAAAGTTCCTTGTTAAATTTTGTGGACTCTTTTTATTTTAATTATCCCTGCTAGGTTGATTAGATTGATTCATTTCTTTCCAGTCTGGGAAGGTTCTTTTTTGTTTGTTTGTTTTGTTTTGTTTTGTTTTATTTTGTTTTAAGTGCAACCATAGCCCAGTTGCAGGCAGGTGCTCTGGGAGGAGCTCACTTTCTCTCTGCACATGCTGCCTCCCCTGCAGGTGGAATCAGCATAGGAACCAACTATGAGGTAGGTTTGAGGACATGTGTTCTTTCCCTTAGAAATTGTTCGTGAAGCAGCAGTTTGTTTCACTAGCAGACCAGAGCCAAAGAAATGTGTATTTCCTGCCAGATTTAGCAATCCCTTCCTCTTAATTACGTTACTTCAAGGTCAAGGATGGATAGAAGTCACAAGGACATGACAGTTTTAAGATCCAATTTATTATTCTTGCTACTTTATTAGAGCTAGAGTAATGTATATAATTAGTAAGGGAGATATTTCTGAGTATCTGACTGCCAGAGTACTCCCTTACAGACCTGGCAAGTTGCAAGATGTCAGGCTTTGAAAATCCATTATATGCGAGTTTTTGAGTTATTTTTAGAAGTTTCTTAAAATTAATGCAAGATTTATGTTTCCTGTTTTCCCTTCAGACCTGTAGTGTTGGCTCAAACTCCTGCCCTGAGTCAGAAAGCAGATGCATGATGTCAGTCACGTGAACAGCCTGAGGAAGTCACTGGTGCCACTGGGAGGGCTTCTGAATTACAACCTGAATCATCTGACTTGACAAACAGATGAGCCTGAAGATGCACTTTTGAAAACTTGTGCCGTTCTGCAAGACACAGGTTCTGTATATCCAGCAGTGCTTTGTTAGAAAGACCAGTCTGACAACTCTTTGGGGATAACCTGTACTGCATCCTTTTATCCTTACTACCATGAACAATGATCCCATTTCATGTTCTAAAGAACATGGTGGCTCATGCTCTAAAACCTTGATGACTACCATGACGGATTCACAGTGTATCTGATCCAGGTTCTATGAAACACCAGCAGAGGGTCGCTGGCAGACCTACACAAGAACTGAGTTAGGTTTCTAGTTAGAAAAGGAGACCCTGCCTTATAAGCACCAGCAAGTTTCTGCATAGCAGATGGTTTGCATCCTGATAACATCAGAGGTTCATGGTAAATCCTGCACTTCATTTTATGTAAGTAACTTCATGTGACAGAAAAAGAAGAGCTCATTTAACTTCTTTTTTTGACTCTGAATCAGAGTCAAGCCATTGTAGGAAAAGAACAGTAACATACTGTGGACTAAACAACCAGAGTTTTGGAGTTGTTAAAACCAAACTGCAGTTCCCCTGAATACACTTCAGACAGAAGTCATAAAATACTGCATGATGTTATTTGTTTATTGTAAAATGCCAGGAAAAATAGGTTCACCTTTGGGCATTTTTAAAGGTAAGGAACCATAAGGTGTGAAAGCATGCTGTCAGAAGTCTCATTAAGACATTATTTGCTAGTTCAAAATGAATTTACATTGATCTTTTGAAACTATTGCTAACCACAAATGCATTAAAACTAAACAGTCTTCATTTACTGAGAAATAAATGTGTCAGCATAACCTTGACTTTTGTCCAATGCTATTCTGGCTTTTAATTCACAGGGGCTCAGTGTTACGCAGTTTATTTCTTGTTTGTGCTAAAACATGCTAATTTAATTGCTAATATACTTCCTTCCTGCAATCTTTTCAAAGTTATTGTCTTGAGAAAATATGTATTTTTTAAAGAAACTGCTGCGAAATTTTAGCACTGCTGGGGCGTATTCACTGGAGTGGTCTCCCGCTACACATCAGGTATTTTTTAGAACAGTTTTAATAGAAGGTATAGGTAAAACATGGAAAGAAGTCTGACCCGGTCCCTCTAGATTGTAAGAAGTTTTGGAGTTTTGTAAAATACATATGGACTGTTTAGCTCTTACATCAATAATTTAATGTTTACGTTAAGGAAATAACAACTTTGTAATAGTTCTAGGCCACCACCTGAAAATAAAGAATTGTTATTTGTATGATAGCTCTAATACACAACTAAAATACCACTATCCATTCCCGATTCAAAGCCAAACAGAGCCTACAGCTTCACACCACAGTGGTCTGTGGACTGTTTCTGTTGCAACAAGAAATCCGTGCTGAAAGGCAAAGAGGAATTCTACATTTGGTTCCTGCCAGTACCCAGTATGGATTTCTCATTGACCTCAGTTCTCAGGGATAATGAACAAGAACAAGAGCAAATTCAAATAGCAGTTTTTCCTTTTCTAGCCAGTGTTGGCAAGCAGTTGGAGGAAGCACCAAGTTCTCTATTTCTAATTAAGAACTCCAGCAGTCTCATCTTTCTACTTCACTTTCCAAAGGTAAAAGTCGTCCATCTGCAGCCGCTGCTATATACTTCTTTTTACTGTCGAGTCTGTTTCATTCTCTTCATTATCGCTTTTCTTCTATACCCTGTAAGCTAGATCACCCCTGTTGTAAAGTGCAGAGAAAATTTATGACACTGGGCATGTGCCTGGCTGGAAAAGCTGCTCTGTGTGGCCGGCCTGGAGCTGGAGCTGCTTCTTGGCAAGTCAGAGCAAAGCAACCCAATCCCATGGCACTGAAGTAAGACCTGGCTGGAGTGAAGTGGGCTGTTCAGAGCTACACCTGCCAACTGGGTGCTCTCAAATA
This sequence comes from Alectura lathami, assembly GCA_013399715.1. NCBI lineage: Eukaryota > Metazoa > Chordata > Aves > Galliformes > Megapodiidae > Alectura > Alectura lathami. The sequence continues at coordinate 366,953 of VXAV01008964.1, read as the reverse complement.
CACAAACAGCCCTGCCTTCTTTGGAAAGCCACTCCTTCAACCTCTACCCTATATGCAGGTTTAGAATGGCCTTCATACAGGGAAGGGTAAGGACACTGGTCTAGCACAAGAGAGGATGGAGATTGTGTATCTGAAGATCCAAGATTTGCACAGCAACTGCTCTGAGTCGAGGAACCTGAGACTCTTGAAATTACCTCTTCACTTTAAATTGTAAGTGACAAATGCTGAGCACTCAAATATTTTCTGTTCATATTTTCTAAACCTCACAAGTAAGCATGGTGTGATTACTAGGCAAATGAAGTAATACAGTGTATGATAGACTTTCTGCATTAGCACTGCTCTGCTGCAAGAATGGTAAGCATATATTAAGACATGTAGTGGAGCGCGCAAGATAACTGAGTAACTTTTCTATTCAGTCTCAACTAAAATGGAAGAACCAGGCTGAAGCATGGCACACAGAAAGGTCCGGAACGGTGTTCAAAGAACAGTAACATGAGTGATCTCGTGCTGAAAATGATCACCTCATGATCATGCGGGGAGGAAATAAAAAAGAGCAGAGAACTGTTTACCCTAGAGGATCTGACTGTTGGAACACATAAAAATTGCCTTTAGATGAATAAAAAAAGCTGCTGGAAAAAATGTCATTTTTTTTTTCCACAACACAAAAATAAGCACAGAAGGAAAGATTCCTCTCAGGTACTAGTAGACAAAAGCAGTAAGTCAGGTTGTCTGGATAAGCTGGGAAATATTGTCACTAGAGGTCTTCTGGGTCAGGTTGAGATAATCTGTCAGGAAATGGCACAGCTGTTCCTCCTTGAGCCTGGAAGGTGGGTTAGATGGCTTCCTATGGTCCTTCCAATGGCATGTACCTATCCCTCCATTTTCCTCATTTTGTGAAATGTAAGGTTTTTCATTATGTTCTTCCTACTCTTAACCAGAACCCTCCATCAAGCAGGCTGTTTTCTGTCAATCTTTTTGACTTAGTACTTGTCATAAAATTACTACATATATTATATAGTATACTTTTACTGTTACTCTACTTTTTTTATTTTTTCTTTTTTTTTTTCCTGATTAGGTAATGAGCCCAGACCCTGTAGCTAGCTGGAGAGGTAAGCCTGAGAGAAGAGAGCCATCCAGGAGTTTTCATTTGCTGCGGTTCCTGCCCAGAGAGGACAAGGCCTCATTGTACCTCCTGGTGGGTCCAGACCTGGCGGCAGAAAAGGTGGCCCTGCAGAGGCAGAGGAGCAGGAGGCAGGCTGACACAGACAGTTTTCTGGGCTGAGCTCTCTGTTAGCAGAAACCAGAAATCCACTGGGTGAGAGCAGATAGGCTATTTAAATGTCTTAAACTTCTACAAGTCCTCAATTGTTTTTGTATTTAACTCAGCTTATAAGGTGTTTTCTAGATCTTCACTGATGGTAGACATTCTTAAGGTATCAAAACATTGTTTTATCAAGATACAGCTATTTTCACAATTAATGCATGTAACCAGAACTTCAGTCACAGTGCCTCAGACTGTATTCAAGCTTAAATTATTTGTTCTTTCTTTTAGATACTGATGCTATGACTCTGTTTCCAAAACCAGAAAAGGTTTATATGCTTATTGTTAATGTCAATGTTAGTGTTTATACTCAAGCCTTCCCAAGTCCATCAGAAGCTTGTGGATGCAGGTGTGAATAGAAACTTCATATTGCTCAGGGTCATGAAACACGTAAGGATAACTCCAATTTGAAATTACATTTTGCCCAATTAAGAGATCATCATGGGTTATAGGCCCCAGGATTCTTGCATGCTTGGAAGTAAAAAACAAGTGTAAAAGTTGCCAAGGGAATCATGCAAATTCTTAAAACTTGAGAATTAATATAGTAATCTTATTCATGCCAATGAAGACCCTTCATTTGTACTAGACAAAGGCATAAAGCCTGTTCTGCCAGCGCTGGTGCCTTACCAAGATTAAGCAAGAGGAGACTTCTTGTGAGAGGTAATAGCTGATATCAGTCTTTTACAATTCCCTTCTCTGGTCAGGGTAGCTTTGTGTTACTGGACACATCCAGATTGTTATGTGTCCTTCAAACAGATCCATGTCTGGAAAGCCACTCCAGCAATGAAGGGCTGTTCTGTGCAGTCTCCAGACACCTAGGACCCCAAGCACTTGCATTATGTAAGGAGTTGGCTTGTAGAGTCTAGGTCTTCTTTTGAATAATTCCTCTTATCTATATACTGTAGATCCTATTAATGTCCACAGCGTGGGGAAGAGACCATCAAGAAGCAGAGCTCAGCATATTCTTCAAAAGTAATCAGAGGAGTAGAATAAACTATTTATATTCTATATTACAGATCTATGACATGGGTCCACCTTTGAACAAGAGGTGACACTTTAAGGTTAGTTGATCTGTTTGTGTACTACATGGCAATAAAATAGTAATATTCACTCTTATCTAGTTCTCATGTCAGTTAACCATGCCTCTCCCTCCCCCTCCCTCCTCTTCTTTTCATTTTCCATCTCAGCTGTAGTTGGCAGCATTGTTTATATAACTCTAAGTCGACAAAAAATGTTTGCAGCTGTCAGAAAAGTGCTAAAAATCTTCTCTCATTAGCATATGATCATTCAATTAAGAGAATAAATAGTGACCCAGAGGTTGATTGGAACTGGCTCTGCTTCCCACATTTCCACATGTTAAGATGGAAGTAATAGAGGAAATGCTGTGTGGAGAATGCTCACATGTTCCCTGCTAATGGTGGAAATGCTGAAGTATCATCTGCTCAGAGCTAATATAAACCAAAGTGGTTTATTACCACTGTTTTGTGATTTATGATTCACATTATGACTTTATTTTGAAATGGTTTCATTAAAAATTAATGTGTGGTGAAGGAAGAATGCACAAGTTACAGCGATCAGGGTCTACTGGGGGCAAGGCCACTCAGTGATTTATTTCCTATAATCCACTGAAACAGGCATTTCTGTACTGTATCTGTTTGGATGCTGCAAGATGCAGCATATCATGTTGGTACTTCCCAGGTGAGACAATCATGCTTTTGTATCTCACTGCCAGTGCTGTAGACCTTTAGGGTTTGGGTCTTTTTAAGATCTGAGTAGTTTATAACAAAATCTGAATAATTTATAACCAATGTTCTCAGCATTGATTAGTGTGCTTTTGTAACAGAATGTCTTTTTCATAATGCTTCATTCCTTTAATGTCTCGTGAAAACTCAAGGAACTGTCTATTGCATGGCTTAATGGAAAAATCAGCTTTTGTTTTTGTCAGGTATGTAATGGAGGATACATATCAATATTGTTTTCCGCTGCCAGGTATGCATATCATTAACTCCAGGACATAACGGGATCAACTGGGAAACAAGTTAACAATCCTAAGGAACTGCTTTCCTTGCCAGGCTCCTGGAAGATGCTTCCTGAGCACTGCCTTGCCAGCATCACTCACTGGGACAATGTTCCCCCATCCACCAGCAGAAACATCCCCCATGCCTGTTCTGACTTCCCTGGGGAAATCATGCTTGGCTACTTCCATGGCACTCTTCCCGTCATCAGCATCATTAAGTGACTCACCATCACTTCATAAATTAATAGGCCCACATGGGAAAATGGAGGGAAAGAGAAGTTGTTGAGAGCAATAAAGAGCATCAATGGCTGGGAGAAGAGAATTGAACCCAGGAGGCCTGGCGTCCGCAAATATCATCCCTTTTCAGGGGCTGCAGCATGATCCAGTTTTGACAGGTTATACTTTCTGAAGAGTTTTGATCTACTCATAGCCAAATATATATACACATGTAGTTTTAAAAGCAAGTGTTTTAATAATATGCATGTGACAGGAACACAAGCATTCCTTCTCATTTCTGAACTTTATTTATGTAGATTGACACAAGAATACGTTTGTGAAGGGAGAATATTTTTCTGTTTGTGACATAGATGGTATCCACTCCAAATGTCTTTATAAAGAGTTCTTTGTACTAATAATACTTCATTCTAAGAAAGGACAGAATCTAGTTTTAAAGTAGAGGAAGTCATTATCAGCCCTGGATTTGAACGTAAAACCTTTCACGTAATTAGGCGTTAGACTTCTTTCTTGTAATTTCTGTTTGGTTTTGAGTTCATTAAGTGCTGCCAAGGTCATATGCAATATCCAGGACTTCAGCCAGAGTCAGAATCCAGACACTCCTTTATTTCGGGAGTGTGTTCACCTGATTTAAACACATTCAGGAGTATACAGCAGAAGGAGTTTCACTGAACCAAGGCCATTATGCTCCTAGTAAGAATACACCCTTTGGGATTTAATGTATATTCTTTATGTAGACAGACTTCAGCCCTGTAGGTAATTCATCCTAACTGACCTGGTTGACCTTATTCAACTGAAAAGCCCAATAAACACAGTGTTAAGAACAATTAGATTGTTTTCTTTGAATGAAACTATGTTCTGTGAATGAAGGGATGTATTTCTAGAGGCTGTTTCTGAGATTATTGTGCAAATACAGAAAATTTCCTTTCAAAATCAACATCTTACAAATAAATTCTCCCTTTTATTGCTACCCAAGTAGTCAGATCTGGTTATCACACATGGGCAAATACTTTCCACATGCAACTAGAAGAGGTGAGGTACAGAGAGAAGAAAGAAAACTTTTCCTCTGCTACATTTCCAAACCAAGATTTTGACAAATGAAACCATGAGAAACCTTCTTGTGAGTGGCTTGCAACTGAAACTTCCCCCTGACAGGTTCAAGGAGTACTGAGGAAAAATGGCACTTCAGTGAAATTGTTCATCAGATTTCATCTTTTGGGAAACAAAATATTTTATATTTTATCTCTGCACGTGTTGAGCTTGATGGGGCACCAGTCTGCTGTAAAGTCATTACCATTATTAATAATGCTGCAAAGCTGCGGAGGAAACCTCTGCTTTCCCAGTCAGGTTGCTGAGTGCAGGACTCAAGACCTAGGGTTTCACCCAATCTGTGCCCATCTAGGAGAGCTCCAAGGGATGAGCAGGATGCACATCAGCCAGCCCTTCTGAGCAAGCTTACCCTGTCTACTCCTCCTGCATCCAGACACCTCTGAGAAGATGGAGTGACCATCAACTCCCTCTGAGTCCTCCACTTCCCACACCAACCCAGAGGCAGAAAGGCTCTTTAATACTCTTCTTTCAACTCATGAGATGAGCTAGGAGTCACAGTGGGGGCGGGAGGCAGATCATTGTGTACCACCAGCCAGCATCTTCCTGCCAAGCAGGCAGTGGCGGGCGGTTGGCACCACGTTTCCAGGTCTAATTCCAGAGTACTTTAGTGCTCATAGGAAATTCTTTGTAACATTCCCTTTGCTCTAATATTCAATTAGCTTTCAAACAAGCGAAGAGCCTGGATGAGCTGAGATGGCCATTTTACCAAGTACAGTACCATCACAAAGAGTTCACAGACAGCTGTTTCAAAGTAATTGAAGTCATAATGCGCAGAAAAATGACTTTTCTAATGGTTGCCTTGAAGATTTATTTTTTTTTAATGTAATTAAAAAGTAGATTTAGAAATATGCTCGGCAACCCAAAAGATTAAATATTAATATGGTGCATAATTAATAAATGATACATCTCTTGATTACTAATGGGTTATTGACTCTAAAAGCCTAACATTATGGAATATTAGGGCAAACAAAGGCTTTGGGGGACTATCTCTAAGTTTCCAGGATGAAGCTGCATCTTTGTCCCTGTGAAAAGTTCTACACCTCCTTCGATGTTCTCTAAACTGCTGAAAAATAGCTTTAGAAGGTTAGACTAAAAGACATGTTGATTATAACTACTTTAGAAAGTTGTATCCTTACCATTTATCTTACAATGCAGTCCCGCCCTGCAGGTTATTCTATTACTGAAAATTCTGCATAAAATTGTATTTTGTCTTAGAATAGAAATTAATCGCATTACCATTTCTGTTATTTCTTATTTCTTTAAAAACTACAACAGTGCTTCGGTGGAATCAGGTATCTATGCTAAATGTACCTTTGTTATAAAGAGAAATTGAGAAGGCTGTGGAATGTCACCGAAATTCTTGATACTTGTCAAAAGTTCAAGACAAATATTTAGCAGTTTTGAAAAATTATATTTGCTTGTGCAAGAAATAATAGTAAAATTAAAGGAGCATTAACAGTTACATAGTGTAAATTCACAGAGAATGAAGAGAAAACATAATTATGAATTTTGTGGTGTCAGTATGTTCATTTGCCTTGTCTGTTTCAAACAGCAAACTTGCAGCAAAACAGTCGCTGAAACATTGCTGCCAGCTGGCCTTCCTTGTACCCTGAAAGTTAAGGAGGCACAGACTGGACAGGGAGATTCACTTTATCAAGGAAGGGGTCAAGAATTAATGGGAATCAACGTTAGTGTTTTAACCCAGCAATCATATCCTATTTGAACTCAGGAAAAGGGTCCAATTGAAGCTGATGATGTCTTCCAGCTCAGCAGCATGTTTCATTTGGAAGAATGAAACAGCTGTGTTTCATAACCATTAAAATATCAGCGCTCATATCCAAAAATGCCAAGGCAGTGATTTGTCTTTTCTCTGAGGATGGCTATCTGCAAGGCAGGATGCTGGGACAAGAGAAGAACTTTGAAGCCCATGCACAGCCATAGGTTTCCTGCCTGCCCTTAGGCAAGAAGACCAAGCCTAAGGTGGCTTTGCTGGAGCTCACCAGCTCCATGGCTGGCCTGTGGGACTGTCTGGCACTGAGCCATCCCTGCATTCGTTTCCTGCCTGGCACTGTTTGCCCAAGTGCTGCGGGCCCAGCCACTGCCTAGCTCATCCTTTCCATCTTGTGCTTGTGCAATTGACTGCTCATATCTTATTGTATTTGCCTCTGTACCAATCAAATGAAAATCCTTTTTTTTTTTCTTCAGATTCTTTGTCTTATTTGTCAAGATCATATTCACTTTTAATCCTGACTTTCAAGTGTGCTTGTAGCCTCTCCCATCTTATCAGCTGCAAATTTAATCCATGTTAAGGATGATTACTTATTCATGCCTATGTAGGGCCCATTAGCCTTAATTAGGTGAAGAACCCTTTATTCTTCTTTTTCATTGTTTTTATTTTTTTTTTACTTCTACACCTTACCTGTCTCAGACTTCAAGACCTTGCCAAGAAAAATGTAAAAATGTCTTCTGGTAATCCATAGGATTTTTAGATGGATTTGCAAACAATGTTATGTGTGTATACATACAATACTGCATGCATAAATCAAACAAAATATTTTAATTTAATGAAAGGCCTAAACACAAGAAAGAGGGGAAAAAAGCTTAAAAAGAAATTCTCCTTTACAATGAACAACAGTGATTCACAGTATTCCTAGCTGAGGAGGCCTTTAGGAAAAACTCCTGACCATATTGATAAGCTATTAATACTCACTTTAACCCACAACTAAAACATTAATTGTCCTTTAAATGTCAGATATATACAGCACTATTATCACTTCAAGAAGCAACATCCAGAAAACCTGCCCTTTCAGTCCACCCTTGCCAATGATAGGCTCCAGTCTTTCATTCAAATCTCTGGGATTCTGCTTGTGTTCTGCGCTGCTCACAGACAGAAAAACTGCCCCTTGGAAGCTGGAATAGGTGACATCAATAAATTAGTTTTCAGAGTAGCTGTTTCATGCTCAGATTTTATCTGCTTACCCACTAAAGAATCACTGCTGAAATGACATGCTGCCTACCTGGCAGACACAACCATTTTTGCCAACATATCCCCCATAATTTTTTTCTTTTTTTTCATTTTCTTTTTTTTTTTAGTCTGATTTATTTACTTAGCCTTGGTATAAAATGGTGTTATCCTTGAACAGAATGACAGACAAGCAATTCCAATGTCTACCCCAACAACATTTTGTCTATTACATTACAGAGGATATGCCGTAGCATTAAAACATTACCAGCTGTATTTTTTTCTGAATAACAGTTCTGAGGGAGCTGAGCTTGGAACGGCTTCTGCTTCTCTACAATGAGCAGAAAACTCAGAGCAGTGAATTGGCTCTAACACCCAATCTGGCAGACAAGGAGCACTTCCCTTCTCAAGGGAAGGGTCTGGCCATTCGCTTTTTTCATAGTTCCCTCAGGTGGCACAGCTCTGTCTGCTCCAGTGAGACCACTTTCCTTTGCCCCTTCAGCAAGGCAGCAGCGCCACAGGAGCACATCGGTCAAACAGCAAACAGTGTGAGCGGAAAAGGGCAGGTTATGTGGAAAAATGCTACAAATGTAATAATAAGGAAATAATCCCTTGGAATTCTTAGGGAATATATCAACAAAACAAAACAAGCATGTGCTGGAAATTAAATCTCCCAACTGTATTGATTGCTAATGGCCTTTTTTAAATTTCAACCTTATTTACTATGTAGAGATAAGAGCTGACTCTGAGCACTTTGTCTGATTCAGAACCTCGCATAAGAAATCTAAAGATCACTCAAATTAAGAGAAGATGGCTAACTACTCCCCTGGGTTATACAGAAGAATATTTTATTTGCCCCCATTAGAACAAAAGAATAGCACAGAACAGATTCAGTCCAATCAGAGATACCATTCAACAAAAAGTGGCAGCTGCTTTTGTTTTTCTTAAGAAGCATGGAAAAATACGTCTGTTTCCATTAGCACTACACTATCCTCTGTTGGTTTTTCTGATGTTTTATTGTTGCAATTCTGTAAAATCTAGAGCTATGCAGCAAAAAAATCTCTTTAAAAATAAAATAACTTCTTCCATGTTACCTGTTTTAAAAGATAGCTATGTATTCATTCGTATTGGAACAAAGCAAGGCAGAAAAAGTGTGTCCTGAACTCTAAAACATTAAACTAATATTCTGAGCAAAAGAATACAAAATACCTACATTCTTTCTTAACAGGTTGCATTATTTCTGTAAGATCAAGAGCACTAAAATCACAGCAGAATATAGAACCTTCAAGCAACTGATTGAAGCACTGTATTAACTATATTTTAGTTTTGTATTCCCCTTGTGACTTGGCATCACAAATATAGCTGTCATAGACAGCAATAGAGCAAGAAGTGGCTGTTCTTTCGTTATTTTGAACTTTCCCAGCAGGATTCACCACTCTGGCTTTTTTGAGCAACTTGTGGTTTGGAGCGTGCAGGCAGTATGCATTATGTACTAGCTTGCATATTTCTACCTTAAATAGGTGGTGTAACTCTAAGAGACTGAATAGACCTGTTTGCAAAATATGAGTCACTCCAAACCTCAGCATGAAACCTCAAACCAAACTCTATACTTTAAGATTAGAATTGGTTCAGAAAAGTACTTCTGGCTTCCATCTCTGTAGAGAATAGGGTTTGTGGAAGGAGGCCAGCACCTTGCTACAGGATTAAAAAAAGGCATTTTTTCCTTCCTGCATTATGACAGAAGATCACTCAAAAGCAGACTGAAAAAGAAGCACCAAAACCCTCCTCCAGAAGACATCAGTTGTCAGCATGAAGGGCTGGAGGAAAGGCCTCAATGTAGAAGACAAATACATCCAAGATGTCCCATCTAAGGAGAGCCACCAAGCCCTCTATCCTGAGCCACCTGCATTTCCTAGAGCTGGAGAGGCAGCAGGACATGGGCAGGCCAAGACCGTGGCTCATGATCTCTCCTTTCCAAGGCACACCTACCAGTTTTGGGTTACCCACCTCAGCATCCTGCAGGCCAAGCAACCTCCACAGGTCTGGCAATGGCCCAGACCCAGACAACAAGCCTGGCACAGGGCAAAGGTACAAGCCAGGCTGGCTGCAGCCAGTTCCAAAGCCATGGAAGTTAATGAGAGCCTTGTCATTGCCTTAAATGGGCTGGGGAGATCTGGCTTGCTCAGTGTTAAACATGCGCTAAAATCCAGTGGTTTCCAAGCCTCACTGTTGTTCTTATGAAGTAAGGAAAGACTGGTTGATTCTCATGCCTGGAAATAGCTGTGAATATGTTCTGGAGCATACTGAGACCTTTTTATATTGTTGGTCCCTCTGCTCAGGCTCTGTATTTGGGTCATGAAATCTTTGGGATCAGAATCTAAGCTTGTTCTTCAGTATCTTGGTTGTGGCAGAGGAAGTGACAGTGTCTGGTCTTTCCAGTGCACTGGAAAAATTCTCCCTAGATGATCCAGTGAAGACTAAATGCTTTTTCTAAAAAGAAACTCGTAAGTATTTTCCATCATGTTGAGAGTTTCAAAACAAGAATATAAAGCAGCAGAGTTGTGAAATAAAAGCAACAAAAATTTCCAGGATTCTTAAAGGGTTTTTTTGTTTAATTTTTTTTAGTACTTTTAATCAGATACGTTGCAGAATTGAATGCCTGTTACCCAACTGTATCAGTTTAGTACCTATTCCTAGAGACATACTTATTTACAAAGGGAAGAAGGGAAAATAAAGGGGGAAAGAGGTCATTTTTATGATATTTCCAAAAATTCTAGAAATATTGACTGATCGTCTGAAGGAAAATGTAGCTCTTTCTGACATTACTTAAAACATGTATTCAAGCGGAGCCCATACCAATGGCTATAAATATATGTTTGTACTCAAGAAAGCAAAACTAGTTTTTGAAGAGAGCTCATCAGAAAAAGAAAAAACAAAAACAAAAAAAAATTATGCCCTACCACCAATGCAATGCTTTCCTCCTTGCCTTTAGCTAGTAGAGCACATCTCAGGAAGACAGCAGATGTCTTCTGCCATATAGGTCCATAGAAAAGGAATTGTTCCTTTCAGAGTGGTTGGCAGGATTGCATTATCATTTCGCAAGTGCCTCCCAATTTTGTAGATCCTGAAACAGCTCTTAGACATTTCAGTCTAACAGACTCAAGTGTTGAGAAATTCCTCAGCAGGCACAAAGTAGAATTCAGTCCAAATTTGCACAGGCTGTTCGGTCGGGTCTATCTGTGTGACCACAACAAACCTGTTCCAGTGCGCTCAATAGATGCACTTTACTCATTTGCACCATTTGAAGGAATTAAAAAAAAAAAAAAATTCAATCAGGGAGATAAAATCCTGCAAAACTTTACTTTGAAGCAGAAATGGCATTGCAGCCTGCATCAGTATTATGGCAGAGAAACTGAGGAAGCCTTGTATGGCTGAGCCACAGACACCCCAAGACACAAAGGAACGAACCGAAGCAGACACAGCTGGCAGTCAGCAGCTCTCTGTTGCCTCTCTGGGCAAGCAGAGGGATGGGAAAGTTCCTTCTGTAAAACAGTGAGCAGCCACCCTGCATGAAAGAAGACAAGGCTCAGCTTTCAGATCAGACAGCAAACATTTCACAGGGAATATCCAGAACTTGCAATCTCTGTTGTTTAAGGAGGCAGACGCTATATGAATATGCAGCCATCCATACAAGCAAATGTGCTGACGTATTTACTAAATGAATATGGATTGTGCATGTGATAGAACAGATGCAGCTCTCCTTAAAACCTGCACTATGTCCCCATACACAAACACAGCTCTAAGTGTTAGAATATTTTCTTTTAGATCAAATGAAATGTCCATATGACTTCTCTTTTTTCAACTGTGAGGAAAACTTCCCATCATCTTACTACTTTTCTCCCCAGACCGATCAGCAAGCTAAAAATAAGCTGTTGTTGGTATAGTTCTACCAGGCTTTTCATTCTGCTAATGCTCAGCCCTGTCCTACTCATCTTCTTTCCCTAAGTTGCAGGACAGTGTGCCAGAGCCCAGCCCTTCTGATATCCTAGGGAAATGAAGAAAAATGTTTTCCAGCTTGCATATTTTCATTTTACTACAGCCCCTCATTAGGTGATCACACAGTACCTTCCCTTGCCCATCTCATTTCTTCAGTTTTAGTTCCTGAGTTCTCCTTTTTAACAGCAGCACTCTTGCACGTTTTTCACTGTATATCCAGCATTTGTATCCTCCTCACCACACCCAGGCTGCACCAAGTGGCCATGGGTACCACCAGATCATTATGCTTAGGATGCTGTATAGGAGTCTCCTTACCATTCCAGCCCACTTCATTTGTTGCTGAGCATCATGGACCTAATACGAAGCTATCTTAGCGGCTTAGTGGGTACACCTTTCTTAGTGCCCTCAAGGAACATGGCTCGTTATATAGGCTTAGCTCCATCCTTTACCTTTATGAGATTCATCGTGCTCAGTGCCTTTTTAGGAGGTATCATCATTTGCTACCGAAGAGTGGAGAAGCAATTACTAGGCTCTTTGCTCTCCTTATTAATCACAGAATGACACCAAAAGGCCAAGAGAAGAAATGCAGGCAGGGAATGTGTGCTAAACTTCTGCTTAGCGGAGAAGCACTTTTGTGCAGTTCTGCTACCTCCGGATGCATCACCCCAGACCTCTCTGTGGACCACAGTCTGCAGGTGACCAAAGTAGAAAATGAGCAAGTCCTTGTGCAGGGGTGGGAAAGAAGTCTGCCTTAACCACTCCTGAAAGTTTGAGTCAAAGCACACTAAGTTTCAGAGAATGTCTAGCTAACATTTTCAGATGTAAAAACCTCTAATAACAGAATCAAAGGCAAAAGTCAAGATAGAGTGAGCTGGGCAAAGAGAAAACTGGAGGTGACAGCAGCCAGAAGGAGGGAATATTGAAAATATTGTTGAAGGCATAAACTTCCCCTAAGAAAACCAGAACTCCTCAAATCCCTTTTCAAATATGTTATTACAAAAAAAAAAAAAAAAAAAAAAGAAAAAAAAAAAACAACAATAAACCCTCTACATTTTTAAAGGAAAAAAAAAAAAAAAAAAAAAAGTAAAAAATTCACATATTCACATGACTGATAGAAACCAACCATCAAAATAACTTGCAGGCTCCATAAACAAAAGCCAACTCTGTGAAGATGCCAAGCTATTTCAGGCTCCATCGTTTGAAAAAAGTCAAATTCCTCAAAACCCTCTCATCCCAGGAAACTGGTCCTGGCAGCTGCTGCCCTGAAATGGCTTCTCAGTTTGGGTGATCTTCCGGGTCCCACAGGCCTGGAGAAGGGAGCTGTAATGGGCATGTGCCAGTGGCCAGAGTGAGCCAATCTGCTCTGGAGGTGTTGTGCTCCTGTAGCACTGAAGCACAGCATGGCACGAGGATGACTGAAGGAAGTCCAGCTATCCACTGGGTCCCCTCCATCAACTCTTCCTACTCACAGGGAAAGCACCTCAGATCTCCAGCCCCAGGGGACAACTATTTCTAATTGCTCATGGTAAATTTTTCCAACACTGATGAAGCCCTTAAATCAAAGAACAAGTGATGTTTGCCAGCACTGATGCTAGCATATTGCAGCTCAATCTCTAAAAGGCTGAGTCCTGGTCTGAGCCCTCGTTTTAGCAGGTAAGTGGTTTCCTGGGATATTGTCTGACAGGAAAGCAAGCAAGCAAAAAATTATATACTGGTTTAAAATAGGTTATGTTATTAGAGGTTTTAATTAGAAACAAAGAAAGATGAAATTTTGGCCGCGTATGGTCTAGATGGATCATTTGTAAAAGTCAGCTCTGCAGCAGGATTTTTTGAACAAAAAATAAGGGAAGAAGTTGAAAACTGTAGAAAATTTAAAAGCATACAGCTATACTATGCTTTCTTTTCATTCCTGTGGCATAACATAAGTTAAATCCTTTTTGTTTTTAGTGATTTCTGAAGTCAGAAGCTTCTTGGTTGCTCAGCTCACAAAAGTGCCATCTTTGATCACCCTGGGACGCTGATGTGGACTTGAGGCACATTAGCTGGAGTATGTTTATATCAGAGGAGAGTAAACCTGCTGCAGACGCAGGGTCCTGATGTCTTGCCTGGTTTCTCTTGGAACACCACTGTGAAACTGTGCAAAAGAGCAGTGCCATAACTCCTCTGTGTCAGACAGTGCAGTCGCTGCTCTTCATGGCTTAAAGAGCAGTCCCAGAGCAGTTGTGCAAAACAAATTGTATCTAAACCACAGCTAGGAAAGTGCTTACTTTGTCTGTTGTGTTGGTGGTGTTCAAAAGCTACCCAATTAATAAAGGCAGCTCTGTTTAGTGTAGGGAGTAGGTTGATACTATACAGTATTAAAGCAAGTATTAAGGGAGGAGGAGGAAGAAAGTGAGGGGAATTAACACCAGTTAAAACACTGTCAAGATGAGGCGGCTTTAAATACAAAAGGGACTAAAGGTTAAGGTCTTTGCTTGATTCACTGTTATTTGACACCCACAGGAAATTAAACCACAGAAGCTCAGGTCAAAAAATGTTAATAAAAATGAGGAAACTCAGAGGTTTTGAAAAAATATTATATTTTAACATAATTTTCCCTGTTTCGGGGCTTTTCAGGTGAGTGCATCACATTGTGTACCACACTGTATAAGCTGCAATGCTTAGTGTGTCTTGTGGCTTATAATGCTGTCACCAAATTTTCCCAGTTTGCCTATTTTGAAGCCATGGTAGAATATTACTCATGTAGAGTCCTTCCACAGTTTAATCCAAACAGTGCAGACCATAGACATCCACCATCTGTTAGGAACTGTTGCAGCTCTGCAGGGCACAGCTGATAATGTTTGAAGTAGAGATCCTTTGGTTTGGGCAAGGAGCTGTGGAGAGCAGCTTGATGCCTTTTGTTGAAAATAAATGTTAAGTTACTGGAACAAAGGAGAGAATGTTTTTCCATGTAAAGCCATTTTAGCTAACCGCTTTGCATTGGCCAAAAGAGCATGGCATGGTCTAACACACAGCATAAACTTTATGAATTAGATAACCAGTCTGAAATGATACAAAGTAGGCTGCTCATTTTCCAAAAAGCCTATGTTGAAGCCTAGAAAGTATTAATCATTGCTTTTTCACTGAGGATAAGAGGAGCAAGATGGCCACCTTTTACATGCAGTGCTCTTTGCAGTCATATGGAAAGCCCCTGGTCTTGTTCTTATCTGGGTTTGCTCCAAGACAATTTTGGATGTGTAAAAGTGCACGAGCATCATTCTTCATGCAAGCCCTATTGCCCCTTTCCCACCACTTAAAACAAAGTTAAAAGTTTATGTCATCATAAGGGCATGCCCTTAATGGAAATCCTTGACATAAACATTGCAGTGGAAACACTCAAATTGCTGGAAACAGCCAAGAGAGGAAAACAACCAAAAAATCCAGCAAGAATAAAACCTAAGTATACTATATGACAGTGAATCATAACCTTGATTCACTTACAAAGTGTATCCAGCAAAAAGCTACTTGAGACACAGTGTATGTTCCCCATACACAACAATAAATCAAAATCACTTACTTGAGGTGCTTTGTTAAAAACCAGTCCTACTTCTTTCTTGAATTAATGACTTTAAAAATCCTGCTAAAGATTAAATAGCTGACTTTAATTTCATTAAGGTGTTCAAAAAAAAAAAAAAATCGTCTCCCACATCCAGTCTTTTTTCAGCTGTGTACAAATCCCCACTCTGCGCTTAGTTATTGGGTCTAAGGCTGATGAGGCAAAGTCTATAGAAGTACATCTGGAATGCTATTCCCCGAAGTGGTTAAAAGGCTTGGACCATTACTGTTATTGCAGTAATTCCCATGAGAATACACACCACACTGACTTCCCAAGAGTAGTGGCACTGAGCTATGCAGATCAGTGTCAACGATCGCAGTTGAAAAGCTAAATTAATAGGCATCATCTCCCTTATCTGTGTGTGTTGCAAAGACCAACCAGTCAGGCCTCTATTGCTTTGGTTCTGGACCTTTATTGGAACCAAGCTTAATGGGCACCCTCTATTATCTGGGATGCTCCTTCACTAAAAAATGAAAAATTAAAAGCTTCACAGGAGACATAGCCATATGTATACTTTGGATTCAAAGTGCAAGCATCTTGTCCAAGGTCTTGCTCTGAGAAGTATGCCTTTGCAGGACATGGTGAGCAGCTTGGTCCAATGCTGGCCATGCTGTGTTACAGCTGTGCTGGAGATGACAAATTCATCAGCAATGGCTCAGGTAGGTCAGTCATACAGGACTACATATCCCAAATGTTCAGATCCCATGGTACAAACTCAAGATTGGCCAAAAAAATGCATTGACATTGATCACATATCTGAATCATCTGACATGCATTGCTCACAGTTTTCATTTTGAAAGATTCAGCTGTAAATACTTTCTAATAAGACAAACGTCAGAACAAACTATACATCTTTTCACATCCTTTTGGTGCACAGCAAAAATTAGATAGTACATTGAAAATGAAAACAAAAAAGCTTGCCATACTTAAATTCATAATTACTTTACAAAATATTTTCTGAAGATGGAAGATAAACGATTATGCACTCAACTATACTGAAATAATCTAAAGGTCATCAATTTGCTGTCACTGTGCTGATATGGTTTAATTACATTCTAAAAATATATTGAACGGGCTATCAAAGGAAGACTATATTGCTGAGATGTGTTATTATTTTAACAACAAACCAATGTCTGTTGAGTGGGAGAAAGGTATGAAAGTAAGTTCTGAGCACACTTTTAAGTAAGAAAAGCTGATGTGAATCTAAATCTGCTACACTTTGGCGTTATCCGATCTTTCCAATCAGAGAAAGATGCTCAAAAACAAAGAACAAAAGAAATCATACCTGAAAAGCCTTTGTTTCTGCATAGTTCATCTCTGGATCTCTGGCAACATAAGTGTAGGTATAACAATGCTGACAATTAACCACAAGTTCTATTCTAATGAATAAACTTCAACTTTTAAAATATAATTTTGAAGAAAAAAAGGGCAGGGGTGAGAGGATGAAGAACCTGGTGGTCCATTAAAATACATGAGCTTGGAGCCACAGCATTATCATCTACTAGCACAAACCGCTTGCGTTCTGTGAATCTGCATAAATTCATACTAGCAACAATCTTGTATGCCAGGAATCTACATGAAGCAATATCTAGTAAAACATTTTTATATAAGAAACATTAATCAGGGCCCATTATGTTTTTTTATCCAAATTTTTAATAACCCTCTACACTTTTGGAAATATAACAGTTGTTAAAATTACTTTGTAATATTCTCCAGCTCAGTCTTTTGTCTCTATGTACACATCTCAGGAGCTGTCTCTGAAGCGTTTGAATGTCCCTGCTCATACTTCTGTACACTGATTCCACAGTACATGACAACTGTCATCCTCAAATACTGAAGTTACACACCCAAATCCAAGCCAAATTGTAACCAGCAGATTTGCTTTCTAGAGTACTCCACCAGAGTATCTACAGTTGAACTCTTAAGAGGAAGCTCAAATGAGAAACTAATTTTATTTCATCCTATCAGGGGTAAACGTGTTCATCCTCCTGTCAAAGCAGGACGTCATGGAAAGGTTACCCCAACTGAGATGAGGACAGGGAGAAAAGATGTGTTCAGCAAAAAAAAAGAAATGAATGCACGAGATTTGAAAGATCTCAAGGACCTATTTGTCTGAAGTTAGTCTGCCATGCCCGTGGAAAAGGCAATTTTCCTTTTGCTCCTCCCTATGACTAAGGAGGATGGAGAAACAATAGAAAAAGAGAAAATCTGGCAGGCCTGAAACTTTGTTCCTCAACTTGGCTGCAGCACTGAGAGAGACTAGAGTCTGCCTCATAAATTTTACAGGATTAAACAAAGACGCAATAAAAGGGCAGTTTCAGAATAAAGGAATGAGTCAAGGGTCTACAATGCCCTGGGGAATTCTCAAGAGGAGTCCAAACTGTTCCCACCATCCTTCAGAAAATGTCTTATCAAAATCATCTATGGTAGGCTGCAGGCGATCTAAAATCACTGAGTCTGCCAAGTAAAGACTAGTGTCAGCAAGTCACAGGGATGCTGAAGGCATGTATGACCTCCATGTCACAAGTCTGGAAGCAGTGAGANAAGCGCTAACAGCAGCAGATAAAATGACATCAGTGACCTATTGGAACAGAGACTCCATGCCCTGTTTTGGCCTGTGGCTGTGCCAAGAGCACATGTCCTCATCTGTTCTTTGGAGAGCTGCCAGGAGGGAAGTCTCCTAAGTCTTGAATCATGTCTTCCCTTCTTACTACAAGGAAGGGACACATCACAGCACCAGGCTACAGTACTCTGAGGGTGGAAACCGCAACTAAGTTTCAGACCACCAACCTGTCCCACTTCCAAATCAAGCAAAGAGAAGCCATCTGATCTGATGCTTTTTACTTGCACAAAGAGAAGGGAAATGCTGGCTGATGTTGCTGGGACAGTACCAAGAGATATGGTAATGGCCGTAAAATCTGTGGGAAGAGCTTGACCTTCTTGGCAGATTCCACATATTGAAAATGGTAGCAGAGGTATGACAACCTACTGGTGCAGACCAATGATTGGACTCCAATGATTGGAGTTGAAACCTGGAAGAGAAGAAGGATTGACAAGTAAATGAGTAAAATATTCCTTCAAAAATAAACCTTATCTGGCAGTCTCAGTGAACAGAGCAGAACAGAAACACAAAGTCTGGCATTTGGAAGGCAGAAAAAATCTTTCCGCAGCTTAGGAAGTTTAATCTCAGCAGAGGAGATGAATGTATGGGGCACACACTACTCCACCTAACATGGACTGTGGAAGCATTGCTCTACATACATCGATAAGACAAAATATATCTACAGTGCTGAGCAAATGGGCATAGGTGTGCTCACAATTTGAACATGCTTGGAAACGAATACTTGAAGTAGAATTGTTTTCTCTTTTCCAGCAAAATCTTAAAACACACACTGAAGAGCCACTGCAAGAAAATTTTGTGAATCAGTCTTCCCTATCAAGGCTTGGATGTAATTTTTTGAAGACTGGAGTGTTCTATCCTGCACAATATTATGTGTGCAGTCAAGCAAAGTATATTCAAAGCTAGGTTTAGCAGCTAATGAAAAGTGTTGTCGCACACAATACACAATAGTGTTTTACTTTTGATCATTTGTCATGCAACCTTTTTGCTTGTGAGTTGCAATCTGAAAATTGAGGGGTCTCCAGAGGCATGCAGAAGGGATGAAAAACATGCTTGAGATGTGCCTAGAATGCTGGGCTGGTTGGTTTGTTGGTTGTTGGGGGTTTTTTTTGCCCCAAATTTTTACATAAATATCATTTTTATCTATCTCACTTCTTTGGGCATTTTGCTGTTCTCTGTGCAAGCCCAAGAAGTAGTTTTTTAAATTGTTGTTCCTTCTTCTTACTATACTGCCACTCTGCATTACGGGACTAAAATGAAGGGAAAAAAAGCTGTAGTTCTTCAACTGCCTTCTATTTAAACAACCAACACATAAGCACTGAGGATTGAGAGCCCTCCTTCCCCCTCCTAACAATTGCCACAAACTTCTACCTCTGACAAGGCTGGATTTCAGAGCAGAATTTGATTGGAAAAGCACCATGCTAAAACTTGGGACACAATTGTCACCTGTGGGAAAGCCTGTATCACAACGAGCACAGGCAGTCACATAAGGAGCCAGAGGGCTGCACAGATTTGTGGCACCAGATGAGTGTCAGGCCCGAACATTCAAAACCTCGGTTCCTACCGCCACTTCTTGGCTGGAATGGTTGTGGTTGGGAGCTGTTTACATATTTTAAGTTTGCAATCAGCCCTATGTAAAGTACCACCAGATTGTGGTCAGCGGTTGTATGCAGACTTTGTCATTTTGCTTACTGACCACACATTCCCATTGATCAATTCTAAATTGGATTATTGTTAGGTTTAAAAGCGCCTCAACAGCAGAAAGTGGTGGTGGTGGCTGGCAAAGCAGAGATGGATAGCAGAATAAACAGGGAAAGTGACAAGATTTCAGACTGAATTGATCACTGTCAGCGAGTTAGTGGTCAGCTGTCTGACCTTTGGTGCCCAAACCAAACATCAGAATAATGTTTAGACAAACACATTTGATTTTTGAGGTAATGGGTATGTCAACTAAATGACAAACCTTTGAAAGGTCAACGGGNAACCTTTGAAAGGTCAAAGGGATATTCATTTTTTCAAGCATTAATCGTTCATTTGGGGAGCAGTGCATTTCTAAACTGGGCAAAGAGAGAACTTCACTTTCTGTGTTTGTGTGCTTGTATACACTGCAAATTGTTTAGTCACAGCCGCCAGCCCCGTGAAACCCAGCCTGTCACTACATCCTGACATTCACTGTTGTGTTTTGCCACAGGTAGAACTTCACTAAGTGCAGCAGAGTTGGGATTTGGGGTTTTGAAGGAGGCCAAACAAAGCTTTAACCCTTCCACCATGCCCAGTAGCAAGGGTGGGAAAGGCAGCCATGCTGACTGTCCAGCTGAGACTTGATGAGACCCAGAGGCATGGGAAAGCTGACAAAAATGCATTTAGCAAAAATGCTAATGTGAGCAACAACAGCAACGGAAAAAAGACTTTGATATTCACCACTACGGACCCTGGCTGTTAGGCTACTCTTTGGACAGCCTCTGCTTACTCTTATCTTCATTTTTCCTTGATATTTTCTTTGCAAGGTGTGAAAGCAGTGCAACATGTTCTTACGCAAAATATCGGTAGGGGTTTTTTTATGGTGCATGTATCAGTATCACATGGGAAATGAATATTTTTTTCTTCCTCTTAACTGATTTCATCACATGCACACCCGACTCCCATAAACTGCTTGCGATGCCAATGCCATTCTAGGGAAGTAAGAAGTGCTCAAGGACTGGAATGAAAGGAGAAAGACTGAATTAAGAACAGGAAAAAGTTATCCTAAATCTTCTATGAATTCCACTCTCTGCCGTATTCTGTTTGACTTTCTCTTGCACATCACAACATTATCTGTTACAAACCACAAGATTATCAGCAGCTACCCAAGTTTCAGTTCAGTACCTTGCTCCAGTGTTTAACTCCCATTTCCCAAGATTCGCTCAGAGGTACGGCAGATTGCAAGAAGGTCTCCAAAACCGTCAATTCATCATTTTAAAGTTCAGCTCCATCTAACCGGATGACAGTTTATCAAGATGCAGGCAATGCTTTTCAAATGAGAGTTACTCTTCCCTAGGGCAGAAATTCACCGTACCTAATGTCACTCTTCCAACAGGTAGGATAAATAAAAGTAAGTCTTGTGGGGAAAAAAAAAAAAAAAAAAAGAAAAGAAAAGAGGAAATATTTGGCTTATTCAAAGTAACTCTTTAACTTCAGACAAATCATTTATCCCTGCAAATGAGAAGTATTTTTCTTTTTTTATTCTCTATGCTTTGACATTTAAGACTCTTCCCTAGCTACTGTAGCTAATTAAATTTCATAGAAGAATTGATAAGAAGTCAAAGTTTTAGTCTGTCAAGATGGCTTTCATCCAAAACAGAAGCTTTCCAAGACAGAAATGTATTTTTCAGAAAACTGGATCTTTACAATGCGGGAATTTTAAAGGGTAGACAAGATAATTTCTCACAATCTAGACACATTCTCGTAATCATGAAAAACTCATGCTCCTTAAAACATTTTTCTCTGAAGAGAATGGGTATTGGAAAAACTTTCATATCACGATTTAGCACATGTTAATAACTGGAAGGAAGACTGAAGAATAAAAACTTTTCTCAGTATGACTTCTACAGTTAATTTTCACTGCATCCCTGGGTCTACTCTAAGTTTCAGCAAGGAAATATTTTACCACAGGTGTTAGCTGAATTTAGCTCAGACTAAGAAGGAACGGAGACAAGACACACTCAACATGAGATTCAGTGACAGACTGCAACTTTTGTTTATATCATATATGCCTATATTTACAATCGGGGGTATGCAGTGTCCACTCTCTAGGTAGATGGAGCTCCTGCTGTAACCCACAATGGTCATTACAGAGTGCTCTCTGGTAAGATATGATGTTGGCAGAAGAAGTAGGAGATTCAAAGTTTTCCAGCCACTTTTTCAATGCTGTGTCCTACTCGAGGTGGCCCTGCTTGAGCAAGAGGGTGGCACAAGATAGCCTACAAAGATCCCTTCAAATCCCAACAAAGCTGTGATTCTATGGCTCTGTGATTCTGTATCCAGAATACCAGTGAACTATACTCAAGGCAGGAAATAAACTTTTTTCCAAACTTTCAACAAATTGAATCATAGAATTTTAACAAGGGTCTACATCTTGTTCTGTGCAGCACAGTGCTATTACAGAAACCACTGACAGCAATGTGGCCAAAAGTGTCACCTCCATTATCACACATTAACCACCATCAGTATCACAAGCCTAGCTGTCAGTACCACAAAAGCCCTCAGGACCTGGGGCCTCCAACAGCACTTTTCTGCTGTTCAAGATCAAACTGGCACTCTGAATTTTCAGGCCAGATTTGGCTCATCTTGTCCATTACACCAGCCTTTGAAAAGGTCCTTGCAAATACACAAGGCTCTGTATCGATTATCGTTACTTGTATAGTGGCTGCTGTGTAGCAAAGTATAGTGTAATATGAGAAAAAATATTGATTTCATGAAAGTTAATATTATTAAAAGGTAGTTGTATTAATCTCTTTCCTGAATTTTAGCTGGGGGTTTTCCTTTTAGAAAATCAATGAAACTAATAGTCTTGTTATAGCAGGAGCACTTGTTATCCTATTTTTTCACTCCAGCACTTTTAAGTTACGTTAAGAGCAGAAGAGCTGAAAGACTATAAACTTGTTGACTGGGACTTACAGAACGTGAACGACTGAAGACATTATGTTTGTTGCCTTCTTGTCACCTTATCTGAAGGATGAGAATTTTACTTAAACTGAATTTAATTGTATGTTTTCTGTTTTGAACAAACAAACAAACAAAAAAAACTGGAAAACTCTGATCACTCCCATATACTTCAATGATACTTAATCAGATTTGTGTAAGGATTCGATCAGCCACAGGGGGAGACAACCATATATATGCAAACGAACTTCTGCAAATGTCTGGAACATAAAATAACAGAGAAGAAAATGTCTAATACTTCACTTTATAAATTCAGTTTTCGATCTTGACAATTGCTTATATTTTTATTGTGTATATAAGAGTAGCTCATTCCACCTTCTTACTGATGTATCTCTGTATGACTCTTAAGACCAAAGCCAGCTACAGTTTCAGATGAAAGACAAAATCTCCAAGTTCAGCAATAAGTCAAGTAGCCCTTCATTGTAGTAATAAAAAGCTCATAATGACCAATTCCTTCCTCAACTCCAATGCAGGTCCTTAGCCAAAGACTTCTTTGCTTCATCTTTTCTTCTAAGTTTTCCTGTACCTATTTTTAGCCAAAGCATTTACCCAAGCAATACACAGAATTTGTACTAAAAATCATTTTCAACAGGATTATTGTTCAAATAAAGGCAACTGTCAGTTCGGGCAGTCTCACCTCATGAGGCAAAAGCCATGGATGCAATCATTTTGTGTCATTCTTTCCCTCAATTTTCCTACATAATCAGGTATAGAAATTAACAGCAAAGAGAGTTGGCTCAGCTATGGTGTTTCTGGCTGGCCATGTTTTGGCATGGGAAGGTCATATGGTCTGTAGACAGAG
Source organism: Alectura lathami (assembly GCA_013399715.1). Taxonomy (NCBI): domain Eukaryota; kingdom Metazoa; phylum Chordata; class Aves; order Galliformes; family Megapodiidae; genus Alectura; species Alectura lathami. The sequence continues at coordinate 343,595 of VXAV01008964.1, read as the reverse complement.
TGATATAAACCTGATTTCTAAAGTAACATGCTGATGGTAGCCACTAATAGAGATCTTCACTGAGTGCTGTGGTTTAAATGTGAACTAATGCAAATCATGAAGGAGCTTTAGAAAGGCATGAATGGATGCTAGCTGCCTAGGCCCAGTGTCTGTCTCCCTGTGGCTTTTGCTTGTCAGTAAAACCACATTCTCCTCCTCCTTCTCCCTTCATAACACTCTGGCTCTTAACTCTGCCTGATCTCTCTAAATCTGTCATTGCAATTATCTGCCATCGGCTATATACTATGAACAGGAAATACATATGCTTCATCTGACTTGAAGAGCACTACAATAATATGATTTGGAGCCAGATGAGGTTTGATGATAGCCCGTATCCCCTGCTCTTGAAAATCAAAGGCGCAATTGTCACAACGACTTTTCTTGTACCTACCTCTTAATCAAGTACATGGTTTACCTGTGATTCTGTGATTCTGTGATTACCTATGTGTATGCACATTCATAAGCACCATACATCCCCTTACTGTGAGAACTGTTCAGTTATTTTTGTAAAATAAGAAGGTGAAGATGGCTCGTGATCTGAATCATCAATAATTAACAAAAAAATATTTAAAAACGTTCTGCATCCTGCAGTGCAAATGAATGTGTTTCACAATGCAGTAATTGCCTACAAATTACCTTCTACTGAAGATGGAGAAAATATCTTACCGTTCTTGTAGTGCACGGTGTTTTTACAGCCACCTAATAAGAAGGTCTTGCAATAAACTCAGTGTGTAAACTGGTGGCAATGCAAGCTGTGCACACCAATTATATTCTGCATCCAAACCACTTTTCCCAAGGATTTGTTGGCACAGGAGGTGTTAGAACCAGGGCCAGTGTCTGAAAACCCAAGAGAGGAGCAAGGTGTATGGCCTTTTCTGTACTAATTGCTCTGTAGGGCAAGTAAAGCTGACACAGTAACACCAGAAAGGAAAGGGAGGTCACATATTCTTCGCAGAATCTTCCTTTATTTTATTTTTCCTCTATGTGGCAAATGAAAAATATTTAAACTGGAGGAATAATATACACCGTCTAGCTTCTGTGCCCAACGTCATCTTGGAGGGAGCCTAGTCCATTGCACTGTGTTGCCCAAGTCTCCACTGTCTCTAGGAGAGTGAGCTTCTCCTGGCACATCCATGCTCCCACAACCACATATTCAGTGCCTTCTCAGAAGATCAACAAGCTTTGCGAGTATCCTCTCAATTTTTCCTCTCCTTGTCCCTCTGTACCCACATTAGGCAGCCTCAGCTTTCTCACTTGGTTATTGAGCAGCGTGTCTGGAGCACTATCTGGAGTACAGAGAAGGATATGAGATGCATTTGCCAACCTGGACACAAGCTGGTTCTTTCTCCCCCCATCATGCCATCCCATCCTGAGGCACTCCACAAAGCTCTGACATAAAAGCAAAGAGACTAGACTTGACCACAGCTCCATGCATGCAGGGATTTCACAGTTCTGCAACATCTTTTGTTGCTGTGTGGTTAACCACAACCAGAGAGGTGGCAGGATCAGGCCCGTTTCTGACAGCAAGTTGCCCCAGTACTGTCCGGGGAGCACTGATTCTCATGTGGGATGGGAACGTGCAGCCAGCTGAGGTGGGGCATTTTTTTCAAGTAAATATATTGAAAGCAAAAGATACTATTTGTGACCTGACTGTGGGCAGCTTTATTACTATCCCACGCCTGGGTCCAATAAACCGCATTGCTAACCCCCTCACCCTCTTCCCATCTTCCCACTCCCAAGTAATTAATTCCGTACGTCCAGTGATCATCAAGAGCTGCAGTGGCCTTTGAAAAGTAAGCTTTAGCGATATTAATAATGCCCAAATGCCCAGTCTCACAAAGGCTGCAGTTAAAGCTCGCTGGAAATTCTTCAGCAAAATGTCATTTCATTAAAACATGTAGTTTATCAAAGATGCAATATTCTGTGAAGACATACTGATTTTGGCAAATATTTCTGAAGCTCAGGGTTTCCGAAGTAGGAGTAGAGACAGGCCTGAACCAAAACTTGGAGCTTTTCAACCTGAATATATTGACACAATTCCAATTCACAAAAATCTTCTAAAAGTTTTGTTTTCATTCCAGTGTGGAACAAAACCATTCCTGGAACCTTAAAATTTTCATGACACTGAAGTTTTACTCTCTAGCCAGCTTTGGCAAAAATCCCCTTCATATGAGCTGATTCTGAATGAAACACCCTTATTTAGTAAGTGTTGAGGCTCTGCTGTATGTGTGTGTGCATACAAATTTAATTTACATTGTTTATGCTTTTGTGTGTTTGGGCAGCTGTTTTCTGTAGCCTTTTATTATGGTCTTACAGAAGGTCAGCAGCGAAAGACAGAAGGAAGGAAGAGCAACAGCAGTCACCTCCCAGAAGTGGGTAAGAGAGGTCATTTAATGTTGCTCCCCTTCCACCTCTCCCCCTCTTCTCTTCTGTATTGCTGCACTGGTGATTAATACACCACATAGGCTTGCTCTCTCAGTAGGCCATCTGAGATATTTTGGTACCAGTGATATGGTCACTGTCGGAGTTTGTTTTTATTTTGATTACCCTTCTTCAACTGCTATGGTGACTGAATTTATATACAGGAAGCTGGACACAGAATGTGTCATTATCTGTCTAAGCCTCACCATTAGATGATATATGTAATCATAACTATTTCTCCATTATGATTTTCTGTTTTCATTTTTTGCAAAGCACAATGCATTTGACAAAACTGAAATAACTCTTCTGCAGTGTGTAATGTCTATGCAATACCTGGAAAAGAAAATCATATATCTCAGCTCAGTAAAGATAGAGAAGACTTAGGAAAGCATATAAACCCCAATGTTCCACACAAGCACTGCTGAATTCAAAGCTTAAATATTTTTTCTGGACAAGGACCATAGAAATTATTACATTTCATAACATGGATCATATACAGATATCAGATATTTTTAAAGCTGCCATCTCTGGAAATTATTTTAATGCAGTGATGGAAGTTAACATTCTCATAACAAAAGGATGTGATCAACAAGGGGAAGAGAAAGCATTTAAGAATTCTAGGAACATCCCTTGCTCCTGGATGCCTTTGACCTTTATTTATCACTTAAGTATCAGAATTTTTTAAAATATGTCCTCCCATAGTGCTGTTCTTTGAAAGACTCATGGAAACCAAAGGGGAAGCAGAATAATATACCATGAAAGGTGACCACAGAGCATATTATTAACAGTCATATGCACAGTCTAAACAATAGGCATATTGAAGCATCTATCCAAAAAATTCTTCCTTTTTTTTTCAGTCCTAATAGTAAATAAGGATTGAAATGGTAAAGGAGTGATTTTGAAGCTGATGATGCCTCTTTCAAGTGACCTAGTTAGGGATTGCAGTAATATATTATATATTATATAATATATATGTGTCCCTTATCTTGAAGGGTTATTTTTAATAGCAGTGGTACAACACTGTATTTCGGTAACATCATCCTTTTAATCCTAACAAAAGCTTCTCTGAGAGTATTTATGTGGGGTGCATGTTTCTGTAATTTGCAGATCAGAGCTGTCTTCAGAGGGTCTCAGAAGCCCTGACCAGTGCTTCAAGCCATATCTTGGCATTAAATACTAAAGATATTGACCCTGTTAAAAGGCTCATTCATTAGTATCAGCAACCTGTCCTCTCACTAAATCTATAGTCACACATAAGGTATCACGCCAGTGCTAAGGCTAAGTCAGAAGCACAGTAATAGTGGTGAAAGTACAGCAACTTCTCTTCCTGTAGTGGTGAGAACAGGAGCTGGGTAACACAGGCCTTCTGCCAAGTGCAGAGGTTTCAGAAGATGGAAGAGAGATCAGGGACTCCCTTCTCACCCCAAACTCAGGTTCTTGTTTCTGTTTCAAACCACTGATATTTGCAGGGTGACTCACCAAATACAGAAAGGCATAACTCAGCCAGTTTTGTGTAATGCTAAATGTGGGCCTGAACCGTAGTCCCTGGGTGCAAATCATCAAGAGGATGCAAATCATCAAGCAGCTCCAAATAAAAAGATTTACTGTCAACAAGACAAAGAAGAGCTAACTAGGTGCAGATAAAATGGGACTGGGGAGAGAGTTAATACAACATTGCTGAATCTGTTTATCCTCCTCAGTCCTGAAAAACTCTGTAAAAATCAGGTACTCCGAAAAGGATGTAGTCAAAAACCTGTTCATAACATATCCTGTTCACAAGACCTGCAGTAGGTCAAGGGAGGGTTAAACAATGGTTTAGTCTCAAAAGATATTCGCTGACGAAAGAATACCAGGGGAATTAACTCCTGCAAATCCTTTAAGCAATGAACATACTAGTGAGGAAAGGAGACTATGTCCTACTCATCTATCTTCCTGGGCACTAAATCACCAACTTACTAGAGAGCTCCCAGCTAGCGTGGCTTCTGTAAATATAGGTAAGGCCTAAGATCAAAAGATCTGGAGACTTCTTTGCTTACTGTGCTGTTAGAAAGAGAAAACATCGTCTGAGCAAACTCCCCAGGACTCCACAAAGGAGTCCATCAGGGGAGGTGGATCTGTACAAAGCAAATGGCCTTTAGATCCCATCTTCATTAGTACAGGTTTAATGGTCATCTAGCTTTGTCTTATTGTCCCCTGAGACAACACTGTTGGGAACAAATCCTTTAAAGCTTGATTGGTTTTGTATTTCTATTGTTTCCTTGTCATGGGTCTGTTAGGCAAAACTTTTCTTTGACAGTGGCTGCTTCTTCCTAAAAGCTTCTGATTTCTCCTTTTTGAACCAGCAGGCTCCAGCACAGCATTTCTCTCTTGTAATTGCCTTGGGCCAATTTCTTCTAAAAGAATTAAAAATGCAAATCTAATATCATAATTGTGTAATATGATAAGCTTGGCAGCTCAATCAATACTACCCCCTACTGTCAATAATACAGCTCTGATGCACGTTTGTCTGACCTGACCAATCTCACTTTATCACTGGCACTGTGGTCCTTCCACATCTATAAGATATGACATTTTATTAGTAGGTTCCTATCAATCAACTCTAATTTTTGCATCATAGAAATTCATTTTGTCGTCTTCCTGCCTGGCGGCACTGGGATTGCTCTTTGAGCCAGGCGTCGGAGACTTGCAGACGTAGGCTTCCCCAGGCTCCAGAGTTACAGACTGGCCAAGGGCTGGGACTGACAATAGCACACTTGGGTGTCTTCATTTTCTAGCCACAAATGACATGGGGTTAGCAGCAAAGGACATGGCTGGTAACCACTGTGGAAAGGGAAATCTGTGAATCAATAACAGAGTGCCCACTGGTACTTCTACTGTTGGGTGCATAAAGGAAGATACAATATGAGATAATTTTTCACCCCTGCTGAGCCTACAAAACCTATTCCTGACAGTACTTTTTTACCTAATATTATCTCCAAAGTAGAGTGTTTTAGAGTATGTCAGAAGGGCTGCTGATCCAAAACGGAGGCAAACCGAAAGACAGTAATGGCATTAAAACAGACACTGTTTTTTCCTGCTCAGCCACAACCACAACTGAAAGCAAAAGGACCATTTGTGTTCTTCTAAAGCCCACACTCAGCCTCAATGAACCAACCTTTATCTGCTTGGACTTTATAATGCCACATTTAGGAAAGGTCCTTTTTAATCAACTTTTAAACTGGCTGCTTTAGTATGTTCTATTCTGTTGCGTTTGGATTTCTTATCATGGTAGTCCCTTCAACTCCATTGACCTTTGTAGAATTAGCCTTGATCTGTCCCTAAAAGTAAAAATGGGCCTGCTGGGCTTTAGCCTGGAGTACACTGGTAGAAAACAGTTACCTCCTCTGAAAAAGATGTTAACACATAGTGAAAGTGGTGTCAGACATGCTGATTATTCCTCTAAGGTATGAAACTCAGACTGGCTTGAACAGCTTGTTTTCCTACTATTATATGTATGTACACTAATGCCTTAGTCACCCACTGAAGTAACATATTTTCATAATTTTAAGCAAAGTCAATGTTAATGCTGGAAGAAGACATTTATGAGGTCAATACGCTTGTAAGGTATATGCTTTGTTTTTGGAGAATTAACTGTGTTCTGTTGCGCTACTATAAACCTGACAGGTGTGACGTAACGTCAGACAAGTGGGGTGAGCAATAACAGAGCAGAAGAATCCACTCACCCTCCCTTTTCCTGAAAGCATGGGCATTGAGCACAAAATTGTAAACAAGAGCCCAACTCAGGATGTACTTGTTTCACAGCATAAGAACAGCCCCAGGGCAAGGAAGGAAACAAACACAGACAGCTTCATCCTGGCTGTCAGGAAGCATAGGGATGAAGAAAAAGCTGCCAAAATCCAAGTTTAGTCAAATTTTGTGAAGGAAAGGAGAACAGCAAAATATTCTTATGTTATGTAAATAAAGAGAGAGCAAAGTGTAGGAAGAAGAGAAGCAGGACCAGTTATGTGGTGAGGATAGATTAAAAGTAGTGTAAAGAAACTACAAAATATTAAAAGAATACTTTATTTCATATTCAGTAAGGATCACTAAAAATGGGAAAAAAAAAAAAAAAAAAGGAAAACAGAAAATGAAGGATGGCTAATGAGAACAAATATATAGGAAAATAAATAGTCACTCTGAGGTAGAAGTAAGATTCAAAGATCTTCATATTCTCCAGCTGGAGAAATTGCTATGCCCATCACAGAATGCATTAGGATGAGGCAGGTGAAATTGTATACTGTCGGACATTATTAGGAAGCACCTTTAATAAAGCTGTCAAATCAATGATCATAGTAAATCATCAAAGAAAAAAATGCGGCATTTAAGGAGCTTTCACCCGTTTAACTACGATAATTCTAGGCTCATTAGTCTGACTTGAGAAGTATGTAAAGCTTTAAAATGAATTTTGGAGAAAAAAATACTTAAAATCTTAGAAGAATATAGGAAATGTTGCTAAATCATTGTGATTTTTGAAAATATAATCATTCCAGACTAACCTAATATCTTTCATGTAATACGATGACTGATTTATTCAGTTTTAAGTTTATGGAGCCTGCTGGATCTATTCATATTTCAGTTAAACATTTGCTTTGTTGCTGCATGAGTAGTTATTAGTTCTTAGCAGCAGTTAAAGATTGTTAAAGAACCGTAAGAAACTAGTTAAAGAAAGATGTCAAAATCTGCTGAAAGAAGAATATTTGGCTTGCTGAGGAGTTACTAGGGGTGTAATAAAGACCCAGTCTGGGACAATCTTCTCTTTTATGAGTTAATAACTGGTGTAAAATGTAGCATGTGTGTTAGAAACTCAGAGGTAGAAAGGTTAGAACATCATCCAGGGAGAGCTTGGCTATCTTGCTAGTAGCAGTGTTAGGATGAAATTTAGTAATCAGATCTATGAACCAAAAGAAAATAGAAATTAGTAAGGACCAACAAAAAGAAATTCTACTAAGAACTAGGAGCTTATCAATTGGAAAAGACACAAGATGAGAGATCTTGGTGCATTAGCTATGTGCCAACCAGGAAAGATATGTGACAAAGTTTTGGACTTTTGCTGAATTATTCTTTCCAAAGCCCTCCATGGTTTGGACGTTGTCTTCAAGGCATATTGATTCATTCTGGAAGATTGAAGGTAATTAAAGCAAGAGGAGTCAGAAGTTCCTGCTATCTCTACATAGGCCATTGTTGTTTTCTTCGTGGCATGTCTATGTCAGGGGACACTCTTGTAGCCACCTTCTTGGCTAACCTCATTGAACAAAACAAAGCAAATCCAGGCAGATCTGTCCCAGGCAGATCTCTCCCTGTGATCCGCTTCCTTCCCTCCTCAGCCATAGCTAAACAGTTGCCGTTACCAGTACTGTGTTGACCCACCCCAGAGCCCTGTCGCTATTTTTGCTTTTTGTTTGTTTGGTGGCAGCATTCCCCTGCCTGTGCTAACCCTGAGTTGTGGCTGGAAATTGCCTGGGAGACAGCTGCAGCACCAGGCTGAGGTGATGGCAGCAATCAGGCTCACAATTTATTCAAGTGGATACTCATATTTCATTTTACTATGGTAGGCCCCAGCCTCACATTAGTGGATGAGGCCCAAACACTGTAGTCATTACACAGTTAAGCACAGGTGAAATGCAAAGCAGAATTTTCCCAGCAAAGTCCTAGCTTTATTTGCCTTAATCCTCATTCTCTCCATCATCCATATGACTGTGCTCTGCAGTCCACATCTGTAGACTTGGCAATAGCATTACACCTTTCCTTTGTCTACTGACTAGCACTTAATAGGAATAGAAAGATAGACAAGGGCTGATTTTATTTTCCTATATCTTTACAAGGGAAAACGTAGTGTGCCAATGTCAAAAAATCATCAAGACCGTCAAATCTTTCTACAGTGA